>ML794568.1:79360-97392 GCA_009831015.1 Picea engelmannii
AATCTTTATGAGTATAAATCATCCTTATTGAAGTGAAAATGCACTCCTAATTGTACAAACATGTTAAAATGATTTTAATAATCAATTTAAAACTTAAATATTAAATTACAGAGGATTATCCAACTTTGGGTGTGCACTTTCCTATAGTCAACTTTAACAAATTGGCCCTTCGACCTTACAAAGGAATTTTTATCATTTATGCACATCAGGTAATTTTTTGTATGGAACTGTCAATATATGACTATGTCAAGGTGTAAATTCGCAAATTACAACTTCTTCAAGTTGAACCACTCAATTTGGGTCAAAATTGAGACAAGGGTGAGCAGTTTACTCTAAGGTAGTTTTGACTTCAGATTTACATGAAATCTGAAATCTAGGTACCTGAAATCAACCTCTTTTGTTATAAAAATTCACTTTAGATGACATAGGTAAATATAAAACATAGATATATTCATCGTACAACTTATAAAAAAAAATTAGGTGCTACAGGGAAGCTTGGGTGTGCATTTTAATTTCATCACTTAGTACAGTTTTGACCTTCCAATTTACAAGGAAAACTTTGCCTCTTTTGCACATCAACTGTTTTTTAAATTGCAATTGCAAAATTAACAACATGATCAGGTCTAATATGATAAACCACACCCCTAAAAACTTGCACAACTCAAATATACAGTATAATAAAACCTTTACTTACTTTTTACGATCAAGTTGTGCATTTCTATGGTTTTACTAGGCATTTGTTGCCTATGTTTGCACAATAGAGTCTTTTGTGTCTGCAAACGGAAAACTGAGTATACAAGCTTATGTAAAATGTCTTAGAAATACGTTTTCAGTTTGAACCACTCAAATTGAATGATTTTTCATACATGAGGGTGCATTTTAGTGTATCCTAGCATGCAATTTGCACTAAGGAAAAAATTTCCCTTTGTCCTACATAACAAATTTTGGTATGTTTCCACAACGAAGGGTTTTAAGTTTCCAATTGCACAAAAAAAGTTATAGAAAGATGTATAAATTTTCTAATGATAACCACATACCTTCCTCTATCATCAATGAATTTAAACTTCCAACCCCTAATCAAATCGCTTAGATAGCTAACTACGTTATCCCCATTTTAGATTGTCTTTTATAGGAGGAGGATGTCAGGTTCATTTAGATCAATAACTCAATAACCCTTTTCAAGGCTCATTTTTTGAAGGGGATGATTGAGCCTCGATAATTAAAGGTTAGATAGATCCTAAGGACCCCTTAATATGAGCATTGACCACTCTAACAAACTCTTCCATTGTCAATTATTTGCCAAACATAACCTCATTCATAGATAAGTTTTTGAAAGAAATAAATGGACTTATTTCCTTTTCTTTGTGCCCTACTTCCCCTTCCATAGTTGAGAAATAACCCCCCTTCAATTTCCACCTCTTATCCATACCTTATGATCTTCCTGTCGGTATATTCATACATTATTATAAATATGCATTAAATATCTCTTAAAGATTGCAGAAAAACACTATATATCACAAAAATCATCACATATAAGAAAAGTATGAGTCAAAATGGTATTGATCTTTCTTAAAATTGTCATAACATTAGGATATTTACATGCAAATAGACATCATGCAGTTATAGTCTCCCTTATGAAATTGGTTGGAAAAGTGAAATACAAATCCCACACCTTTATTCTCTTTGAATATTCCTCCTACTGTCTTTGATCTGACAAGCCTCTCCTTTCCTATCACTCTACTTACAACCTTTATTCACCTGATTCCAACCAAAAATGCCAAAATGTAGAAAGTTTGGAGAATGCTTATATATTTATATGATCCTCATGGGGGCAACCTCGATCCATATGGTGGTTACATAATTCTATCACAATTAGATTTACATGCCCTCAAGTGAGTTGTTATAGCTCATGGTTTTAGAAACATGCCTCGATGATCTACATTTGATGATAGGGTGCCACGTGGCTCTTGCGGTAACTGTCAAATATGAGTTAGTCTGACGACGATGATTGGAATCTTTCAAAATGTCGATGAATTTCAGGGCACCAATAAATAAAATAATGAAATTTTGATAGTTAATTAGTAATTTCCAATGGTATGATTGATTTTATCTATACTATAGAAACTTGACATTGGAATTCAACACCATATTTAGTAGTTCCTCCTCTAACATATAATAGGAGAGATTCTTGGGATGATTTCCAACCTTGAATGTGCATATTCTCTTTTGGTCAAGTTCCCTAGGGAATGATGATGTTGATTCCTGCTAACACTCCTTGATTGTCTAGTTCCTCCATGATCATCCCTCCTATCATGAGATCTAGATACTTCTACTTTCCTTGCACTAGATTCTTTATTTGTGACAGAATATTTATTGACTTGATTATGTATCATATTCAGGATTTGAAGTATATCCTACTAATATTTCATGATGTTTTCATTATCATCCCTATATCTATACATTTCTCTTTGCAGGTTTCTCATAGTTACATGATCTCACATGTCTCTTCTTCCATTAGACTATGTCTCGACATTACCCATGTTGACATGCAGGCCTATGATCTCCTCTTCATGGTTGTAAGACACTTGTGCATCCTCCATATCTCTATTTCTCATATAGGAACTAAATTATGCTTTCCTGTAACTCCAATTCTACAAGAATGTGTATGCAATAGTTGTTGTCAGAATTAAGCATATTGCAAAATATTTATTAATTAGATTACAGGTCATTCTTCATTTCAAATTTTGAACAAAATGCACAAATCCAAATTCTAGGTTGATATATGTCTTCTCCTCCTTGATACCTTTTCAGCGACTATTTTTTTTCTCAAATCCAACCTCTAAACTAAAAGTTATGGTCTTAGGAAGTTTAGATTGTTTTCTCATTTTACCCCTATATGATATAGGTGTCTTTCTTCTCTTCCTTCACATTTTTATGTACCCAGATTCCAAATATGGTTCCACATATGTATTTTGGGGTTCACAATATTTCCATAGACTACTCATATGCCCCAAACAGACCTTTGATCAAAGAGTTATGCCCTCCAAAAGTGAACTGATACTGAAAATATACCCTCTATAGTTATAGCTATAACTTTTTCATACGAGCTCTGTTTTGCATATGGAATAAATTGTTGGAAATATATCTCTTAATTCTTTTATTTAAGTTGCAAAGACAAGGTGTACCTTAGTAGACCATCTATTCTCGTGTTTTTCACTGCCTAAAAATGTAGTATAGGCCCTCAAAATCGCTCTACAAGTTTATGACCTTCAAAAATTATAAAATTTCATGGAAAATCGATTGTTTTACTGTTATAACCATCCTTCAATCTACACCGTTGATCTCAAAATCAGAATCAATCTCAATCGTTGATCCATCATACCTTCCCCAAGACCGTGAATGAATTTCTACCATCGATCACCAACTAGAAGCAATCTGGACCATTGATTTTCCAACACTACATTGACAATTAGCTAATTCCTTTGGTAAACAAAACTTGCTCACCAATTTTCCCAAACCTTGATCATCGTCCATTGACCATTGACCATTTTTCTTAGAAATAAAAAATTTCCCATGAATCTCACCAACCCCTCATCATCAATGATCGGTTATCAATGAATTTCCTTGGAAACCAACTTGTTACAAATTATGTCAAACCCTGATCATTGGTCATCTCTTGGATGGCATGATAACTATGTTGATGTGGCATGACACGTATATTTTGACGTGGCATGACACATGGATTCTAACATGGCATTCTGGTTGTTGTGGCATGACACGTCGATGTTGACATGGAAATACATGTCATCAACCTCTTTTCTTTCATCAATGATCAACAACTTCTCTTGGATGATTTGAACACCTTGCTAAATATGTTGAACCCTGACCATCGGTCATTGATGATCAAAGATTTCCTTTGGTCGAACCAAACTCTTCGCCAAACTTTTTGATCCAATCATCTGTTAGAATATAATGGATGTGCTCATTTTACTATTGACAATATCAATATTGTCACCCAACCATAGGTCGAAGCCACCCTCTGAGCACCTTAACCTTGATAGAGAATCATTCTGGAAGAAAACCCTAGGCTAGATAGCCAAACAAAGGGTAGCACACCTTTCCAAGGATAGCGCATCAACAAGAGCTGATCAGATAGTCCAAACCCTAACCAAGAGATAGTCCAAGCCAAATGTGATATGCTAGCTATAGCAGCTGCAATGGCAGCTCTCCTCAAACCTGCGCACAAGACTAGGCACTACAGTGCACACAAGTTGTTGCTCTGCAATTATGAGACTGCCTTACCAGAATGAGAACTGGCCTCCTGTATTTATACTAATTCTAGCTAACTATCCAGGATGACTTCTCATTCTGGGTATCTATATGTTCAGTATGTATTAATTCTTTTGGCCAACTTCTTCTCTTGGAGGCTAATAACCTAATATAAATTATCCTCTTGAGCTGACATGTCTTCTAGGGTTATTAGCCAACTCATTAGGGTTTCTTCTTACTTTCTGGAGTATTTTATTCTCATTAGGCTTACATGTGGAGTTAAATACCTCCCGCAGCTACCATAATATCAACACTCCCTCCTAGCTAGGGGGTATTACAAGTAATGGTCTTGAGCATGAACATACCATTCGCCCGGTAGCATCAACATAGACTATGTCATGACTAGATCATGAGCACCATCATCACCATCAATATCACCAGCCGTATCATTTCTCGAAACCATACTCGAACTGAGTAATTAGACATGATGCTAGATAAGTCACTCACACCACAGAGTGATACAAGAGCAATTCTTCTAATCTAGACATATGTCCTAGAAGAGGAAATGTTCTGAACCATTTTTCGTCTGGGAAATCTCTATTCTTTGATCATCCATCTAGTTGATAATCATTTCCAATACTGTTGATAGTCTTCAAGGAAATCGGAATAAAATAGAACACAAATGTGTCTATCCATAGTAGTACATAACTACAATCCATTGGTACACTACCACACCAGGTAACACACAAGTACTTAATCAAACAGTGGAACAAATCCACCACAGTAGTATATATCTAATGTCATACAATCTTCATAACAATCATCTGATATCAACCTGCACACAAATAATGTTATTATATAAACTGAATCATATGGTCCATTCTTCCACTCACATCTGTGAGATCTCAGAAGAGAGTCTGCCCTCAAAAGGTAAGACAGCAATGATGAGCTATCTAGACTACTCTTCTCAAGCAAGGAAGAATAATTGTCCTGATTTCTGAGCCTGGACCATTCCCCACCCTGGGCCATTCCTCCGACACTAAACAAAGTGTAACCTAGAGAGAATGAATCTTCCCTAAGGAATGCTTGTCCTTGATTGTTGAGCCTGGACCATTCCCCACCCTGGACCATTCCTCCGACACTAAACAAAGTGCAACCTGGAGAGAATGAATACACCCTAAGGAATGAATGTCCGGACCATTTTCCCTGTTAACCACAAGAGGAAAAGATTGTCCTGTACCAACCTCCAAAACAGACCATTCATCATGTTAACCACAATGAGAAATCATTGTCTGGTGAGGCAGGCCATTCTTCTTGAGTAACCCTCAAGAAGAGAGACTACCCTAGACCACTCCCCATGTTAACTACAATGGGAAGTCATTATCTATGGTACATCATCAATCTGGACCATTTTCTGAACTGGAAAATGTCTATCCATCAGAAATCTCAATCCACTTTCTGAACTGGAAAGGAAACTGCTCATCCTGGACCATTTTTTTAACTTAAAAATGATTGTCCATCAATACATATCAGCGCTCCCTCTCCAACCTGGGAATCATCTCTTCCTTTTTCAATAAGGAAGTCGTCTCCACGAGCTCCATGTTGAGTATGCAAACTCTTTCATCTTGGATAGAAGCTTTACCAAAATGTCTGCTTATCTGCTCATCTGTGGAGATATGTATTGGAGAAACACTTTCTCCTTTATGGACTTCATCACGGATAATGTGATTCTTGATTTAAAATGTACTTCGGTCTGTAACACTAGTTTTTCTTTGAAGGCTTCATGTAGCTATGATCAATAAAGTATATCATTGTTTGGAACACTGGAATATATCCATGTGGCACTTCTTTTTTAGTCATGAGATCTGATCTACTGAGTAATCATCATGATACAATATCTCTATTATAGAAAAATCTTCACCATGCTTCTACTGTGCACTGGAGGTTCTCCACCAAGTTATCTTTTTCCATCTGCATACAAGGGTCTCTTTTTGGTATGCCTCAAAGTCTTGAGGTTTCTCTTCATATGCTCTTTGTTCAATTGCTTTGGAGAACAGTCTTTTCATTTATCTGATGTAGAATTCCAACTCATGGATGTTGCAGATGATATAATGACTCATGTAGAGATATGTCTGGTTTACTAGAACAAGTAATCATCGTATTCTTCTCCCTCCATCTGGGAGAACCTCTAGTTCTAGATCTCGCAATTCTTTCATTTATAATTCTTCCATATACTATTCTTCATCACAAATTTTAGTTCCTCTGCTTGATTTCTTTTAGTGAGTTCATATCAGGCTGGTAATCTTGTGATTCTCGATACAATGATTGGTTGTTCTAGCTTCTCTTTCTTTCTTGGAATCTTCATGTTCTTCTTCATGTTTTTCTTTAGCTCTTGGGTCCATGGAGTTTCTTATAGATTCCATGCCCTAAAGATTCCATTTCTTTCTTTCATCATAGGATCACGGATGTGGATGGACAACCAGGGATACTTTAAAGCTTCTCTTCGAATAAGTATTCTTCTAAGGTCGAACTAAACATGTACTCCCTTTCATGGTTGCTACCATGGATATATACTTCATCATATTCAATGGATCATAAGATTAGCTCCCTCCTAATCCTTGCTTCATGTATGAGTGCATATAATCAGCTCCCTCCGTCTAATAGAGTCCACGCTTCCGTCTCCATCCTTATGGTCTTCTGCAATATATAATCGGCTCCCTCCATCTAACAGAGTCCATGCTTCCATCTTATTGTCTTGTGCAAAATGTCATAAGTCTTTCTCTAGATTGTTGACTTCTTTCTGTCTTTGCTTATTCTAAGTCTCTTCGTGATTGATTATGATTTCGACTTATCTTCTAATAGCTTCCATATGATTTTTTCGATGTACTTCATCCTTTCATGTGTATTATCTAACTTGTATATAAATCCTTATCTTATTTTTCTTCCATAGGTATAGTTCTTCTTGGAGCACATTATCTTCTAAGAGATAGATATACAAGATATGTAACAAGACTATGCAAACAAGATATGTACAAGAAACAAGAAGAGTATTGTTTCCTTCAGAAGAAGAAGTTTCTTTCATTTTGCTTAGTCTTCTTTCTAGGTTCCTTTTCTTCGGCAAATGATGCTTCGTGTTTCTCCTTCCTTTTCTTTAGCATGGGACAATGATTCTTGTAGTGACCATACTTTCGACAGTTGAAGCATTGTATTTTTGAAATATCTTTCTCTTGATTTGGCTTCCTCCTTGAACCAAACTTCCTTTTCTTCCAGAAATTCTTGAATATTGTTGTGAAAGCTTAATCATCATACTGATTTTGGGGTTTCTCTTTTGCACTGATCCTGGATTCTTCTTGAGCACAGCAAGTCCAAAGTTCTTAAAATGTAGGATACTCCTTCCTTGTGTTCATGCTTTCATTAAATTCATCCCATGTCTTGGGAAGACCATTGAGTACTATATTTACCAATTCCTTCTCTAAAATTATCTCTTCAATAGCTTGTAGTTGATCTCTTAACTAAGAGATTCACACAAAGTATGATGTTATGTTGTCATCATCATTCATCTTCATGTCACGGAGCTCATTCTTCAGACTCATTACTTTGTCCAATGTTTCTGACTGAGAAGAGGTTTGTTAGGGCATCGTACATCTTCTTTGATGAGTCAATATGGGAGATGTAGGGTATCAAGTGATATTTTATAGAATCCATTATGATACTCATGGCATTGATGTCACAGTATTTGAACTTCTCCATAGCTGCAACGTTTTGCGGTTCCTTCTCTTTCCCTTCTTCAAACTCTGGTTTCATGATCTTTCCTTTCACGATATCTAACACTTTATTCTTAGCAAGGATGAGATCAATCCTTGTCTTCCACGCTTTGAAGTTAGAAGCTCCATCTAACTTGTTCTTTGAATTCATAGAGTAAGTCATGGCTTCTTTGACTTGGTCAACCCTAGATTTGACCAAAATCTCAAACATCACGTCTTGGATTTTTGAGAGTACCAGGGGATGCACTAGGCTAGGGCACATTGATCTTTCTAGAGATTAGGTCAATCCCTTCATTTAAGGTGCCTCAACAATAGGATTAGGGTTTTTTCAACTACACTTGCGAGTAACCCTAGCAACAGTGTTATGGTGACTGCTCCTGCTAGAAACCATAGTGACATTTCTTCAACGAGATTAATATCCTTATGGCTATGTTTCCTTCCAGCGGTTAGACTAAATGAAGGAGGTTTGGGCCCATAACCTGTTAGAATATAATGGATGTGCTCATTTTACCATTGACAATATCAATATTGTCACCCAACCATAGGCCAAAGCCACCCTCCAAGCACCATAACCTTGACAGAGAATCATTCCAAAAGAAAACCCTAAGCTAGATAGCCAAACAAATGGTAGCGCACCTTTCCAAGGATAGTGCATCAACAAGAGTTGATCAGATAGTCCAAACCCTAACCAAGAGATAGTCCAATCCAAACGTGATCTGCTAACTGCAGCAGATGCAATGGTAGCTCTCCTCAAACCTGCGCACAAGACTAGGCACTGCAGTGCGCACAAGTTGTTGCTCTGTAATTATGAGACTGCCCTGCCAGAATGAGAATTGGCCTCATGTATTTATACTAATTCTGGCTAACTACCTGGGCCGACTTCTCATTCTAGGTATCTTTCTATTCAGTATGTATTAATTCTTCTAGCCAACTTCTTCTCTTGGAGGCTAATAACCTAATATAAATTATCCTCTTGAGCCAACATGTCTTCTAGGGTTATTAGCCAACTCATTAGGGTTTCTTCTTTATTTCTAGAGTATTCTATTCTCATCAGGATTAAACGTGGAGTTAAATACCTCCTGCAACTACCATAATATCAACATCATCAACCATCATTGATTTCCATTAGAAAAAAAACACTTTTGTAAATCTTGTTGATCCGACCATCGGCCATCGACGGTTTTTGTTGTCGAACTCCAACACTTAGAAATTTTCAACCAAATCCCAAATGAATCTAAGTCGTCAATCTCCCATTCAAAATGATCTTTATCATCGACTATTTTCACATCCCCAATCTGTGAAAATGAATCCTAGCTGTCAATTCTTTAACTTCGCCAATCTGCAAAAATGATACATGGCCATCGATTTTATTTTTTTGGAAAATTTATGAAAACTCATAAGTTTTTAATTCAATTTACGATGAATATGGGTCGTCGATTCATAAAAATATCCCATCTTCTTCAGTCACCATTAGAACGTGAATTTTTACCTTCCAGGTCGAATCTAACTCCACAATATTGTGAATTGACACCATTGAACCTCTTAAACATTTATGAGGCCTTTGAAACTCGAATTTGCTCACAAATTTGGGGATTTCACTTTGATTTTTCCCCACTTTCCCCCAAATTCATCACAAATCCAAATCTATAAAAACGGATTTTCCCAATTGCATTGGTTCTTGGCCCATATGGGTCCAGTGTTGAACTTAATCTATGATACCACTCCACACCCAACCCCAAGCTAGATCATCATATTGCTAAAAGGACCCAATATAATTCCTGATCCCAATTATAAATGAGGAAATAACACACAACGTGACATTCAAGCTTATACATTGGTCCATGCTAATTAAAAATGTAAATTCATTTTATTAATTTTTCATAACAACAACTAAATGCATACATCATCATTCAACCACATAAATAGATATTTGAATGCATCATTTTACTCACAACAAGCAACACTAACTAAGATAACTCAAAGTAAAATGCACAACAACTATATCATCATTCAACATAAATAAACACAACAAATAAGAACAATTATCTTATGAAAATATGAAACCCTCTACATAGGATGGATGTTCCTACCAACTATAGACTTGTTGTTCCATTTCTCAACAACAAGTCACTACTGATATGAGGCTATGAATCCACGTGAGACAATGGTCCCTAAGGTTGGCTAATGTCTCCCTCTCAATAGTCAATTCCCACAACAAATTTCATTCCACCGACTCTCTTCCCCACAACCTGCACAACACAAGGAAGGGATATCCCTTCACTACTCACAGTCCCTCAGGCCTTCCCACTCCCCTCCAGGGTTTCCAGCACAAGTTGGATAGGAAATCTCTCTATTGGAACCTCAAAAATTCTACAATTGCAACAGGAATTTTCCCAACAACAAAACACTTGCTTCACTTGACACATTTCAAACAGAATAGTGCTCGCATACCCGCAACCTCTCTTCCCATGAAATTACAACTTAAAGCAGCTACCATACATGCCCACTATGGCTTCCTTCAAGCTTCAGCACTCCAAAATATCTTGTTGTCTAGAAAACTCCATGTAAAAATTGTTCTCCATGAAAAAACGTGAATGTGTAATTCTACTCCCTCTACCCATACAAATTTCTCTCTTTCTCTTTCTTGCTTGACTTACACTCTTCCTCTAGTTGATTGTACTCAACCCCCCACTCCCTCAATAACTATGGGATGTGACTTATCACACCCACTCTCTTACATGAATTCAATGATTGGGCTCTAGAACACTTAACAGAAAATGGAAGGTTCATAGTAAGGATAATTTGGAAAGAAATGGCTTTGGGTTTAATAGACATGGTAAAATCTCTCCCCTTGAACCCATTCCCTCTCTTGTGGAAACTAAGCCCCCAAATATTTGTTTTTGTCAATATGTATTTGGTGATACATTCATTTATTATATTAAATTTACAACATTTACATATTATGTTGCTTGGCCCTTGGCCATACATTACATTTAAAGTATACATCGCTAGTTTGGGGTTTGAAAATGGGGATGTTACAATCTTCTCCCAAAGTGTATTCCAAAAGGCACTGAGAAATATGGTCTCCTTGT
This sequence comes from Picea engelmannii, assembly GCA_009831015.1. NCBI lineage: Eukaryota > Viridiplantae > Streptophyta > Pinopsida > Pinales > Pinaceae > Picea > Picea engelmannii. The sequence continues at coordinate 90,486 of ML794568.1, forward strand.
CTAAGATGATGCTCCTTGGTATCCCAAATTGTACCCAGACCTATTCAAGAACCTGTATGTTTCTTCTTGTCATGTTGTTGCACATATTGTTGAAACTGTCAACTACCACAAACAGATAGTCATGTCCCTTTCTATTTGTTGGAAAGCCATCCACAAAATCCATGGAAAAATTTTCCCAAGGTCGAGTGGGTACATGTAAGGTATGGTATAGAACTTTCTTCCTATTACTAGGATTGTTGGTACAACAAAGTATGCATCCTCTAATATACCTAGCTACATATTATTGCATTATGGGTCAATGCACATACCTTTGTAAGTTAGAAACTGTCTTCACAATACAAAAATGTCTTGCAATGTTGGAGATGTGAGCCTCTCTGATAAACTACAATATTTCACCTTTAGGAACATAGATCTTGTCTAGCTTGTAGAGCAACCCATTCTCGAGATGATATTCATCCTTACCGTCACCTTCTTCTATATGAATTTGGCCTTGTAGTTGTTGGAACACCTCTTTAAAGTTTTCATCTTCTCTATATGACTCTTTGTATGCATCATGGGTAAAAGGATCCATGTGCATAAGAGTTCCCAAAGCTATAATATTGGATGTGGGTGGGCTTGAAAGAATGTCCACCAACTTATTAGTTTTTCCCTTCTTATAATTGATGGTCATATGAAATTGTTTCAAAACCCAATACACTTATAATGGTTGGTTTGTTGTAGCTTACTTTGGGCCTACAAATACTACATTGATCGGTGATCAATGCATATAGTGGTTTACTTTCCCATTATATAGTGCTTCCACTTATTAACAACTTGAACCATGGCATAGAGTTCCTTATCATATGTAGGGTAGTTCAAAACTCATCAAACATATCAAAATGCTAGCATACTAGCTTACCTCCTTGCATCAAAACTGCTCTCAAATCATACCCACTTGAATTTGTCTCACTTCAAAGGGATTTTTCAAGTTAGGAAATGTGAGATCTAGTGCTTTATTGATATTTCATTTAGCTCGTTGAAATATTTCTTTTTATTATTTCCCCATTGGAAACTCTTACTACTTGTTGTTATGGCGTGGAGTGTTGTAGCTACCACTAAAAAGGATGCTATGAACTTCCCTATGTGTTTTCCCAATAAAGATCTTAAATTTAGTGGCATTAGTAGGAACTGGCCATTTTATGATGGCCTCCATCTTTATGAGATCTATCTTAAGATCCCCTCCACTAATCACATAGCCCAAATACACTAATTATTGCTGAGAAAACTCACATTTCTTGAGGTTAGCTAGCAGCTAGTGCTTTTTCAGAGTCTCTAACACCTACATAAGATGTGATATGCGATATTCCTAGGTATATATTTAAACCAATATATCATCCAAATACACTATAACAAATGAATCTAAATATGTGTGCAACTCAACATTCATGAATATCATAAATGTAGTTGATACATTACATAAACCAAATGGCATGACCAACCATTCATACAAACATTTCCTTGTCTTGTAGGAATTTTTCCAGGTGTCTCTGTATTTGACACATACTTGGTGGTATCCCAATTCGAGATCCAACTTGGTGAAGTACTTGGCATATTGCAACTGGTCTAACAAATCATCGATCTCTGGTAGATGGTATTGATTCTTGAGTGTAATATTGTTCAAATATATGTAGTTGATACACATTCACCAAGTCTCATCCTTCTTAGGTATTATGATGATAGGTGACCCACAAGTTCAGGCACTTGGTCAAATCACTTCCTACTACAACAGTTGTTGCAACTACTTCTTCCCTTCATCTTCTTCTAGAACAAACTGTTTATATAGCCTAATATTTGGTAATTGGGAGTGAGGAGATAATTGTATCTCATGCTCCACTTCCCACTTAGGTGGTATCCATTTAGGCTTTTGAAACATGCCTCTGTATGATAGTATAAAATCATCCAAATATTCTTTTTTCCCTTTAGTACATCCTTTCAGGGATGCTTTTATCCTTACTTTTAGCGTCAGAAGTCACTCCTGGATTGCTTGCAGGAGCAGAGCCCAACGCCCATCAGTTTATGTCACGATAGTTTTAATGGGTGATCAAATGGGTAGAGACTCGGGAAGATATCGCTATAACTCGGGAACTGAGTCTGGTATGTAAAGAACAAAGGAGGTCTTGATCTAACTTCAGTCAGTGGGTTGATTAAAAGACGAGTAGGTGGAAGACTTAGTAAGAAGAGTGAGCAAACTACCTCAGGCAACAGGCCATTCAATAGTTTGTGGAAGAAAAACTTTGAATGTAAGATCCTCTTGGTTCAAGGCTTCGAGAAACTGAAAGGGGGACTTGACTGGATCCTCCAATTCCAAGTCGTTGAGTGCTAAGAAAATCACAAGGACCGATTAGAAACAATGCAACTGTTACAGTGATCCAACCTACATCATCCTATAACAGTTACAATTTGACTGGATCCTCCAATTCTGAGTTGTTCTAACACAGTGTAAACAAAGACATGAAAGAAACTGACATTCATAAGGCAAGAAGTCTCAAAATTCCATGCATAACCAAAAATATTAGTGCTTCATTAAAGCTTTACAATCGGGAGCCTTGCTCAACCATTGATGCTTACAAAATACAAAGACTGAATCTATATACTCAGAACAATTCGCCTAACAGAGGCGTGCTCAGTGACCCAAGGCTTCGTGTCCCTTCAACCAAATTCAGACAGATATTCTTCGTCAGACGCCACCTTAACTGCGCATGGCTCCTGCAAGGGGACTAGCTGAGCCATTAAGTGCTAAGTTAGCATGGGCAGACTTCTCTGGCTAGTCAAGGACTTCAGCATGGCTTCTTTGGAAAAATCGGTACACAGGACCCTCTCGGGCAGACAACTTGCCAGACCCTCCATACCTTACACTTAATGAGTGAGGAGAGGTTTCAACCACCCCCTCTCACCTTCATTTACTCCAGGCAGAAAACAATATTGAGATCGGGTCCGATGGCACCTGGAGATCGTGATGATCCCCTCTGTGACTGAACTTGACGCCTTTGGCCCCTCCTGCGTAGCTCTTTTTATTTTCCAAGTGACCATGGGCTGTGACCCTACATTTATTCTCAAAAATGCTTTCGGTGTTTGTGAATAGGAAGGGGTTGATCCTTGCTCCTCACAGTAGCGATGAGCGAAACGCCGAGATGGTTTAATTTGGTGCCATGCGTCCCTCTCAGATCTGACAGTCCTGGACTCACTCGGCGATATTGTGGGCCCAGGTCTTGGACGCTCCTGGAACTTCACGTTTCGGGGATATGAAAGAGTTGTTCTTTGTGTGCCAGAGTTGTAATGGGTGAAAAGGCGAGGGGCCTAATTGCGCACCATGTGTTCCTTTTGGATGGACGGCTGAGACTGCTCCGTGATACTGCGGGCCCGACTTTGGGTGCTTTCGGCGCTTTCGGGGTTCGGGGTTTCGAGATATAGAATGACATGGAACCTTCACCCTTCGAACTCCTGAATTTTGAAAAGCTGTCGTGACTAGATCTCATGCCACATGTCCTCTGGATGAACAACTACTATCCTTTCCTGCATGCAATACGGCCGCTATTCGTCACGCTAATCTCAGTGCAACTTCGCTAATCTTTGATTTCCTGCTGGCCGTCGATCTGATCTTATGGATGAATCCGGACTGTCGACAACATAATCTTGCCCGCTTACTTGCTTGGAAGCCAAAATGAGAATTTTTCGTGCTGCACTCGGGCGCTTCTCATGCAATTTGCAGACCTGAATACTCTTGCGCCTAGGAAAAGAAATGTTACTAACATTAGGCTCCATGGGGGATAGAATCATCCCTGTGATGCTCTAAGGACTCATTTTGCAGCTCCAGTGCCTTGCTATTGGGCTATGGAGTCATTTATTTAACACTTAAAGACGGAAATAAAAACAATATTTACAACTGCAAAAGAGCCATGTGCGGCTCAAGAGAAAAATCTTTTTAGGAAATGCCCATTCACAGGGCCATTGAAAACTTCTTGATCCTTCAAGTCCCATACCTCATAGGTGTTATTCAAGAATACTTCGGATACTTTGAAAGGCTCGATCCACAGGGCTTCGAATTTTACGTGCTTGCCTTTATTTTGTTTAGGAGCATCCCATTTCATTACTAGATCTCCTATCCGAAACTCTTCCTTCTTGGCCTTCTTATTGAAAATCTGCTTGATCCTTTGTTGACGGTCCTGAATTCTTCCCATTACCTGCTCCCTAGCCTAATGGACTTCCACTAGCTGATGAATTCTTTTGATCATGTCATTGGGCTCCTCTTGTTGATCCTAGAGGAATTTTGCTACAGGAATGGCCAAATGAGAAGGGAAAACAGCTTTTGTTCCATAGACTAATTGGAAAGGAGAGATGCCTATAGATCTCTTCATGGTCACTCGATTGGCCCATAGAGAAAATTTCAATCTTGAATTCCAGGCCTTCTTTTTGTCTTCCAACAATCTTTTGATGATCCTTATCAGGCTCTTGTTGGAGGACTCCGCTAAACCATTGCCCTGGGGATAGTATGGGGTGAAGTGAATCAGTTTGATCTCGAATTTCTCACAGAAATCAGCTAACGGCTCAGCCTTGAAAGAGGTTGCGTTATCAGTGACAATTTTACTTGGGCAGCCGAATCTTGTGATGAGGTCTTCCAGGAATCCAATGATTACCTTGTGGGAAGCACTCCTGGTGGGGATAGCTTCAATCCACTTGGTAAAGAAATCGGTAGTAGTCGGGATCCATTTGTGTTTCCCACTGGAAGCAGGGTGAATTTATCCAATGAAATCTAGGCCCCATTGCTGGAAAGGTCCTGAAACAACCACAGGATTTAACAACAAAGACTTGAGCAGTTGTTTTCCTGCAAATCTTTGACATTTGGTGCAAGCTCTGACCCTTCTGCAGACGTCAATGAATATTGTGGGCCAGTAGTATCCAGCCCTGAGGATTTTGTAGGCTGTGGTTTTCCAGAAATGATGCCCTCCACATAGGCTGTCGTGAAATTCAACCATGATCTTGTCAGCCTCTTGCGGATCTACACATTTCAAAAGCAACCCCAGGGGGGTCTTTCCAATATAGAACTTGATCAATTAGGCAGTATCTGACTGCTTTGAGCTTTAGAGCTCTCGCCTTGTTTCTTTGCAGACCGTCTGGAGGCCGCAACTCGTGTAGAAAATATATGACATCCTTATACCAGGGACATCAAGACAATGGGGGCTCCCTTTGAGGTTCTATTTCAGATAGTCGACCCTGCTGAATTCCTGAGAATTCGTTGATGAAACTTACCCCCAAATCTTGGCAATTTTCTTCAGCCAACAGCTTGGCTAAAACTTTACCTTTTATCAATTTGGTAGGCTTTATTTCCAAGTCAAACTCCAGAATCTTGGCTATCCACTTACTTCTCCTCCTGTCTATGTCAGGCTGAATAAGAATGTCTTTAACAACAACTAAGGGGACATAAGCGATGATTCTTGATTGCAGGACATAGATTCTAAATTCCTTGAGAGCCTTCACTAGGGCATAGGCCTGCTTCTCCATAGTGTCATACCTGACTTCGGCATCCCTTAATGCTCGGCTAAAATAGGCAATAGGCTGCTCTAGCCCAACCTTTTTCGTCGGTAATAAAACGGAAGCCACCGTGTCAGGTGAGGCAAAGGAGAAAATGAGGAAATCCTTCGAGTAGTCGGGACTGATAAGCACAGGGGCTTCAGTCAGGGCCTTCTTTATTTGCTCAAAGGAATTTTGAGATTCAGAAGTCCACCTCACTTCATTTCCTTTCCTTAACATGGCGGTTATAAGTTTTACCTCCTCAGCGAAGTTAGGAACAAGCCTCCTCAGAAAATTAATCTTACCAAGGAAAGATTGGACCTCTTTTCTAGACCTCAGGATTGATAAGGCTTGTATTGTCTTAACTCTGCTAGGATCGATCCTGACTCCTTCCGCTGATACTAGGTGGCCTAGTAACTTTCCCTCCTGCATGGCGAACAAAGATTTCTTGGGATTTAACGAAATGCCAAAACTCCTGCATTTCAGGAAAACCTTCCTGAGATGATAACAGTGTTATTTATCAGATTTTGAAAATATTGTGATGTCATCCAGATAGACGACCACAAATTTATCCTTTTCCCCAATGAAAGTTATGTCCATGGCATGTTGAAAAGTTGCCCCTGCATTCATCAATCCAAAAGGCATATTGGCATACATGAATGTGCCCCATGGAGTGGTAAATGTCGTCTTTTCCTTGTCCTCAGGCAGAACAGAGACTTTATTGTAGCCAGAGAAACCATCGATCGTGGACATCCTAGATGCTCCTGTTACCCTCTGTAGTATATGTTCCATCTTTGGTAAGGGGTAGTTATCCTTTCGTGAGCTCCTGTTCAGGTTTCTGAAGTCTACACAGAGTCTGATTTCTCCATTCTTTTTCCTTACTAGTACCAAGTTGGCCACCCACTCTGAATATCTCAGTGGTATGATGATCTGGGCCTGCAGAAGCTTCTTCACTTCCCTCTCCATAATAGGAAACAGCATAGGATTGACCTGTCTTAGCTTCTGCCTAAATGTCTTTGCCTCCCCCTTCAATGGGATTTTATGCTCAATGACAGAAGTGTTATACGTTTTGAGATATTCATAGGTCCAGGCAAACACATCAGAAAACTCCCTCAAAAGTCCAACGTATTCAGACCTCTTCTCCTTTGTCAGACTTCTTGACAATTTGACAAACGTGGGCTCACTCTCAGTGCCAATGTCACACTGAATAGCATCAGCGTCATCCTCCGAGATTTCCCCTTTTAATGACACATCATTCCTATCAAAAATCCTTTCCAAAGGAACCAATCCCCTTGGAATATGGTTGTTGGGAAGCTGAACAATGTTACATTCTGCTATTTTACTCAGAAACTTACCCCCA
>ML794568.1:97442-113801 GCA_009831015.1 Picea engelmannii
AGAGATTCACACAAAGTATGATGTTATGTTGTCATCATCATTCATCTTCATGTCACGGAGCTCATTCTTCAGACTCATTACTTTGTCCAATGTTTCTGACTGAGAAGAGGTTTGTTAGGGCATCGTACATCTTCTTTGATGAGTCAATATGGGAGATGTAGGGTATCAAGTGATATTTTATAGAATCCATTATGATACTCATGGCATTGATGTCACAGTATTTGAACTTCTCCATAGCTGCAACGTTTTGCGGTTCCTTCTCTTTCCCTTCTTCAAACTCTGGTTTCATGATCTTTCCTTTCACGATATCTAACACTTTATTCTTAGCAAGGATGAGATCAATCCTTGTCTTCCACGCTTTGAAGTTAGAAGCTCCATCTAACTTGTTCTTTGAATTCATAGAGTAAGTCATGGCTTCTTTGACTTGGTCAACCCTAGATTTGACCAAAATCTCAAACATCACGTCTTGGATTTTTGAGAGTACCAGGGGATGCACTAGGCTAGGGCACATTGATCTTTCTAGAGATTAGGTCAATCCCTTCATTTAAGGTGCCTCAACAATAGGATTAGGGTTTTTTCAACTACACTTGCGAGTAACCCTAGCAACAGTGTTATGGTGACTGCTCCTGCTAGAAACCATAGTGACATTTCTTCAACGAGATTAATATCCTTATGGCTATGTTTCCTTCCAGCGGTTAGACTAAATGAAGGAGGTTTGGGCCCATAACCTGTTAGAATATAATGGATGTGCTCATTTTACCATTGACAATATCAATATTGTCACCCAACCATAGGCCAAAGCCACCCTCCAAGCACCATAACCTTGACAGAGAATCATTCCAAAAGAAAACCCTAAGCTAGATAGCCAAACAAATGGTAGCGCACCTTTCCAAGGATAGTGCATCAACAAGAGTTGATCAGATAGTCCAAACCCTAACCAAGAGATAGTCCAATCCAAACGTGATCTGCTAACTGCAGCAGATGCAATGGTAGCTCTCCTCAAACCTGCGCACAAGACTAGGCACTGCAGTGCGCACAAGTTGTTGCTCTGTAATTATGAGACTGCCCTGCCAGAATGAGAATTGGCCTCATGTATTTATACTAATTCTGGCTAACTACCTGGGCCGACTTCTCATTCTAGGTATCTTTCTATTCAGTATGTATTAATTCTTCTAGCCAACTTCTTCTCTTGGAGGCTAATAACCTAATATAAATTATCCTCTTGAGCCAACATGTCTTCTAGGGTTATTAGCCAACTCATTAGGGTTTCTTCTTTATTTCTAGAGTATTCTATTCTCATCAGGATTAAACGTGGAGTTAAATACCTCCTGCAACTACCATAATATCAACATCATCAACCATCATTGATTTCCATTAGAAAAAAAACACTTTTGTAAATCTTGTTGATCCGACCATCGGCCATCGACGGTTTTTGTTGTCGAACTCCAACACTTAGAAATTTTCAACCAAATCCCAAATGAATCTAAGTCGTCAATCTCCCATTCAAAATGATCTTTATCATCGACTATTTTCACATCCCCAATCTGTGAAAATGAATCCTAGCTGTCAATTCTTTAACTTCGCCAATCTGCAAAAATGATACATGGCCATCGATTTTATTTTTTTGGAAAATTTATGAAAACTCATAAGTTTTTAATTCAATTTACGATGAATATGGGTCGTCGATTCATAAAAATATCCCATCTTCTTCAGTCACCATTAGAACGTGAATTTTTACCTTCCAGGTCGAATCTAACTCCACAATATTGTGAATTGACACCATTGAACCTCTTAAACATTTATGAGGCCTTTGAAACTCGAATTTGCTCACAAATTTGGGGATTTCACTTTGATTTTTCCCCACTTTCCCCCAAATTCATCACAAATCCAAATCTATAAAAACGGATTTTCCCAATTGCATTGGTTCTTGGCCCATATGGGTCCAGTGTTGAACTTAATCTATGATACCACTCCACACCCAACCCCAAGCTAGATCATCATATTGCTAAAAGGACCCAATATAATTCCTGATCCCAATTATAAATGAGGAAATAACACACAACGTGACATTCAAGCTTATACATTGGTCCATGCTAATTAAAAATGTAAATTCATTTTATTAATTTTTCATAACAACAACTAAATGCATACATCATCATTCAACCACATAAATAGATATTTGAATGCATCATTTTACTCACAACAAGCAACACTAACTAAGATAACTCAAAGTAAAATGCACAACAACTATATCATCATTCAACATAAATAAACACAACAAATAAGAACAATTATCTTATGAAAATATGAAACCCTCTACATAGGATGGATGTTCCTACCAACTATAGACTTGTTGTTCCATTTCTCAACAACAAGTCACTACTGATATGAGGCTATGAATCCACGTGAGACAATGGTCCCTAAGGTTGGCTAATGTCTCCCTCTCAATAGTCAATTCCCACAACAAATTTCATTCCACCGACTCTCTTCCCCACAACCTGCACAACACAAGGAAGGGATATCCCTTCACTACTCACAGTCCCTCAGGCCTTCCCACTCCCCTCCAGGGTTTCCAGCACAAGTTGGATAGGAAATCTCTCTATTGGAACCTCAAAAATTCTACAATTGCAACAGGAATTTTCCCAACAACAAAACACTTGCTTCACTTGACACATTTCAAACAGAATAGTGCTCGCATACCCGCAACCTCTCTTCCCATGAAATTACAACTTAAAGCAGCTACCATACATGCCCACTATGGCTTCCTTCAAGCTTCAGCACTCCAAAATATCTTGTTGTCTAGAAAACTCCATGTAAAAATTGTTCTCCATGAAAAAACGTGAATGTGTAATTCTACTCCCTCTACCCATACAAATTTCTCTCTTTCTCTTTCTTGCTTGACTTACACTCTTCCTCTAGTTGATTGTACTCAACCCCCCACTCCCTCAATAACTATGGGATGTGACTTATCACACCCACTCTCTTACATGAATTCAATGATTGGGCTCTAGAACACTTAACAGAAAATGGAAGGTTCATAGTAAGGATAATTTGGAAAGAAATGGCTTTGGGTTTAATAGACATGGTAAAATCTCTCCCCTTGAACCCATTCCCTCTCTTGTGGAAACTAAGCCCCCAAATATTTGTTTTTGTCAATATGTATTTGGTGATACATTCATTTATTATATTAAATTTACAACATTTACATATTATGTTGCTTGGCCCTTGGCCATACATTACATTTAAAGTATACATCGCTAGTTTGGGGTTTGAAAATGGGGATGTTACAATCTTCTCCCAAAGTGTATTCCAAAAGGCACTGAGAAATATGGTCTCCTTGTCTAAGATGATGCTCCTTGGTATCCCAAATTGTACCCAGACCTATTCAAGAACCTGTATGTTTCTTCTTGTCATGTTGTTGCACATATTGTTGAAACTGTCAACTACCACAAACAGATAGTCATGTCCCTTTCTATTTGTTGGAAAGCCATCCACAAAATCCATGGAAAAATTTTCCCAAGGTCGAGTGGGTACATGTAAGGTATGGTATAGAACTTTCTTCCTATTACTAGGATTGTTGGTACAACAAAGTATGCATCCTCTAATATACCTAGCTACATATTATTGCATTATGGGTCAATGCACATACCTTTGTAAGTTAGAAACTGTCTTCACAATACAAAAATGTCTTGCAATGTTGGAGATGTGAGCCTCTCTGATAAACTACAATATTTCACCTTTAGGAACATAGATCTTGTCTAGCTTGTAGAGCAACCCATTCTCGAGATGATATTCATCCTTACCGTCACCTTCTTCTATATGAATTTGGCCTTGTAGTTGTTGGAACACCTCTTTAAAGTTTTCATCTTCTCTATATGACTCTTTGTATGCATCATGGGTAAAAGGATCCATGTGCATAAGAGTTCCCAAAGCTATAATATTGGATGTGGGTGGGCTTGAAAGAATGTCCACCAACTTATTAGTTTTTCCCTTCTTATAATTGATGGTCATATGAAATTGTTTCAAAACCCAATACACTTATAATGGTTGGTTTGTTGTAGCTTACTTTGGGCCTACAAATACTACATTGATCGGTGATCAATGCATATAGTGGTTTACTTTCCCATTATATAGTGCTTCCACTTATTAACAACTTGAACCATGGCATAGAGTTCCTTATCATATGTAGGGTAGTTCAAAACTCATCAAACATATCAAAATGCTAGCATACTAGCTTACCTCCTTGCATCAAAACTGCTCTCAAATCATACCCACTTGAATTTGTCTCACTTCAAAGGGATTTTTCAAGTTAGGAAATGTGAGATCTAGTGCTTTATTGATATTTCATTTAGCTCGTTGAAATATTTCTTTTTATTATTTCCCCATTGGAAACTCTTACTACTTGTTGTTATGGCGTGGAGTGTTGTAGCTACCACTAAAAAGGATGCTATGAACTTCCCTATGTGTTTTCCCAATAAAGATCTTAAATTTAGTGGCATTAGTAGGAACTGGCCATTTTATGATGGCCTCCATCTTTATGAGATCTATCTTAAGATCCCCTCCACTAATCACATAGCCCAAATACACTAATTATTGCTGAGAAAACTCACATTTCTTGAGGTTAGCTAGCAGCTAGTGCTTTTTCAGAGTCTCTAACACCTACATAAGATGTGATATGCGATATTCCTAGGTATATATTTAAACCAATATATCATCCAAATACACTATAACAAATGAATCTAAATATGTGTGCAACTCAACATTCATGAATATCATAAATGTAGTTGATACATTACATAAACCAAATGGCATGACCAACCATTCATACAAACATTTCCTTGTCTTGTAGGAATTTTTCCAGGTGTCTCTGTATTTGACACATACTTGGTGGTATCCCAATTCGAGATCCAACTTGGTGAAGTACTTGGCATATTGCAACTGGTCTAACAAATCATCGATCTCTGGTAGATGGTATTGATTCTTGAGTGTAATATTGTTCAAATATATGTAGTTGATACACATTCACCAAGTCTCATCCTTCTTAGGTATTATGATGATAGGTGACCCACAAGTTCAGGCACTTGGTCAAATCACTTCCTACTACAACAGTTGTTGCAACTACTTCTTCCCTTCATCTTCTTCTAGAACAAACTGTTTATATAGCCTAATATTTGGTAATTGGGAGTGAGGAGATAATTGTATCTCATGCTCCACTTCCCACTTAGGTGGTATCCATTTAGGCTTTTGAAACATGCCTCTGTATGATAGTATAAAATCATCCAAATATTCTTTTTTCCCTTTAGTACATCCTTTCAGGGATGCTTTTATCCTTACTGTTAGCATCAGAAGTCACTCCTGGATTGCTTGCAGGAGCAGAGCCCAACGCCCATCAGTTTATGTCACGATAGTTTTAATGGGTGATCAAATGGGTAGAGACTCGGGAAGATATTGCTATAACTCGGGAACTAAGTCTGGTATGTAAAGAACAAAGGAGGTCTTGATCTAACTTCAGTCAATGGGTTGATTAAAATACGAGTAGGTGGAAGACTTAGTAAGAAGAGTGAGCAAACTACCTCAGGCAACAGGTCATTCAGCAGTTTGTGGAAGAAAAACTTTGAATGCAAGATCCTCTTGGTTCAGGGCTTCGAGAAACTGAAAGGGGGACTTGACTAGATGCTCCAATTCCAAGTCGTTGAGTGCTAAGAAAATCACAAGGACCGATTAGAAACAATGCAACTGTTACAGTGATCCAACCTACATCATCCTATAACAGTTACAATTTGACTGGATCCTCCAATTCTGAGTTGTTCTAACATAGTGTAAAAAAAGACATGAAAGAAACTGACATTCATAAGGCAAGAAGTCTCAAAAGTCCATGCATAACCAAAAATATCAGTGCTTCATTAAAGCTTTACAACCGGGAGCCTTGCCCAACCATTGATGCTTACAAAATACAAAGACTGAATCTATATACTCAGAACAATTCGCCTAACAGAGGCGTGCTCAGTGACCCAAGGCTTCATGTCCCTTCAACCAAATTCAGACGGATATTCTTCGTCAGACGCCACCTTAACTGCGCATGGCTCTTGCAAGGGGACTAGCTGAGCCATTAAGTTCTAAGTTAGTGTGGGAAGACTTCTCTGGCTAGTCGAGGACTTCGGCATGGCTTCTTTGGAAAAATCGGTACACAGGACCCTCTCGGGCAGACAACTTGCCAGACCCTCCATACCTTACACTTAATGAGTGAGGAGAGGTTTCAACCACCCCCTCTCACCTTCATTTACTCCAGGCAAAAAACAAGATTGAGATCGGGTCCGATGGCACCTGGAGATCGCGATGATCCCCTCTGTGACTGAACTCGACGCCTTTGGCCCCTCCTACGTAGCTCTTTTTATTTTCCAAGTGACCACGAGCTGTGACCCTACGTTTATTCTCAGAAATTATTTCGGTGTTCGTGAATAGGAAGGGGTTGATCCTTGCTCCTCACAGTAGCGATGAGCGAAACGTCGAGATGGTTTAATTTGGCGCCACGCGTCCCTCTCAGATCTAACAGTCCTGGGCTCACTCAGCGATATTGTGGGCCCGGGTCTTGGACGCTCCTGGAACTTCACATTTCAGGGATATGAAAGAGTTGTTCTTTGTGTGTCAGAGTTGCAATGGGTGAAAAGGCGAGGGGCCTAATTGTGAACCATGTGTTCCTTTTGGATGGACGGCTGAGACTGCTCCGTGATACTGTGGGCCCGACTTTGGGCGCTTTCGGCACTTTCGGGGTTCAGGGTTTCGAGATATAGAATGACATGGAACCTTCACCCTTCGAACTCATGAATGTCGAAAAGCTGTCGTGACTAGATCTCACGCCACATGTCCTCTGGATGAACAGCTGCTATCCTTTCCTGCATGCAATACGACTGCTATTCGTCACGCTAATCTCAGCGCAACTCCGCTAATCTATGATTTCCCACCGGCCACCGATCTGCTCTTATGGATGAATCCAGACTGTCGACAACATAATCTTGCCCGCTTACTTGCTTGGAAGCCAAAACGAGATTTTTCCGTGCTGCGCTCGGGCGCTTCTCATGCAACTTGCAGACCTGAATACTCTTGCGCCCAAGACAAGAAATGTTACTAACATTAGGCTCCATGGGGGATAGAATCATCCCTGTGATGCTCTAAGGACTCATTTTTCAGCTCCAGTGCCTTGCTATTGGGCTATGGAGTCATTTATTTAAAACTTAAAGACGGAAATAAAAACAATATTTACAACTGCGAAAGAGCCATGTCTGGCTCAAGAGAAAAATCTTTTTAGGAAATGCCCATTCACAGGGCCATTGAAAACTTCTTGATCCTTAAAGTCCCATACCCCATAGGTGTTATTTGAGAATACTTCAGATACTTTGAAAGGCCCGATCCACAGGGCTTCGAATTTTCCGTGCTTTCCTTTATCTTGTTTAGGAGCATCCCATTTCAGTACCAGATCTCCTATCTGAAACTCTTCCTTCTTGGCCTTCTTATTGAAAATATGCTTGATCCTTTGCTGACGGTCCTGAATTCTGCCCATTACCTACTCCCTAGCCTACTGGACTTCCACTAGCTGATGAATTCTTTTGATCATGTCATCGGGCTCCTCTTGTTGATCCTAGAGGAATTTTGCTACAGGAATGGCCAAATGAGAAGGGAAAACAACTTATGTTCCATAGACTAATTGGAAAGGAGATATGCCTATAGATCTCTTCGTGGTCACTCGATCGGCCCATAGAGAAAATTTCAATCTTGAATGCCAAGCCTTCTTTTTGTCTTCCAACAATCTTTTGATGATCCTTATCAGGATCTTGTTGGAGGACTCCGCTAAACCATTGCCCTGGGGATAGTATGGGGTGGAGTGAATCAGTTTGATCTCAAATTTCTCACAGAACTCGGCTAACGGCTCATCCCTTAAAGAGGTTGCGTTATCAGTGACAATTTTACTTGGGCAGTCGAATCTTGTGATGAGGTCTTCCAGGAATCCAATGATTACCTTGTGGGAAGCACTCCTGGTGGGGATAGCTTCAATCCACTTGGTAAAGAAATCGGTAGTAGTCAGGATCCATTTGTGCTTCCCACTGGAAGCGAGGTGAATTTATCTAATGAAATATAGGCCCCATTGCTGGAAAGGTCCTGAAACAACCACAGGATTTAACAACAAAGACTTGAGCTTTTGTTTTCCTGCAAATATTTGACATTTGGTGCAAGCTCTGACCCTTCTGCAGACGTCAGTGAATACTATGGGCTAGTAGTATCCAGCCCTGAGGATTTTGTAGGCTGTGGTTTTCCAGAAATGATTCCCTCCACATAGGCTGTCGTGAAATTCAACCATGATCTTGTCGGCCTCTTGCGGATCTACACATTTCAAAAGCAACCCCAGGGGGGTCTTTCCAATATAGAACTTGATCAATTAGGCAGTATCTGACTTTGATCTTTAGAGCTCTCACCTTGTTTCTTTGCAGGCCGTCTGGAGGCCGTAACTCCTGTAGAAAATATATGACATCCTTATACTAGGGACATCAAGCCAATGGGGGCTCCCTTTGAGGGTCTATTTCAGACAGTCGAACCTGTTGAATTCCTGAGCATTCGTTGATGAAAATTACCCCCAAATCTTGGCAATTGGCTTAAGCCAACAGATTGGCTAAAGATTGACCTTTGATCAATTTGGTAGGCTTTATTTCCAGGTCAAACTCCAGAATCTTGGCTATCCACTTACTTCTCCTCCCGTCTATGTCAGGCTGAATAAGAATGTCTTTAACAACAACTGAGGGGACATAAGCGATGATTCTTGATTGCAGGACATAGATTCTAAATGCCTTGAGAGCCTTCACCAGGGCATAGGCCTGCTTCTCCATAGTGTCATACCTGACTTCAGCATCCCTCAATGCTCGGCTAAAATAGGCAATAGGCTACTCTAGCCCAACCTTGTTTTTCTGTAATAAAATGGAAGCCACCATGTCAGGTGAGGCAAAGGAGAAAATGAGGAAATCCTTCGAGTAGTCAGGACTGATAATCACAGGGGCTTCAGTCAGGGCCTTCTTTATTTTCTCAAAGGAATTTTGAGATTCAGAATTCCACCTCACTTCATTTCCTTTCCTTAACATGGCGGTTATAAGGTTTACCTCCTCAGCGAAGTTAGGAACAAACCTCCTCAGAAAATTAATCTTACCAAGGAAAGATTGGACCTCTTTCCTGGACCTCAGGATTGATAAGGCTTGTATTGTCTTAACTCTGCTAGGATCTATCCTGACTCCTTCCGCTGATACTAGGTGGCCTAGTAACTTTCCCTCCTGCATGGCGAACAAAGATTTCTTGGGATTTAATGAAATTCCAAAACTCCTGCATTTCAGGAAAACCTTCATGAGATGATAACAATGTTATTTTATCAGATTTTGAAAATATTGTGATGTCATCCAGATAGACGACCACAAATTTATCCTTTTCCCCAATGAAAGTTATGTCCATGGCATGTTTAAAAGTTGCCCCTGCATTCATCAATCCAAAAGGCATCTTGGCATACATGAATGTGCCCCATGGAGTGGTAAATGTCGTATTTTCCCTGTCCTCAGGCAGAACAGAGACTTGATTGTAGCCAAAGAAACCATCGATCATGGACATCTTGGATGCTCATGTTACCCTCTATAGTATATGTTCCATATTTGGTAAGGGGTAGTTATCCTTTCGTGAGCTCCTGTTCAGGTTTCTGAAGTCTACACAGAGTCTGATTTCTCCATTCGTTTTCCTTACTGGTACCAAGTTCGCCACCCACTCTGAATATCTCAGTGGTACGATGATCTGGGCCTGTAGAAGCTTCTTCACTTCCCTCTCCATAATAGGCAACAGCATAGGATTGACATGTCTTAGCTTCTGCCTAAATGGCTTTTCCTCCCCCTTCAATGGGATTTTATGCTCAATGACAGAAGTGTTATACGTTTTGAGATCTTCATAGGTCCAGGCAAACACATCAGCAAACTCCCTCAAAAGTCCAGCGTATTCAGACCTCTTCTCCTTTGTTAGACTTCTTGACAATTTGACAAACTTGGGCTCACTCTTAGTGCCAATGTTGCACTGAATAGAATCAACGTCATCCTCCGAGATTTCCCCTTTTAATGACACATCATTCCTATCAAAAATCCTTTCCAAAGGAACCAATCCCCTTGGAATATGGTTGTTGGGAAGCTGAACAATGTTACATTCTGCTATTTTACTCAGAAACTTACCCCCATCAAGCTCTTCTTCAGAGACAGAGTCTTGGTCGATATGCATCTCTGAAAATTCTTTGATAGTCTCCAAGAATCTCTTGATCTCAAGATAATCCTCGAATACCTTCCAATGTTTGACATTGTCGGGTATGGAGGGCCTGTATTTTACCTCTACATCGTATTTGAGTTTGGGTGGCAAGGGTACTTTGAAATTGCTTGCTGATGTAGCCAAGGAATTTTCCACTGCATTCTTCTCTCTTCGGATGAAGGAAATGTTAAATTCTGAGAAGAAACTGTCAATTAGGTCCCATACCTCATTTTTGTAGCTTCTGAGTCGAGGATGCTTAGCTTGATAAGCATTTCTGATCTGCTGGACCACCAACTCTGCATACCCGAACACTGCTACTTCCTGAATTCCCATTTTCGTTGCGGCTCTTAATCCTAGGACAAGAGCTTCATACTCTGCCACATTGTTGGTAGCCTCAAATTCTAGTTTGTATGACAGAGACATGGTTTCCTGAGCAGGTGACACAAAAAACACCACCGCTCCAGCACCTTCCCTGGAAAAGGCTCCATCAAAGAACATTTTTCAGACGGGGGTGATGGAGGGAGGAAATTTATGGGAAGTGGTGGGCGACTTTCTGAGTTTTAGAGGAGGCTCAGGAGAATTAGTGAGTTGTAGTACACTGGAACCTAAATCAGTGTCCAGGGAAAAAATGGGATGGTTGGTAGGGTTGGTCTCATCATTGATTATATAGGCCAGTTGGGCTTCCCTGTATAGCCTCCTATGTTCTCCTCCAAACACTGGGATAGTATCATATGTGAGGTCCAGCTGCAAAGTTCCCCCCAGTCTTTTTATCCAAGATCTTGACAACAACATACCGAACTTGGGGGGGACATCATCCACTACAACATCCATGACCACACTTTTCATGGGCAACTGAAACAAGGTCACGACCAGGTCTTTGATAACTCCTAGACATTGAACTTTTCTGGAGTCAAAGGAATAGAGGTCACGATAGGCTCGGGTGACTTCTAGCCCTAATTCTTCCATGACAGTTTTGGGCATGAGGTTGTGAGAAGCACCCGAATCCATCAAGAAGTTGTGCAGTACCTTGTCATGTATGTTCAAGGAAGTGTAGAAGGGAGGGGATGAGTCATTCCTATCTTCTACCATAGGACCTAGAATAACTGCAGGCTTTTCATCTTGCAAATCGATGGAGTCTGTGGGAAGGCATGAGATCTAAGACTGTAAAAGCTTAGAGAAGAGTTTCTTGAACCCTTCATGTTTAATCAATTCAGTTAGGGGCACAATGATTATGATCTTTTGAATTTCATGCTCGAAATTAAAAGAAGATGTAAGCTTCGGAATTTCTCTTATTTCAGGGACATGACTCTGGACTATGGGAGAGAGGGGTCAAGGCTTCTTACCTTTGTGACTGTCCACTACTTCATTAGCATGTTTCTCTGTTCTAGTGGACTGCTCAGGAACATCATGCTACTGTCTTTTTCTTAGACCTCATATCACACCTGCCTTGGCTTCCACTAGCCTTGTCTCCCTTGCTCAGTTCATTTAGTTGATTATCCATGAGAGACTCCTCGTATGCTGATTGAGTGAGATGAGGGAAAGGAGTAGTTTCCCCGCAACAATGGATTTCATGATCAAGTTCATCCGTTTCCCCTTCCTCCCCCTTGGACACAAAATTGTTTTGAAAAGGGGCCTGAATTTTTTGGTCTTCTCTGTCTCTTCCCCTCTCTCTTTGCATAGTCGGGGAAGTAATATTGTTTGGCCTCCTGAAACCTCCTTTTTTTTCATCATTTTGAGGGCCCTTGTATGCTTTCCTTCCCTCCACCTTCATTCTCTCCATCTCTGCAGACAGAGACTTCACCATCTTGGTCAGTTCATCGACTTTAGGGTGGGGCACCAATGGGCCAGAAGTTGAGGTTTCCGATCTTCCCTTTATTCTATCTGCGTCGGCCTCGTTCCTTAGTTTATCAGCTGCTAATACATTGGATTACACTTCTATGGGCGCATATTGCATTTGAGCTAAGGAGGTGGCTCTTCTTTCTCTCAATAAAAGACAGAAATCGAGGCCAAACGCACTAGCATAAGAAATCTTGGCTGAGGCTTCTGAGGGTTTTATTTCAGCAGGAATTTTATTATACATCTTACTAAATATTTTGGAGAAGTTAGAGACAGACTCTCCTTCCATCTTCTTCAGAGACCTGAACTCTGTCATATGATACATGAAATCCTTCCTATCTCCCCACTACCTCAGGAAAGCACTATCCAGGGCTTCAATTCCAGCAATAGATCTGGGGGCCAGTCCCCTAAACCACTTCCTCACCTCACCATCCAGGATCTGGACGAAGACTCTCATCCATACATCTTCATTTTCAATGTTTAGGTTGTCTGCATAACTGTAGAAAGCATCCAGGTGCTCTTCCAAAGTTATGTCCCCTTCCCCGGTGAACTTGGGCATATACTTCAAGTAATCTCCAACAGGGGGAGGATTCATAGGATGGGGTAGGATTAAGGGATCATATCTGGTAGCGACTGTGGCGTCCATTCTATTTAGAGGGGGGTTAGCACTAGCCATAGGAATATTAGGTGGAGGAGAATTTCGAGGAGAAGGAGTGCGCGAAGGGGCTACTGGGATTGAGTCTCGAAGTGGAATGGGAAACAAAAGGGGATTTAAGGAGAAGGCTAACAGGCTCAAGTCAACAGATACTCCTCTCTATGCAGGAGTGGTAACAGTAACAAGAGGAGGAGTGGTAAATATAGGAGTGGGGAAATCTCCTACGGTCCTGGGTCTGCGCCAAAGTACAACTTCAGAGGAGAGGGGAGTGACAAGGGTTTCTCCCTCCAATCCCAAACCAGGAGGGGAAACCTCAGCAGGAACACTCCCGAAATTCAGGAAACGGGAAACCTCATAAAGAGTTCTGTTAAGAAACTGAGGGGGAGCAAATGGATTTTCTACAGAAGGAGATGGTGGATTACCTGGTTCGACGGTGGAAGCTTCTCCTTCAGGGGCCTTTCCTTTTCTGAGAACCACCTCTAGATCAATTTCAGGTGTAGCTATAGGCAGCTGTGGATGAGACCGCGTGTGTCTGCCTCTGAAAGCCACAATTGACACGGCAGGTTCACCACAGTGGAGTCATCTCAATGGAGTCGTCAGATGCACAGTAGCAATATTTAAAGGCTTTGATACCCGATGCACCTTCAGAATCAGAGGCTCAATGTCGTTCAATCCCGGGGAAAATTTTCAACATCGTCCCCAGCAACGGCGCCAGAAATGTTAGCGTTAGAAGTCACTCTAGGATTGCTTGCAGGAGCAGAGCCCAATGCCCATCATTTTGTGTCACGGTAGTTTTAATGGGTGATCAAATGGGTAGAGACTCGGGAAGATATCACTCTAACTTGGGAACTGA
Organism: Picea engelmannii; assembly: GCA_009831015.1. Lineage (NCBI taxonomy): Eukaryota > Viridiplantae > Streptophyta > Pinopsida > Pinales > Pinaceae > Picea > Picea engelmannii. The sequence continues at coordinate 111,098 of ML794568.1, forward strand.
GTCCGGTATGTAAATAACAAAGGAAGTCTTGATCTAACTTCAGTCAGTGGGTTGATTAAAAGACGAGCAGGTGGAAGACTTGGTAAGAAGAGTGAGCAAAATACCTCAGGCAACAGGCCTTTTAGCATTTTGTAGAAGAAAAACTCTAAATGCAAGATCCTCTTGGTTCAGGGCTTCAAGAAACTAAAAGGGGGACTTGACTGGATCCTCCAATTCCAAGTCATTCGGTCCTAAGACAATCACAAGGACCGATTAGAAACAATGCAACTGTTACAATGATCCAACCTACATCATCCTATAATAGTTACAATTCGACTGGATCCTCCAATTCCGATTTGTTCTAACACAGTGTAAACAAAGACATGAAAGAAACTGACATTCATAAGGCAAGAAGTCTCAAAAGTCCATGCATAAACAGAAATAATAGTGCTTCATTAAAGCTTTACAACCGGGAGCCTTGCTCAACCATTGATGCTTACAAAATACAAAGACTGAGTCTATATACTCAGAACAATTCGCCTAACATAGGCGTGCTCAGTGACCCAAGGCTTCGTGTCTCTTCAACCAAATTCGGACGAATATTCTTCGTCAGACACCACCTTAATTGTGCATGGCTCCTGCAAGGGGACTAGCTGAGCCATTAAGTGTTGATTTAGCGTGTGCAGACTTCTCTGGCTAGTCGAGGACTTCGGCATGGATTCTTTGGAAAAATCGGTACACAGGACCCTCTCAGGCAGACAACTTGCCAGACCCTCCATACCTTACACTAATGAGTGAGGAGAGGTTTCAACCACCCCCTCTCACCTTCATTTACTCCAGGCAAAAAATAGGATTGAGATCGGGTCCAATGGCACCTGGAGATCGCGATGATCCCCTCTGTGATTGAACTCGACGCCTTTGGCCCCTCCTGCGCATCTCTTTTTATTTTCCAAGTGACCATGGGCTGTGACCCTATGTTTATTCTCAAAAATGCTTTCAATGTTCTTGAATAGGAAGGGGCTAATCCTTGCTCCTCACAGTAGTGATGAGAGAAATGTTGAGATGGCTTAATTTGGCGCCACGCGTCCCTCTCAAATCTGAGGGTCTTGGACTCACTCGGCGATATTATGGGCCCGGGTCTTGGACGCTCCTGGCACTTCGTGTTTCAGGGATATGAAGGAGTTGTTCTTTGTGCGTCGGAGTCGTGATGGGTGAAAAGGCGAGGGGCCTAATCATGCACCATGTGTTCCTTTTGGATGGACGACTGAGACTGCTCCGTGATACTGTGGGCCCGACTTTGGGCGCTTTTGGGGTTCGGGGTTTCGAGATATAGAATGACATGGAACCTTCACCCTTCAAACTCCCGAATGTCGAAAAGTCGTCGTGACTAGATCTCACACCACGTGTCCTCTGGATGAATGGCTTCTATCCTTTCTCACATGCAATATGGGTGCTATCCGTCTCGCTAATCTCAACGCAACTCTTCTAATCTACAATTTTCCGCCGGCCATCGATCTTCTCTTATGGATGAATCTGGACCATCGACAACATAATCTCTCCCGCTTACTTGCTTGGAAGCCAAAACGAGATTTTTCTGTGCTGCGCTCGGGCGCTTCTCGTGCAACTTGCAAACCTGAATACTCTTGCACCCAGGACAAGAAATGTTACTAACACTTACTGATTCATCACCTCGTTGATTCTCTCTTAAGAAAAGAAACACGTTTTTCTTACTGGTACTAATCATTTTTTTGGCTTGGTTGGTACTTACTAGTGAGATATTTGATTTACCTTTGTGTGTGTTGATGATGTAGAACTTCCATCCTTGATCAAGCATTACTATTTTTCTCTTCGTATCAATATCACACCCCTCATATACATGTAGGGGCTTCCAAAAACTACACCACCCATGTCAAGGGGTACTACATCTAACTCTATTTCATTAATAAAATATGCACTTACAACAAATTTAATATTGCATTGTCTTGTGACCTTGATTTATGCACCATTTTTCACCCATTTGAATGGGTATGGGCTTGGATTATCATGAACTTCCAACCCAATCTTGTTAGATAGATCAGTTTCTATGTGATTGACCTACAAACTAGAATCAAATAGAGTATCTACCTTGGTATTCTTGACCTGGATCTTAATATGGAAGAGTTTTATCATCTGCTTCTCTCCCTTGTGATGAAGACTACTAAGATTCACCTCCTTTTGCCATGAAGTGTAAAAAATATTTTCATCCACATCTGAGTTGTTCTCTACCTAATTGCATGATTCCATGGCTAGAAAATTATTATTCTTGGTATCCTTCTTACGGTTCATAGGGTTAATATCTCGATGTAGTTTTCAACACTTTTCTTCAATGTGACCATTGGCATTGCAATGTTTACAATGATTACTTGGATCCTTTCACTAATGTGTAGTGGTTGTTGTGTTCTTGTATTTCCCTTTCCACTTCTTCATTCCCTCCTTTGAAGTGTCTAGGGTTTTTAACTATTTGGAACCACTTTGTGTCCTTTTTTGTGGCCTATAAATTTTATATACTATGCTTGCACACATGCCTCATAAACTATCCTAGTCTTGAAGAGAATCACTTGTTTTTGAAAATGACTATGCAGACCCCCCAAATACTTAAGGAGTACATCTAGGTTCTTGGGAGAGATAACCTATCATAATAGCCATCTTCTTGAATTTGGTGGTGTACTCTTGCACACTTTTCCCC
>ML794568.1:113851-136707 GCA_009831015.1 Picea engelmannii
ACAACATACCGAACTTGGGGGGGACATCATCCACTACAACATCCATGACCACACTTTTCATGGGCAACTGAAACAAGGTCACGACCAGGTCTTTGATAACTCCTAGACATTGAACTTTTCTGGAGTCAAAGGAATAGAGGTCATGATAGGATCGGGTGACTTCTAGCCCTAATTCTTCCATGACAGTTTTGGGCATGAGGTTGTGAGAAGCCCCTGAATCCATCAAGCAGTTGTGCAGTACCTTGTCATGTATGTTCAAGGAAGTGTAGAAGGGAGGGGATGAGTCATTCCTGTCTTCTACCATAGGACCTAGAATAACTGCAGGATTTTCATCTTGCAAATTGATGGAGTCTGTGGGAAGGCATGAGATCTAAGACTGTAAAATCTTAGAGAAGAGTTTCTTGAACCCTTCATGTTTAATCAATTTGGTTAGGGGCACAGGGATTCTGATCTTTTGAATTTCATGCTCGAAATTAAAAGAAGATGTAAGCTTCGGAATTTCTCTTATTTCAGGGACATGACTCTGGACTATGGGAGAGAGGGGTCAAGGCTTCTTACCTCTGTGACTGTCCACTACTTCATTAGCAGGTTTCTCTGTTCTAGTGGACTTCTCAGGAACATCATGCTACTGTATTTTTCTTAGACCTCAGATCATACCTGCCTTGGCTGCCACTAGCCTTGTCTCCCTTGCTCAGTTCATTTAGTTGATTGTCCATGAGAGACTCCTCGTATGCTGATTGAGTGAGATGAGGGAAAGGAGTAGTTTCCCCACATCAATGGATTTCAAGATCAGGTTCATCTGTTTCCCCTTCCTCCCCCTTGGCCAAAAATTGTTTTGAAAAGGGGCCAGAATTTCTTGGTCTTCTCTGTCTCTTCCCCTCTCTCTTTGCACAGTCGGGGAAGTAATATTGTTTGGCCTCCTGAAACCTCCTTTGTTTTCATCATTTTGAGGGCCCTTGTATTCTTTCCTTCCCTCCACCTTCATTCTCTCCATCTCTGCAGACAGAGACTTCACCATCTTGGTCAGTTCATCCACTTTAGGGTGGGGCACCGATGGGCCAAAAGTTGAGGTTTCTGTATCTTCCCTTTATTCTGTCTGCGTCGGCCTCGTTCCTTAGTTTATCAGTTGCTAATACATTGGATTCCACTTCTATGGCCGCATCTTTCATTTGATCTAAGGAGGTGGCTCTTCTTTCTCTCAATAAAAGACAGAAATCGGGGCCAAACACACTAGCATAAGAAATCTTGGCCGAGGCTTCTGAGGGTTTTATTTCAGCAGGAATTTTATTATATATCTTATTGAATATTTTGGAGAAGTCAGAGACAGACTCTCCTTCCATATTCTTCAGAGACCTGAAATCTGTCATATAATACATGAAATCCTTCCTATCTCCCCACTACGTCAGGAAAGCACTATCCAGGGCTTCGATTCCAGCAATAGATCCGGGGACCAGTCCCCTAAACAACTTCCCCACCTCACCATCCAGGCTCTGGACGAAGACTCTCATCCAGAAATCTTCATTTTCAATGTTTAGGTTGTCTACATAACTGTAGAAAGCATCCAGGTGCTCTTCCACAGTTATCTCCCCTTCCCCGGTGAACTTGGGCATATACTTCAAGTAATCTCCAGCAGGGAGAGGATTCATAGGACGGGGTAGGATTAAGGGAGAATATCTGGTAGCGACTGTGGCGTCCATTCTATTTAGAGGGGGGTTAGCACCAGCCATAGGAATATTAGGTGGAGGAGAATTTTGAGGAGAAGGAGTGCACGAAGGGGCTACTGGGAATGAGTCTCGAAGTGGAATGGGAAACAAAAGGGGATTTAAGTAGAAGGCTAACGGGCTCAAGTCAACAGATACTCCTCTCTATGCAGGAGTGGTAACAGTAACAAGAGGAGGAGTGGTAAAGATAGGAGTGGGGAAATCTCCTACGGTCCTGGGTCTACGCCAAAGTACAACTTCAGAGGAGAGGGGAGTGACAAGGGTTTCTCCCTCCAATCCCAGACCAGGAGGGGAAACCTCAGCAGGAATGCTCCCAAAATTCAGGAAACGGGAAACCTCAGAAAGAGTTCTGTTAAGAAACTGAGGGGGAGCAAACGGAGTTCCTACAGAAGGAGATGGCGGATTACCTGGTTCGGCGGTGGAAGCTTCTCCTTCAGGGGCCTTTCCTTTTCTGAGAACCACCTCTAGATCAGTTTCAGGTGTAGCTAGAGGCAGTTGTGGATGAGACCGCGTGTGTCTGCCTCTGAAAGCCACAATTGACACGACAGGTTCGCCACAGTGGATTCATCTCAATGGATTCGTCAGGTGCACAGTAGCAATATTTAAAGGCTCTGATACCCGATGCACCTTCAGAATCAGAGGCTCAATGTCGTTCAATCCTGGGAAAAATTTTCAACTTCGTCCCCAGCAACGGTGCCAGAAATGTTAGCGTTAGAAGTCACTCCTGGACTGCTTGCAAGAGTAGATCCCAATGCCCATCATTTTTTGTCACGATAGTTTTAATGGGTGATCAAATGGGTAGAGACTCGGGAAGATATTGCTCTAACTCGGGAACTGAGTCTGGTATGTAAATAACAAAGGAGGTCTTGATCTAACTTCAGTCAGTGGGTTGATTAAAAGACAAGCAGGTGGAAGAATTAGTAAGAAGAGTGAGCAAAATACCTCAGGCAACATGCCTTTTAGCAGTTTGTAGAAGAAAAAATCTAAATGCAAGATCCTCTTGGTTCAGGGCTTCGAGAAACTGAAAGGGGGACTTGACTGGATCCTCCAATTCCAAGTCGTTCAGTTCTAAGAAAATCACAAGGACCGATTAGAAACAATGCAACTGTTACAATGATCCAACCTACATCATCCTATAATAGTTACAATTCGACTAGATCCTCCAATTCCGATTTGTTCTAACACAGTGTAAGCAAAGACATGAAAGAAATTGACATTCATAAGGCAAGAAGTCTCAAAAGTCCATGCATAACCATAAATAACAGTGCTTCATTAAATCTTTACAATCGGGAGACTTGCTCAACCATTGATGCTTACAAAATACAAAGACTGAGTCTATATACTCAGAACAATTCGCGTAACAGAGGCGTGCTCAGTGACCCAAGGCTTCGTGTCCCTTCAACCAAATTCGGACGAATATTCTTCGTCAGACGCCACCTTAACTGCGCATGGCTCCTGCAAGGGGACTAGCTGAGCCATTAAGTGTTGATTTAGTGTGTGCAGACTTCTCTGGCTAGTCAAGGACTTCGGCATGGCTTCTTTGGAAAAATCGATACACAGGACCCTCTCAGGCAGACAACTTGCCAGACCCTCCATACCTTACACTTAATGAGTGAGGAGATGTTTCAACCACCCCCTCTCACCTTCATTTACTCCAGGCGAAAAACAGGATTGAGATCGGGTCCGATGGCACCTGTAGATCGCGACGATCCCCTCTGTGATTGAACTCGACGCCTTTGGCCCCTCCTACGCGGCTCTTTTTATTTTCCAAGTGACCACGCGTTGTGACCCTATGTTTATTCTCAAAAATGCTTTCGATGTTCGTGAATAGGAAGGGGCTGATCCTTGTTCCTCACAGTAGCGATGAGCGAAATGCTGAGATGGCTTAATTTGGCGCCATGCGTCCCTCTCAGATCTGACGGTCCTGGACTCACTCGGCGATATTGTGGGCCCGAGTCTTGGACGCTCCTGGCACTTCACGTTTCGGGGATATGAAGGAGTTGTTCTTTGTGCGTCGGAGTCGTGATGGCCGAAAAGGAAAGGGGCCTAATCATGCACCACGTATTCCTTTTGGATGGACGGCTGAGACTGCTCTGTGATACTGTGGGCCCGACTTTGGGCGCTTTCGGGGTTCGGGGTTTCGAGATATAGAATGACATGGAACCTTCACCCTTCAAACTCCCGAATGTCGAAAAGTCGTCGTGACTAGATCTCATGCCACGTGTCCTCTAGATGAATGGCTTATATCCTTGCTCGCATGCAATACGGGCGCTATCCATCTCGCTAATCTCAGCGCAACTCCGCTAATCTACAATTTTCCGTCGGCCACCAATCTGCTCTTATGGATGAATCCGGACCGTCGACAACATAATCTCTCCCGCTTACTTGCTTGGAAGCCAAAACGAGATTTTTCTGTGCTGCGCTCGGGCGCTTCTCGTGTAACTTGCAAACCTGAATACTCTTGCACCCAGGACAAGAAATGTTACTAACACTTACTGATTCATCACCTCATTGATTCTCTCTTAAGAAAAGCAACACGTTTTTCTTACTGGTACTAATCATTTTTTTGGCTTGGTTGGTACTTACTAGTGAGATATTTGATTTACCTTTGTGTGTGTTGATGATGTAGAACTTCCATCCTTGATCAAGCATTACTATTTTTCTCTTCGTATCAATATCACACCCCTCATATACATGTAGGGGTTTCCAAAAACTACACCACCCATGTCAAGGGGTACTACATCTAACTCTATTTCATTAATAAAATATGCACTTACAACAAATTTAATATTACATTGTCTTGTGACCTTGATTTATGCACCATTTTTCACCCATTTGAATGGGTATGGGCTTGGATTATCATGAACTTCCAACCCAATCTTGTTAGATAGATCAGTTTCTATGTGATTGACCTACAAACTAGAATCAAATAGAGTGTCTACCTTGGTATTCTTGACCTGGATCTTAATATGGAAGAGTTTTATCATCTGCTTCTCTTCCTTGTGATGAAGACTACTAAGATTCACCTCCTTTTGCCATGAAGTGTAAAAAATATTTTCATCCACATCTGAGTTGTTCTCTACCTAATTGCATGACTCCATGGCTAAAAAATTATTATTCTTGGTATCCTTCTTACGTTTCATAGGGTTAATATCTTGATGTAGTTTTCAACACTTTTCTTCAATGTGACCATTGGCATTACAATGTTTACAATGATTACTTGGATCCTTTCACTAATGTGTAGCAGTTGTTGTGTTCTTGTATTTCCCTTTCCACTTCTTCATTCCCTCCTTTGAAGTGTCTAGGGTTTTTAACTATTTGGAACCACTTTGTGTCCTTTTTTGTGGCCTATAAATTTTATATACTATGCTTGCACACATGCCTTATAAACTATCCTAGGCTTGAAGAGAATCACTTGTTTTTGAAAATGACTATGCAGACCCCCCAAATACTTAAGGAGTACATCTAGGTTCTTGGGAGAGATAACCTATCATAATAGCCATCTTCTTGAATTTGGTGGTGTACTCTTGCACACTTTTCCCCTAAATTTGCCTAAAGTAATGCCAATGGATCCATTGGTCCTCTACATACCCAATAGGGTAGAACTGGGACTTAACAAGGGTTTTGAAATCCTCCCACTTTGTTACTAGTGGATCACCCTCCAGTATAAGTGTCTCGGTGTGAATTTCCCAATAGGTTGATGCATGACCCTCTAATTTCATTCTTGCAAACAAAATATTCCACCCTTATTCCATATGGTGGACACTAAAATAGACCTCTAACTGTTCCAACCAATGATTCAAATTTACTACATTGATATCACATTGGCATGGCTTGGTATCCACTTTCTCTTCCATTTTAAATAATGACTGGGAAGGGGAATTTTCACTGGAACTTGGTTTCTCTTTCTTGGGATCTTTCCTTGACTCCTTTTCTAGGTCTTCATTATCTCTCAATTTCCCCTCTGATCCAATCTCTGAGTTAGAGTATCCAACCTCCTTGAATGGTTTAATATTTATTTCTAGATCCACCATGAGGAGGGCTATATTGTGAGATATGTCAGTGACTTTCTCTTCCATCATTGCAAATCTCTAATTTTCTAGATCTTCAGGTTTGTTGTGATAGACTCATCCACCATGGCTATGGTTCTATGACTTTTTTCTTAAGACAATTCATGGATCCTGCAACTTCCCACAAATACTCCAAAGAAAATTTTTATCATACCAATATGATATGTAAATTGTCTTCTATATTCCACTGGAACAGTTCATCACAACAAATCTTATACTATTTTGAAATCTTAGATTATGCTATGTATTTCCTTGGATCCCAAATTAATTATTATTATATTATTGCTCAGATTTATGAAAATAATTGAATACAAAAATGAAATAACAGGAAAATATACACACCATCCACACAAATGAACACAAGATATATGTTGGGAAATCCAATATGAGAGAAAACACAACTAGAAGGTGAGGCTTTTGCTCTACTCTCTATGTTTTAGTTGACAAAATGAAAATACAAAGGAATGGGCACTCACTATGGAGTTTCCCATGATATTGTGGCCTTAAAGGCTACTACAAAATATTTTTCCTCCTCTATTATTCTCTCTCAAAATACCAGTCCTAGATGTTTTGGTCATCTATGGGACAAGCACAATGCTAAAGAATGGAACACGTTCTTCTCCTAGTGGTAAGGTATTTAACATAGCTTGATAGTTGTCCATGGTTAGGGTTTTAACTTTCTTAACCCTTAATTAGTGATAAGGTTTAGACCTTATAGAATATTTCTAAAATTCCACATGTGACTAGCTCCACACATTTCAGTAATGGAGGTTGACATGGCATCAACTCGTACTATGGTGGTCAACAAGGTAGGTCAACTTGTGGGAGGCATAATTTTCACATAAGAAATTTGATTGAGGTGATTTTCACACCATTGGAAATGTCTCATTATGTAGAACACTTTTAGGAGGTTCCAATATTTTTTAACTTAAAAAATCCATTTTATGCATCAAAATGGTTATGGGAAGTTTTAGACCCCAATTTTCCAAACTAGGACTTGTCGTTCACCTATTGTTAAAATGACCATGCAAGCCAATTCCTCCAATTCTTTTCCACCTATAAAGTACCAAGATATATAAAAAAAAATTGTATGATGAACCAATCTGGATCAATCTCTTTGTTGCTACATCCTAAGGGTTGTTATGAACAAACACATTCATCATGGATAGGGTTCTGCGACTTCCTTCTTAAGCCAATTCCTAGATCTTGCAACTTACCACAAATACCCCAAAGAAAATTTTTATGATATCAATATGATATATAAATTGTTGTGGATATTCCACTCGAAAAATTCATTGCAACAGATCTTATAATATTATGAAATGTTAGATTATGCAATTTATTTCCTTAGATCCAAGATTAGTTATTACTAGTTTATTTCTCAGTTTTATTAAAATGAAATACTAAGCAAATGAACACGCCATATACACAAATGAACATAGGATGTATCCCAGGAAACCCAATACGGGAGAAAACCCAACTAGAATTTGATGTCTATGCTTTGCTCTATTTTCTTCAGTAATGAAATGCAAGTACAAATAAAGGGGGAACTCGCTATGGAGTTTCCCTTTACACTATGGCCTTAATGGTTGCTACATAATCTCCTACCTCCTAAATTATGCTCTCAAAATCCACTCCTTGTATACTCTTCTCAACTATGGAACAAGTACAATACAAAAGAATGGAACCCCTTCTCTTCCTAGTGATCGGATATTTAACATAGCCCAATAGCCATCTAGGGTTAGGGTTTTTGCATCTTCAACCCTCAATTAGTGATAATGTTTTGGACCTTCTAGAATATTTTTGAAATTCCACACGTGACTAGCCCCACATGTGTGAGTAATGGGAGATTGTTATATACATAAACCTAAATTAATAAATCAAATAATAAATAAAACTAATAAATAATAAAATCAAATACAAATTAAAATAAAATAATAATAATAATAATAATAACAACAACAATAATGTCATGAATTAATCTCTATCTAATATTATGAATGATGAGGATATGTAACCAATTTGTTAGTTGGAAAAAGGGATCTAAATAATATTGTCATTGCATATTCAAAGTTTGTCTTTTGTAACAACCATCATACATAAAATACGGATGCATAACAACTAAACAATTCCCTTGAAGGATGAATTCTAATTTGTATTATGAAATTATGTATCAACCTCACACATCAATATATGGAATTTAGTGTTTTAGCGTGGAATTTAGTTCTTTAGCACTTCAAATTATTTTACAACCTTGGGTTATGCATTCATGACATTAAAATCCTTTCTTATACCCTAATTCTCCTTATGATTCTTTGATATTTTAATATTATTATTGTTTTATTTTTATCACAACTAAATATTGTAATGTTTTTTTAAGGTCACACAACCTCTGTTCGTCGTTGGGATGGAGACACACTCTAATATGATAACTTCTATAAAGAAAATCCATGACCTCAAGGACATTGTATGGACTTGGAAAGGTGATGTCATTAGAAAAGCCATGACATCAAGGACATTGTATGGACTTGGAAAGGTGATGTCATTTTCAATTTGTGGATACAAATAATGCCATCTATATTTTCGATTGTAAGAAAATGGTCCTATGATTTTAAGTTGAGGATTTGCAGGTTGGTGTAGTAAGAGTGTGATTCAAATATGATAATGAAATCATCAGTAATCAATAATCAATTTATTTATATTTAGACATCCTAACTTCCCAAACTCTAAGATATGCATCATATAAAAAATTGTTGGAAAGTTTCAATTGTAAAAATTTTGAGAGAAATTGTGTAGGGAAATGGGAAGAGTGTCATTCAATTTGATAACCCATAATGAGTGTAATTTCATTTTATTTATCAATAAAAGTGGAATATGTTCAGTTTATTCATTACAAGATGTAGTGGTTGAATTCTAGAAATAAATCCAAGCTCAACGGAATAGTTCCATTAAGAAAGTTATTTTTGAGATATAAAAAATCCATAAAAAACAATTTCCCAAGGATTTAGGAACTTTTCCTATAAATTTATTCTCATTCAACTTTTCAAAACCTTTGAAATGAATGATTTCAACTTATCTTTACCTAGAAATGAATGTTTTAAGTGACTAAGTTGGTTCATTACAAGATCCAACTATTGAATTATAGTATACATGATTGCTTAAATCATAATTGAAAAGAGTACCTTAGTAGCAAGTGATTCATAAACAATATACATTATTTCAAAGGAATTCCTTATCTCATCTTTCAAAAAATATTATGTCGGCTCCATTCCATACTTTTTTTCCTATCAGTTTTATACACCATGAAAAAACACAAATATATTAAAGGTTTCTTTTTGTTTCATTAATTATAAAATAAAGGAAGTAAAACAACATAGCTACATACAAATTTTTTAATTAACCCTTGATACTCCAACATATACTCACAATCCATACTTAATATAAAGTCAAACAAATGTTTGGATGCCTATTTTTTGTACATTAGCAACTTTTAGCAAACATCCATGGATGATTGTAAATGAACTAAAATATAAACATCGCAACACATGAAATGTTAAGGAAAAGGAACATACTCACAATTTTTTGATCAACCCTTTCTTGCATTGTCATTCCATATTATGTGTTGAATGGGTTCCATTTTGTTTTGTTTCTGCAACAATAAAACAATTGAAAATTAGAATTTCATGGGATAATTTAATTTTTTTACTATGCATAGAAATTTAATCAATGACTACATATGTTTGATGTATATTGTTGTTGGGATAGCTCCTCCTACAATTCAATTACTCTCATGATCCAAGTGGATCTTAGTGGCCAACCACATTTTCCATTGAATCAACATTTCAAGCCTATGGTTTTTATAAACCATGATATTCACCCTTTTGATGGGGAATGGAATGTAATACCATGTTCATTTGTTAATTACAAACGTCATGTAATGATCATATGTACATGCCTATAATATAGCATTAATGAATCAGATCCCATTAGAACTCCGTAGTTAAGTGCGCTTGGGATAGAGTAGTACTGGGATGTGTGACCTCATGGGAAGTCCTAGTGTTTTACATGCCTATGGAATTTTATAAACCTAGATTAATTTATCCCACATGCAACATGGGAATTGTTCTCTTCTCACTCTCTCATATATAATTGAGGTGAAGGAGACCCTTTAATCGTGCAATGGAGTGTGATGTAAATATTGTTGCTAATGAAGCATAGCCAACATCTCTTTCTTGTAAGAGATAAGCTACCCCATTCTGCCAGTTTGTGTTCTACAATTTTTTCTCTCTTATTCATTAATAGAAGTTGGGTTTCACTGTATTTCTGTGTTCTCTTCTATATTTTTGTTTTTTTCTCACTTCATTCTCAACGTAATATAGATCAGTGGTATCAGAGCTATTTGCTCCTTGTCATTTCTTAGAGCAGGTCACCAACAAGTTCAGGGTATAGAAAGTTCGGTCTCGAGCTAGTTTTGCTTGAGGAAAACTACTCTCGCCAACCCAAGAGACCGCTCATGGTGGAAGAAAAGAGAGATGACAAAGTAGGAGACCATTTCATGAAGTTTATTGAGGAATCCTCATGCGACAAAGGAACAAGATGATGGAAATATTCACTCAGATCCTTCGAAGACTACCGATGGTGGTGGTCGAGACATCTTCGACAAGCAATCATTTCGCAAGTGCGACACCCTTCAAGGTACAAGTCAATTTTGATATCCCCTTATTTGAATACCAAATAGATGTAGATGCTATAGAAAGATGTTTGAATCTTCTATAAGGTTATTACGTCATCTAAAAAAAATTCGACTGTGAAAAGATCACCTTTGTGCTCCTTAAATCCCTTCCCCATGTCAAAACTTGGTGGGAAGGTTACTAGGAGAGGTACACCATGAATGAATCTACACCATTCAAGAGAGAACCCACTTGGGAGGCCTTTGTATATTCCCTAAAGGAGGATTTCTACCCTATTGGAAACTATGATGACCAGTGCATGAGATGGACGGTGTTGCGTCAGAAAAGAGATCAGACGGTTTCAGAGTACACTGACATCTTTCATACCTTGCGCTCAAATTTGGGTAACAAAGACTCTGAGAAACACCTGGTTTTTAAGTATCGCAGTGGTCTACATAGGTACATCCAAAAAGATATGGATTTCTTGGACATCTCCTTAGTGGGTGATGCTTATCGATATGCAGTCAAAATTGAGCAGAAATTCAAGAAGCAAAGTAAGCAGGAGTTCAGGTTTGAAAATATGCCACAATGGAATCATGGAAAAGGAAACCCTAACTCACATAACAAAGGACAGGGAAAGGAATTCCAACCTCAAGAGATGTAGTCCAATACATAGGAAAAGAAGAGTAACATGAAGTCTAAGAAAGACACCGAAAAGTGGTGTGAGTTCCACAACATCCCCTAGCACAACACCGATGAATGTAGCTCGAAACAATCATTGGTGGTTGATCTCAAAGAAAAATCATAACTTGACTTGGACTTTGATTCAGATCACAATAAAGGGAAACATATCATTGATGTAGAACTCACTACTACCATCGCAGCCAAAACAATACAACTGGAAGAACCAAAGGAAAAGAGAATGAGATTCTTCCACATGTTCAACATAACTCTATTGGCCACGACCCATTTTAGGTGTGCTTGGGGTTCCAACTGTTATCCCCCATTAACATAACTCTTCTTGTTACATCTTCACTGACAGAGTCCTCCCACATTCAGAACAAGGCATATTGTGTAGCCATATCTGTTGAACGGATCCAACACCTCCAACAAGTTCATGACATCCTTCCATAGGAAAAGTACAAGCAATACATCTACTTCAACAAGGAAAGTGACTCACCAAGGTTTAGATTCAACAAAAGTTTATGCATCTCCCAAGGGACTTGATGCAATGGGGACCATTGTTTCCTAAGGGGGTATGAATGATCTAGGTGGATCTCAATGGCCAACCACCTTTTCCATTGAATCAAAATTTCAAGCCTGTGGTTTTGATAAACCATGATATTCACCCTTTTGATGGGGAATGGAATGTAATACCATAGTCATTCATTAATTATATACATCATGTAATGATATTATGTATATGCCTATAGAATAGTGTTAATGCACCAAATCCCATTAGAACTTCATAGTTAAGCGTGCTCGGGATAGAGTAGTACTGGGATGGGTGACCTCCTAGGAAGTCCTAGTGTTTTACATGCCTATGGAATTTTATAAACTTAGATTAATGTATCCCACATGCATCATGGGAATTGTTCTCCTCTCACTCTGTCATATATAATTGAGGTGAAGGAGACCATGTAAGCATCCAATGGAGTGTGATGTAAAGTTTGTTGTGAATGAATCGTGACCAGAATCTATTTCTTTTTAGAGATAATATAACCCATTATGCCAATTTGTGTTCTACAATGTTTTTCTCTCTTATTCATTAATAGAAGTTGGGTTTCATTGTATTTCTATGTTCTCTACTATATTTTTGTGTATTTCATTATTATATATCTGTTATATTTCCTCCTTCATGTCGTTCTCGAAATAATCCAGATCATCTCATTTCATTAACAACCTCCTTGATGGATCATATATGTGCACTAAAGGATAACCACATAATGGTCCTATATGAGCTTGCGAGATCATGTAGGACCTTAAACTTTCACCAATATAGGTGTGAATTCCCTGTTCTATAATGTTATCAATGCATCATGTTGCAAGTACCCTCAACCTACTCGAGAGGTTGAGGGATAGTTAGTCTTCTTATTCAATTTTTTCTACTGAGAACAATAATCCTCCACATCTCTCTCCTAGTCCAACTCCACCTTCTCCTCTAGCAACAAATCAAACACCATCTCCTCCAATAATAGACCAATCACCATCTCCTTATCCATCACTATACCAACCATTGTCTCCTTTAGCATATTGACTAACATCTCCTCTAGTAGTATACGGACCACCATCTCCTCCTATAGCACCAGACCAACCACCATATCCTCTCACAAACTGACCACCATCTCCTCCTCCAATAGTAGATATACCACCATCTTGTCTAGTACTACCATCCAAGAAGGCCAAGATCCAACCATTGAAATTTTCCACTAGTTGGATTCCAATTATACAATTTTAACACTCTGTATACAATTAATATCCAACTAGTTAAGCTCCCCCACAATGAAAAGAAACTATCAATACATCTAACTCCAACATTACCAACATCTCCTCTAGCTCCAACAATACCAACATATACAACTCTTATACCAAAATTAAATGCATTATATTTATAACCCTAAAGATGGCACCCTAAAAGCTAGAAGGTATAACTCATGGTTATCCAAATCCTTGAATTTTCTATGATTACGGAGCTCCCCTAAATAATAACTTGAATTTTTGAAATTATATATATATATATATAATTCAAGGATTTGGATAACCATATATATATATAGGGCGAATGAACTTTACAATGGTAACTTTTCTGGTATGTTCTTGAACATATTACAAGACATTTGCAAACAACATAAGACACTTATTATAACCAAATGTTGTGTCATAGGACACAACAAAAGACTTGGGAGTTACTAAAGAGCATTAGTATATGTTGTTGTAAGGATGTCTAGTTATGTAATTTTATTAATGTACTAAATGTCACAGGGACGAATGTTGGTAGCATCTAAATTCATCATTTGTATAACATATATGTAATGATGCATTATTAGACTTATCAGATTCTTTTAATGAAGATTTTGTGTGGATCATTTGTTCATATAGGTGTTCAAGTGACATGGTAGATGATATTTTTATCATTCCACATTTTTATGTAAAATCGTCTTTTCATAGTGAATGTTTTCCCACACATTGTAGAAGTTTTTACTATTATAAATCTTGGTTTTCTTATTTCTTGTTTTCTTTTCTTGATTTACTTTTTTAATATAAAAATAATTTCCCTCATCCTCCTACACTTAAATGTTCAAAGTGAAAAGATCAATACTTGTCATTGCCTCATGGATTTCCCTCCTCTTTCTTGAGTTTCTAAATGGTGGATGATATTAACCACTACTTGTAATAGTGGCTAATGACCTCATAGCACTTGGAAAAAACAAATATCATGACTTCCCTAGGCATTACACCTTAGTAGAAAGGGTCCATTTTAATAAAATGTTGTATAGTTATTGATCAAGGTTGTTACCTTTTCTAGTAAAGATGACACAAACCATTGTTGTGTTCCATTGCTCTAAATATAACTACCACTCTAACTATAGAAGTCACTGAAATAGAAAGCTAAGCATAATATGAATAAAGTAGCTAGGGGTGGTAGCTATGAATAATGTAAATAAAGAAGTGAGGGGTGGAAGCTAAGAATAATGTAAATAAATAAGTGAGGGGTGGAAGCTAGGAATAATGTAAATAAATAAGTGAGGGGTGGATGCTAAGTATAATGTAAATAAAGAAGTGAGGGGTGGTAGGTACTGCAAGGGAAGGGGGGTTGTTTATGACCCCAAAGGAAACAAAGAACTAGAATATGCATGGGGTATATGCACCACCATAAATAATGAGGTAGAGGTTGTAGTTGTGTTCCAAGGATTATCCATCTTAGCATGAAAAGGAGGTTGAAAAAACATAATTATTGGTGATTCAATGATCATAATAATGGATTTGTATCATCGGAAACTTCCCTCAAACTAGAATCTCTCTTGACTCTATCAACGAGTGCTAGAGATGGGAAAAGATTATGCATCCATATTATTTTTCCCACATCCTTCACAATATAAATGTGGAGGTGGACCTACAAGAAAATATTGGAGCCTGATTAGGTGTTGGTATGGTATGAAAAAAGGAGGGGGGGGAGAAATCACACATCCACAGGCCCCCCACCTATGATGGAATTAAATCCCAAAGGAATGAAAACACCATGTTTCATATTTCATGCATTCAAGATAGAAGGACATCAACTCACCACCCTACCTCATTCATTCTTCAAAAGATTGGCATAATGAATAGTACAATGATTGGTTAGGCTCCTCCATGTGGGAAAAGTTAGAGGTTTAGAGGATCAATAATGGAATGGAAGGCTCTAGATGGTATCTCCCATCTGAAGGAGAACAAGCTCCCTCTATAACCATCTCTATGTGTCACCATTTTGGGAATATTTTAGTACCAAGTGAACACTCCCATGGTGCACTATGAATATATTAATAGATTTTTCCTCTTATGTGACCTAAAGGATCTAGGAAAGGGGTTAAAATAATGTGAGAAGGATATTACAAAAACTAGTGGGAATGTGACCTATTTTGTGCTCCAGTGGAATAGATGGAAGGAGGGATTTGAGAAGCAACTAAAGGGACATAACATAATTAGGGACCAATGCACTATTGACATAGGGGAGCACATACTTAGCCTTCATGAATTGGAAGAGGATTCTCAAACAATGTTAGTTATACTATGGAGTAGATAAGTTCAAATGGCCTCCGATACCGTGCCCACACAATCTCTAATAGAGAACATTATTTTGTTTCTTAATATCCCTAACTAATTTTTTTCTTCACCTCAACTAAGTGAAATGGATACCTTAGTGGACTTGACATCATTTGATTCCCCAAGCAATTTAATGGAGTGTGTTGTCACTCATCAGGATCATGAAGACGAACTTCCACATATTCACATAGTTGTGTATTTTGCAATGGCTATGGATTATGAAGGCATGTCAACACAAGTGTATCATGAGGTGGATTCCCATTCTAGGTATAAGTAGTATTTCTTTTTTTTTATTTAGATGCATTGTTATTTTGTGCATTTTTTAGGATAGTTTATTCAATATTATTCTTGTGGCTTTTTGCCTAGGTTTTTTTTTAACAATTGTCAAGTTTCTATAGCTCATAGCCTAATAGTATTGTAAGAGTAGGGGGTATGGCCTATTGACCCACCCCTAATTTTGTAATCCATGTTCGACAAAATAGGGTATTCCCACACATGATAATACCTTCAGTAATCACTCACACAACTAGATAAAATATCATAACACTAGTGTTTTTACATGGTTAAAACCCTCTAAGAAGGAAATAATCTATGGCCCCAGCCAACATAGCCACTTGAGGCAATATATTAATGCAAAATAAAAATATGTTTTACAAGAGAGTTTCTCACAATTGATTTGTAAATGACCCTCCATGCTCTTTACATAGAGTTCATGGACCAATCGAGTGTTAATATGCAGATCAATATAGCCATTAAGATAGAGGATAATATGAGTCGTCATATCACTCTATGTCTAGAACATATCATGACCACCATATTACACAACTACAAATGCATACTAATGCATACTAAAGAAAGACACTTTTACCTAAATACACAATAGACCAAGTTGATCTTAACTAACTCCTAAGTGTCTAAATATCCCAACATTCCCCCTTAAGTAACTTATGATAGGATTGAAGGATTTACAAAGGTGACATAATAGGAGAAGGAAGGAGTCATTAGAGCCTATCCCCCATTAATGAAAATTTCTCAAACTCCTAACATAGATCAAAGTTTGGAAAACTTCACTTCTATAAGAGACTTTGTGAAAATGTCTACAACTTGATCTTCTGTAAGGAAAAAGAACACTTCAAGAAATCGATTATGAATGAGATTTCTAATGAAGTGAATTTGTAGCTCAATGTGTTTGTTTTGTTGATGTTGAATTGTATCTTTGGCGAGTTGGATGGAACTCTGATTGTCTCTTTAGAGGGTTGTTGGATGCTACTATTGGAATCCAAACTCTAAAAGAATCTATGGTTGCTTGACTTGCATTAACCACTACTCGATACTCTATTTCTACTGAAGAAAGAGAAATAGCCTATTCTTTCTTACAATCCCAAGTGACATGTTTGGAACCAAGGATGAAAACATAACCTATAGTAGACTTTCGATCATCAAGCTCATTGACCCAATTTGATCTATAAACTATTATGGATATTCCATTGGAACAATTCATTTCAACAGATCTTATAATATTATGAAATCTTAGACTACGCAAACTATTTTTCCTCGGACCTTAGATTAATTAATTACTAGCTTTGCTTGAATTTATGAAAATAACTTAAATATGAAAATGAAAGAAATGAGAAAAAGAACACACCATCCACACAAATGAATACAAGATATATCCTAGGAAACCCAATACGAGAGAAAACTCAACTAGAAGGTGAGGCCTATGCTCTGCTCTTTTTTCTTTAGTTATGGAAATGCAAATACAAAGAAAGAGGCACTGATTGTGGAGTTCCCTTTGACATTGTATCCTATATGGTTGCTACGAAATATTTTTCTCCTCTTTTATTCTCTCAAAATACCACTCGTAGCTACTCTTCTCAACTATGGAACAAGTATAATGCCAAAGAATGGAATCCCTTCTCCTCCTAGCGGTCTGGTATTTAACATAGCCCAATAGTTGTCTAGGGTTATGGTTTTGACTTCCTCAACCTTCAATTAGTGGTAAGGTTTAGAGATTCTAGAATATTCTTGAAATTCCACACGTGGCTAGCCTCACATGTGTGAGTAATGGGATTTGATGTAGCAACCACTCGTACCATGGTGGTTAACAAGCTAGGTCAACTTGCAAGGGGTATAACTTTCACATACAAACTTCAATTGAGGCAATGTTTGCACCATTGGAAAGGTATTCATTTGTAGATCACCGGCGAGGGTGTGTACACAAGTTCTAGATGGTGTAACCCCAAAAGAAAGTCATTTAATTCCTCAAAATGGCTCCATAAAGTTCCAAACCCCAATTTTCCAAATTGGGGTCTACCACTAAAATGACCCAGAAATCCAATTCCTCCAATTTTTCCACCCATAAAGTACCAAGATAGATGAAAAATTGTATGATGATTCAATTTGGATCACAATCTGAATCAATGAAACCAACCAACAAAGGAGTCCCCCTTAACTATAATGTATCCCAAACTAAATTGTACCTCAGACATACTGAAGTATCTTTTTTGTTTCTTACCAATGAATTTTGTGGGGTGTTTGCATATATAAGGCAACAATACCAACAACAAAGGAAACATCAAGATGGATATCAATCAAATATAAGAGGCTACCAATTAACTAACGATACAAAGTGGCATCGACTTTGGGAGTAGTACAGTTGGTTGGAACAAGTTTGAATCTAGATTGGAAGGGAGAAGGGGTTGGTTTACTATCTTCCATGTGAAAGTGGCGAAGATGGTCACGTGCATACCTAGACTGGGAAAGGGAAATTCCTTCCTTGGTTTGAAATACTTGGAGGCCAAGGAAATAATGAAAATAGCCTAAATATGTCATTTAAAATTTATTTTTAAGGTTTGATTTCACATGGGTTAGAAGTTTAGGGTCACTAATAGTGTGGATAAGGTCATCAACATAAAGAAAAAATATTATGAGATGGATTCCTACTTTCTTGGTATAAATCTTGGGGTCAATATGACATTTAGAAAAATCAGTGTCAAGAAGAAATCTATCCATTTTAGCATACCAAGCCCAAGGAGCTTTCTTATGACCATACAAAGATTTGTTAATGAAGCATACAAGGATGGATTCATTCTGAACATAGCCAAGAGGTTTTACCATGTAGATTTGTTCTTTTATATCCCCATTCAAGAAGGTGCATTTAACATCCACGTGATGGACCTCACATCTATGTGAGGTAGCAAGGACTAGAACAAGGCGGATGGAATTCATTTTGGCAAGGGGGGGGAGGTTTCATTGTAGTCAATTCCTTCAACTTGAGAGGAACCTAACCAAGTATTATGTCTTTCAACACTTCCATCTGATGCATACTTAGTTCTATACACCCATTTACATTTGACAAGCTTTCTTCCTTTCAAAAGAGGTACAAGATCCTAAGTATGATTTTCCATTAAAGAATGATATTCTTCATTCATTGTTGTGTCCCAATATAGATGGATAGAAGCTTCTACAAATGCCTCTGGACCATGAGTCTCTAAAACTTGAGTCAAAATAGAGGAGGCTCACTGGAAATATGAACATGTCTGGTGTTGATTTGTAGAATCGCCGACAAGATCACCAACTTCTTCGTGTGTTGAATAAACCCATATAGGAAGTGGTGGCGCTGGTGCAGGTTCATATTCAATGGACTCATTTAGAAGAAGGTAAGAAGGCATATGTGGATTTTCATCCTCACTATCATCATCTGAAGAAGAAACTAGAATAGGACTAGAAGAAGGCAAAAATGTTGAAGATGGCTCACGCATCAAATATGGCGCAAACACCAAATTAGGCTCGTAGGCCGAGATATTTTCATCAAATTTAACATCTCTTAATAATTATTACATAGTAAATTGCACTCCCACAAAGGAATTAAAAAATATAACACGAGAAGAAGTATGGACTAAAATTAAGTCAAATGTAAGCCACTTCAGTGTATTTAGTAGTGAAGCAATGCATACTAAAGCAACACACTTTTACCTAAAGACACATTAGACCAAGTTGATCTTAACTAACTTTTAAGTGTCTCGATATCCAAAAAATCCATTTAGTTGTACAATTCAATCGCAACATATTTCAATACAAATCCCTACCAACATTACTATGAAATAAATGTAAATAAAGAAACAAAAGTAGATAAAGTAGTGAAACAACTTGCATACCAAAATGTTGATTACACATATAAATTCAAATTATAGGGAAAAAATCATAAAATTATATTAATAAAATGAAAAAAAAAAAAAATTACTATTAAGAAGAGAAAAAACCTATTTAAATCAAACACTACCATAAAACTTATATTATTAATAAAAATAACTTTTGATACATGAAAAATATTTTATATGGTTAAGAACATGCATTTCCTCTTAAAAGGTTACAAGTTCAAATCTACAAGGAGTAGAGTATGTACATCTTTGTAGACTTTAGTAGTCAAATCACTACACAAAAGAAATTTATCACCCCACAGACAAAAAAATCTTATACACCAATTTAATATATAACTTAGACCGTAACCTTAATATTAAATTATTATTATTATTATAAAATTTTAAATATATATAAAAATTTCAAATATATAAACATAATATTTAATAAAAATAATCTAATTAAGTAATTATATAAAAATAACTTATATCTATGTCCCCATCGTTTGTTGTGTTCAATATATAAATACTTGTCTTGACTCCAATTTCTCTCAACCTCTCCCTTAACGTATTTGGAATTTGCTCACCATAAAATTGACGGCCTTATCTTTGTGCTCTTTGAATTTACACTTTGAAAATGACGAATAGCATCTTTATATGTATATGGATGTAATAATTACATCAACAAAAGTCATTTTCTTTGATTTGAAATTACACTTTGAAAAAGGAGGAATGGCAGATGGATGTATGTGTGGTTGTTTACATAGTGATAGTGTAATTGTTTGTAGTTATGGAGATAATTCAACATTATTTTATAATTTGTGAATTTAATGGATTATAGTTAATTTTTGTGTTATTGGTATAAGTTATTAATGATTTATTATCAATATTAGGGATTCTAAATTTATAAGAAACATTTTTCAAGTAATGATTTGTATCATTTCGATAATTAAGGATATAATAAAGAAAAAAATATTTATAGAAAAATTTTCAAGTAATAATTTAGACATATGTTATATAGTTATGTTTTTTTTTTATTAATATTAAAACGATATAAGTTTATATATTAAATCAAGTTTTTTAATGGTCATATATTTGATAACTTTTTAAATAGTCTTTGAGTTGGTGAATGTCAAATTTTCATTTTCAATAGCATTGAAGAACAAACATTGATCATCGAAACATGACTATGGTTATGGAGAAACATTGATCTTTTCATTAAACCATGGTTCCTAGAGTTCAACTCAATTGGATTATCTATCTCTACAACCCTAATCCGAGTGACATGTGAAATATCTATCGGAAATATTCTTGCTACATTTTTTAAATTAACTCTAGCCAAGTTGATAAGTGAATCATCACCTCTATCAAAATATGTGTATAAGTCTACCATAATGAAGTTATACTCGCTCCTATCATGGTAGAACGTGGATGTCACTGATGTTCATGGTCTTGGATTATGATGACATGAGTTTTTGATGTAGGATTTTTCAACAAATAATCCATTTGAACAATCCATTCCAAATAATGTGAGTCCCTTAGTAGAAAAAATTAAAGCAATAACCCTAGAAGATCATGATCAATAGAGAAGAAACCCCCAAAGGCAACACCAAATATCTTGTAGAGCGATTTAAACTTTTAACATTGAATAAGGTGCCCAATGCTCCCCCTAAAAGTTGTGATGTGGATATGGGCTCAATGTTTCCCCCTTCTTTGTAGGTAGTCATAGTTGAAAATCCCTCTGATGGGATGAAGAGGCACCATGAATCAAATAATCCAAAGGCAGAAATGCAATTGATGTCCATCCCATTTTGAAGATGCAATTTGTTTGGAGCCAATAGAACCTTCATATATTTATTGTATATTGATTTGTTGAATAGAGAGAGAGAGAGAGAGAGAGAGAGAGGAAAGTCTTATTTTCTTCTAATCCACAATCAATCAACTTATAAGCGCAATACGTATTTTTAAAAATTGTAAAAATAGCTAAGTGAGACACCGACTTTGGCCAAATAAAATATATATTTGAAAACTTCTAGTGAACCAAATATCGAATGCCAATTCCGAATAACTAGAAATCATATTATTCATATATAGCTTTGGAGTAGGGTAACAAGCCAACAATTTTTCCCTTTTTTGTCAGGCGTATCTTCATGTGAATTCAGACTAGAGATTTTTTACAAGAATGAAGGAAATATTTCTTCTTTTTTTTCTTTTTTTTTAATGAATTGCAAATTTTAAGTGTACCTATTTCATAATTTAGATGGATTAAAGGTTTTCAAGGTTGATGAATCTATCTACGTGATAAGAGTAGAAAACATGGGTCAATGGATAGTATATTAAGATTAAGCATGTGGATAATTTATTAGCTTAAAGGAAGATAGTGGGTAGGCATTTATTTCCTTAAACACTAGTTAGTTGTTTAAGCCGTCAATATGATTAGTTAGTATTCATTATTTTGATAGTAGTTGACATTCTCAACTTTGACCTCTAATTGTAATAATTATTTATAGGAGCTTAGACGAATGAAGATTGTGTGAGTATTTTTCTGCCAAACTATGGGTTATTGTTTATGTTCAATTTTGGCGTGTTCACCACCTCCTTCATTGTGGAATGTATCAATTGATATTTGAGCATAAAAGTCCCTCGAGGTGATTTTTTTTTTTCTTTTTGCACTACTCGCAAACTACAACTTTGTGTTTATATCAATACCTTTTTGCAATCCCTACTCCTTGGTAGATCAAAGTTTTTTAAGACACTATGTTTCTTTCAGTCTTGCTCCTCCACACTTGGGGTTTTTATTTTCAAATCCGGTTGCGTTTTGAGGTTATCACCTCCACCCCGAAGTCGCAATGAGGTTTGTTCATCTATAAGTTAGATCACTATAATTCTTCATGCTCGATCTACACCTATCACAAGGCATGCTCCTTGATAGATAATTGTTGTTAAGACGTTGGGTTTCTTTGAGGCCTATTCCCCCACCCCAAGTATTTTTGTTTTATGCTTCATGTTCCTTTCAAGGTTATGACCTCCACCTCAACATCACAATGAAATATATTCCCTCAGCAACACTTTCCATTTAGCAAGAAATATTTTTATGGTGAGTTCTACAGCCTAATTTCTTGGTCATATGCAAGTTATCCTATTTAGCGTACAAAATATTTATATTTCTTTTGATCAACTCCCATATCTACTATGCATGGCCTTATCCTTCCCCGTGTTCCATCCTTCGTGATCATATCATGGCCCTTGACCATACTCACCCATCAATCAAGAAGTCATTGTAATGAAGGAAATGGTGGGCACACCATAATTTTTTATTGTCTCTTTCCTTCATGCCCCAAAAAAGCTCCAGTTGCTCAAAAATATATGCACACTTTGAGAACCACATGAAATAAATCATGTGAACCATATATGATATTATACCCAATCATCCTTTTGTTCATGAATGGGGGC
>ML794568.1:152175-176277 GCA_009831015.1 Picea engelmannii
GAAAAGTACAAGCAATACATCTACTTCAACAAGGAAAGTGACTCACCAAGGTTTAGATTCAACAAAAGTTTATGCATCTCCCAAGGGACTTGATGCAATGGGGACCATTGTTTCCTAAGGGGGTATGAATGATCTAGGTGGATCTCAATGGCCAACCACCTTTTCCATTGAATCAAAATTTCAAGCCTGTGGTTTTGATAAACCATGATATTCACCCTTTTGATGGGGAATGGAATGTAATACCATAGTCATTCATTAATTATATACATCATGTAATGATATTATGTATATGCCTATAGAATAGTGTTAATGCACCAAATCCCATTAGAACTTCATAGTTAAGCGTGCTCGGGATAGAGTAGTACTGGGATGGGTGACCTCCTAGGAAGTCCTAGTGTTTTACATGCCTATGGAATTTTATAAACTTAGATTAATGTATCCCACATGCATCATGGGAATTGTTCTCCTCTCACTCTGTCATATATAATTGAGGTGAAGGAGACCATGTAAGCATCCAATGGAGTGTGATGTAAAGTTTGTTGTGAATGAATCGTGACCAGAATCTATTTCTTTTTAGAGATAATATAACCCATTATGCCAATTTGTGTTCTACAATGTTTTTCTCTCTTATTCATTAATAGAAGTTGGGTTTCATTGTATTTCTATGTTCTCTACTATATTTTTGTGTATTTCATTATTATATATCTGTTATATTTCCTCCTTCATGTCGTTCTCGAAATAATCCAGATCATCTCATTTCATTAACAACCTCCTTGATGGATCATATATGTGCACTAAAGGATAACCACATAATGGTCCTATATGAGCTTGCGAGATCATGTAGGACCTTAAACTTTCACCAATATAGGTGTGAATTCCCTGTTCTATAATGTTATCAATGCATCATGTTGCAAGTACCCTCAACCTACTCGAGAGGTTGAGGGATAGTTAGTCTTCTTATTCAATTTTTTCTACTGAGAACAATAATCCTCCACATCTCTCTCCTAGTCCAACTCCACCTTCTCCTCTAGCAACAAATCAAACACCATCTCCTCCAATAATAGACCAATCACCATCTCCTTATCCATCACTATACCAACCATTGTCTCCTTTAGCATATTGACTAACATCTCCTCTAGTAGTATACGGACCACCATCTCCTCCTATAGCACCAGACCAACCACCATATCCTCTCACAAACTGACCACCATCTCCTCCTCCAATAGTAGATATACCACCATCTTGTCTAGTACTACCATCCAAGAAGGCCAAGATCCAACCATTGAAATTTTCCACTAGTTGGATTCCAATTATACAATTTTAACACTCTGTATACAATTAATATCCAACTAGTTAAGCTCCCCCACAATGAAAAGAAACTATCAATACATCTAACTCCAACATTACCAACATCTCCTCTAGCTCCAACAATACCAACATATACAACTCTTATACCAAAATTAAATGCATTATATTTATAACCCTAAAGATGGCACCCTAAAAGCTAGAAGGTATAACTCATGGTTATCCAAATCCTTGAATTTTCTATGATTACGGAGCTCCCCTAAATAATAACTTGAATTTTTGAAATTATATATATATATATATAATTCAAGGATTTGGATAACCATATATATATATAGGGCGAATGAACTTTACAATGGTAACTTTTCTGGTATGTTCTTGAACATATTACAAGACATTTGCAAACAACATAAGACACTTATTATAACCAAATGTTGTGTCATAGGACACAACAAAAGACTTGGGAGTTACTAAAGAGCATTAGTATATGTTGTTGTAAGGATGTCTAGTTATGTAATTTTATTAATGTACTAAATGTCACAGGGACGAATGTTGGTAGCATCTAAATTCATCATTTGTATAACATATATGTAATGATGCATTATTAGACTTATCAGATTCTTTTAATGAAGATTTTGTGTGGATCATTTGTTCATATAGGTGTTCAAGTGACATGGTAGATGATATTTTTATCATTCCACATTTTTATGTAAAATCGTCTTTTCATAGTGAATGTTTTCCCACACATTGTAGAAGTTTTTACTATTATAAATCTTGGTTTTCTTATTTCTTGTTTTCTTTTCTTGATTTACTTTTTTAATATAAAAATAATTTCCCTCATCCTCCTACACTTAAATGTTCAAAGTGAAAAGATCAATACTTGTCATTGCCTCATGGATTTCCCTCCTCTTTCTTGAGTTTCTAAATGGTGGATGATATTAACCACTACTTGTAATAGTGGCTAATGACCTCATAGCACTTGGAAAAAACAAATATCATGACTTCCCTAGGCATTACACCTTAGTAGAAAGGGTCCATTTTAATAAAATGTTGTATAGTTATTGATCAAGGTTGTTACCTTTTCTAGTAAAGATGACACAAACCATTGTTGTGTTCCATTGCTCTAAATATAACTACCACTCTAACTATAGAAGTCACTGAAATAGAAAGCTAAGCATAATATGAATAAAGTAGCTAGGGGTGGTAGCTATGAATAATGTAAATAAAGAAGTGAGGGGTGGAAGCTAAGAATAATGTAAATAAATAAGTGAGGGGTGGAAGCTAGGAATAATGTAAATAAATAAGTGAGGGGTGGATGCTAAGTATAATGTAAATAAAGAAGTGAGGGGTGGTAGGTACTGCAAGGGAAGGGGGGTTGTTTATGACCCCAAAGGAAACAAAGAACTAGAATATGCATGGGGTATATGCACCACCATAAATAATGAGGTAGAGGTTGTAGTTGTGTTCCAAGGATTATCCATCTTAGCATGAAAAGGAGGTTGAAAAAACATAATTATTGGTGATTCAATGATCATAATAATGGATTTGTATCATCGGAAACTTCCCTCAAACTAGAATCTCTCTTGACTCTATCAACGAGTGCTAGAGATGGGAAAAGATTATGCATCCATATTATTTTTCCCACATCCTTCACAATATAAATGTGGAGGTGGACCTACAAGAAAATATTGGAGCCTGATTAGGTGTTGGTATGGTATGAAAAAAGGAGGGGGGGGAGAAATCACACATCCACAGGCCCCCCACCTATGATGGAATTAAATCCCAAAGGAATGAAAACACCATGTTTCATATTTCATGCATTCAAGATAGAAGGACATCAACTCACCACCCTACCTCATTCATTCTTCAAAAGATTGGCATAATGAATAGTACAATGATTGGTTAGGCTCCTCCATGTGGGAAAAGTTAGAGGTTTAGAGGATCAATAATGGAATGGAAGGCTCTAGATGGTATCTCCCATCTGAAGGAGAACAAGCTCCCTCTATAACCATCTCTATGTGTCACCATTTTGGGAATATTTTAGTACCAAGTGAACACTCCCATGGTGCACTATGAATATATTAATAGATTTTTCCTCTTATGTGACCTAAAGGATCTAGGAAAGGGGTTAAAATAATGTGAGAAGGATATTACAAAAACTAGTGGGAATGTGACCTATTTTGTGCTCCAGTGGAATAGATGGAAGGAGGGATTTGAGAAGCAACTAAAGGGACATAACATAATTAGGGACCAATGCACTATTGACATAGGGGAGCACATACTTAGCCTTCATGAATTGGAAGAGGATTCTCAAACAATGTTAGTTATACTATGGAGTAGATAAGTTCAAATGGCCTCCGATACCGTGCCCACACAATCTCTAATAGAGAACATTATTTTGTTTCTTAATATCCCTAACTAATTTTTTTCTTCACCTCAACTAAGTGAAATGGATACCTTAGTGGACTTGACATCATTTGATTCCCCAAGCAATTTAATGGAGTGTGTTGTCACTCATCAGGATCATGAAGACGAACTTCCACATATTCACATAGTTGTGTATTTTGCAATGGCTATGGATTATGAAGGCATGTCAACACAAGTGTATCATGAGGTGGATTCCCATTCTAGGTATAAGTAGTATTTCTTTTTTTTTATTTAGATGCATTGTTATTTTGTGCATTTTTTAGGATAGTTTATTCAATATTATTCTTGTGGCTTTTTGCCTAGGTTTTTTTTTAACAATTGTCAAGTTTCTATAGCTCATAGCCTAATAGTATTGTAAGAGTAGGGGGTATGGCCTATTGACCCACCCCTAATTTTGTAATCCATGTTCGACAAAATAGGGTATTCCCACACATGATAATACCTTCAGTAATCACTCACACAACTAGATAAAATATCATAACACTAGTGTTTTTACATGGTTAAAACCCTCTAAGAAGGAAATAATCTATGGCCCCAGCCAACATAGCCACTTGAGGCAATATATTAATGCAAAATAAAAATATGTTTTACAAGAGAGTTTCTCACAATTGATTTGTAAATGACCCTCCATGCTCTTTACATAGAGTTCATGGACCAATCGAGTGTTAATATGCAGATCAATATAGCCATTAAGATAGAGGATAATATGAGTCGTCATATCACTCTATGTCTAGAACATATCATGACCACCATATTACACAACTACAAATGCATACTAATGCATACTAAAGAAAGACACTTTTACCTAAATACACAATAGACCAAGTTGATCTTAACTAACTCCTAAGTGTCTAAATATCCCAACATTCCCCCTTAAGTAACTTATGATAGGATTGAAGGATTTACAAAGGTGACATAATAGGAGAAGGAAGGAGTCATTAGAGCCTATCCCCCATTAATGAAAATTTCTCAAACTCCTAACATAGATCAAAGTTTGGAAAACTTCACTTCTATAAGAGACTTTGTGAAAATGTCTACAACTTGATCTTCTGTAAGGAAAAAGAACACTTCAAGAAATCGATTATGAATGAGATTTCTAATGAAGTGAATTTGTAGCTCAATGTGTTTGTTTTGTTGATGTTGAATTGTATCTTTGGCGAGTTGGATGGAACTCTGATTGTCTCTTTAGAGGGTTGTTGGATGCTACTATTGGAATCCAAACTCTAAAAGAATCTATGGTTGCTTGACTTGCATTAACCACTACTCGATACTCTATTTCTACTGAAGAAAGAGAAATAGCCTATTCTTTCTTACAATCCCAAGTGACATGTTTGGAACCAAGGATGAAAACATAACCTATAGTAGACTTTCGATCATCAAGCTCATTGACCCAATTTGATCTATAAACTATTATGGATATTCCATTGGAACAATTCATTTCAACAGATCTTATAATATTATGAAATCTTAGACTACGCAAACTATTTTTCCTCGGACCTTAGATTAATTAATTACTAGCTTTGCTTGAATTTATGAAAATAACTTAAATATGAAAATGAAAGAAATGAGAAAAAGAACACACCATCCACACAAATGAATACAAGATATATCCTAGGAAACCCAATACGAGAGAAAACTCAACTAGAAGGTGAGGCCTATGCTCTGCTCTTTTTTCTTTAGTTATGGAAATGCAAATACAAAGAAAGAGGCACTGATTGTGGAGTTCCCTTTGACATTGTATCCTATATGGTTGCTACGAAATATTTTTCTCCTCTTTTATTCTCTCAAAATACCACTCGTAGCTACTCTTCTCAACTATGGAACAAGTATAATGCCAAAGAATGGAATCCCTTCTCCTCCTAGCGGTCTGGTATTTAACATAGCCCAATAGTTGTCTAGGGTTATGGTTTTGACTTCCTCAACCTTCAATTAGTGGTAAGGTTTAGAGATTCTAGAATATTCTTGAAATTCCACACGTGGCTAGCCTCACATGTGTGAGTAATGGGATTTGATGTAGCAACCACTCGTACCATGGTGGTTAACAAGCTAGGTCAACTTGCAAGGGGTATAACTTTCACATACAAACTTCAATTGAGGCAATGTTTGCACCATTGGAAAGGTATTCATTTGTAGATCACCGGCGAGGGTGTGTACACAAGTTCTAGATGGTGTAACCCCAAAAGAAAGTCATTTAATTCCTCAAAATGGCTCCATAAAGTTCCAAACCCCAATTTTCCAAATTGGGGTCTACCACTAAAATGACCCAGAAATCCAATTCCTCCAATTTTTCCACCCATAAAGTACCAAGATAGATGAAAAATTGTATGATGATTCAATTTGGATCACAATCTGAATCAATGAAACCAACCAACAAAGGAGTCCCCCTTAACTATAATGTATCCCAAACTAAATTGTACCTCAGACATACTGAAGTATCTTTTTTGTTTCTTACCAATGAATTTTGTGGGGTGTTTGCATATATAAGGCAACAATACCAACAACAAAGGAAACATCAAGATGGATATCAATCAAATATAAGAGGCTACCAATTAACTAACGATACAAAGTGGCATCGACTTTGGGAGTAGTACAGTTGGTTGGAACAAGTTTGAATCTAGATTGGAAGGGAGAAGGGGTTGGTTTACTATCTTCCATGTGAAAGTGGCGAAGATGGTCACGTGCATACCTAGACTGGGAAAGGGAAATTCCTTCCTTGGTTTGAAATACTTGGAGGCCAAGGAAATAATGAAAATAGCCTAAATATGTCATTTAAAATTTATTTTTAAGGTTTGATTTCACATGGGTTAGAAGTTTAGGGTCACTAATAGTGTGGATAAGGTCATCAACATAAAGAAAAAATATTATGAGATGGATTCCTACTTTCTTGGTATAAATCTTGGGGTCAATATGACATTTAGAAAAATCAGTGTCAAGAAGAAATCTATCCATTTTAGCATACCAAGCCCAAGGAGCTTTCTTATGACCATACAAAGATTTGTTAATGAAGCATACAAGGATGGATTCATTCTGAACATAGCCAAGAGGTTTTACCATGTAGATTTGTTCTTTTATATCCCCATTCAAGAAGGTGCATTTAACATCCACGTGATGGACCTCACATCTATGTGAGGTAGCAAGGACTAGAACAAGGCGGATGGAATTCATTTTGGCAAGGGGGGGGAGGTTTCATTGTAGTCAATTCCTTCAACTTGAGAGGAACCTAACCAAGTATTATGTCTTTCAACACTTCCATCTGATGCATACTTAGTTCTATACACCCATTTACATTTGACAAGCTTTCTTCCTTTCAAAAGAGGTACAAGATCCTAAGTATGATTTTCCATTAAAGAATGATATTCTTCATTCATTGTTGTGTCCCAATATAGATGGATAGAAGCTTCTACAAATGCCTCTGGACCATGAGTCTCTAAAACTTGAGTCAAAATAGAGGAGGCTCACTGGAAATATGAACATGTCTGGTGTTGATTTGTAGAATCGCCGACAAGATCACCAACTTCTTCGTGTGTTGAATAAACCCATATAGGAAGTGGTGGCGCTGGTGCAGGTTCATATTCAATGGACTCATTTAGAAGAAGGTAAGAAGGCATATGTGGATTTTCATCCTCACTATCATCATCTGAAGAAGAAACTAGAATAGGACTAGAAGAAGGCAAAAATGTTGAAGATGGCTCACGCATCAAATATGGCGCAAACACCAAATTAGGCTCGTAGGCCGAGATATTTTCATCAAATTTAACATCTCTTAATAATTATTACATAGTAAATTGCACTCCCACAAAGGAATTAAAAAATATAACACGAGAAGAAGTATGGACTAAAATTAAGTCAAATGTAAGCCACTTCAGTGTATTTAGTAGTGAAGCAATGCATACTAAAGCAACACACTTTTACCTAAAGACACATTAGACCAAGTTGATCTTAACTAACTTTTAAGTGTCTCGATATCCAAAAAATCCATTTAGTTGTACAATTCAATCGCAACATATTTCAATACAAATCCCTACCAACATTACTATGAAATAAATGTAAATAAAGAAACAAAAGTAGATAAAGTAGTGAAACAACTTGCATACCAAAATGTTGATTACACATATAAATTCAAATTATAGGGAAAAAATCATAAAATTATATTAATAAAATGAAAAAAAAAAAAAATTACTATTAAGAAGAGAAAAAACCTATTTAAATCAAACACTACCATAAAACTTATATTATTAATAAAAATAACTTTTGATACATGAAAAATATTTTATATGGTTAAGAACATGCATTTCCTCTTAAAAGGTTACAAGTTCAAATCTACAAGGAGTAGAGTATGTACATCTTTGTAGACTTTAGTAGTCAAATCACTACACAAAAGAAATTTATCACCCCACAGACAAAAAAATCTTATACACCAATTTAATATATAACTTAGACCGTAACCTTAATATTAAATTATTATTATTATTATAAAATTTTAAATATATATAAAAATTTCAAATATATAAACATAATATTTAATAAAAATAATCTAATTAAGTAATTATATAAAAATAACTTATATCTATGTCCCCATCGTTTGTTGTGTTCAATATATAAATACTTGTCTTGACTCCAATTTCTCTCAACCTCTCCCTTAACGTATTTGGAATTTGCTCACCATAAAATTGACGGCCTTATCTTTGTGCTCTTTGAATTTACACTTTGAAAATGACGAATAGCATCTTTATATGTATATGGATGTAATAATTACATCAACAAAAGTCATTTTCTTTGATTTGAAATTACACTTTGAAAAAGGAGGAATGGCAGATGGATGTATGTGTGGTTGTTTACATAGTGATAGTGTAATTGTTTGTAGTTATGGAGATAATTCAACATTATTTTATAATTTGTGAATTTAATGGATTATAGTTAATTTTTGTGTTATTGGTATAAGTTATTAATGATTTATTATCAATATTAGGGATTCTAAATTTATAAGAAACATTTTTCAAGTAATGATTTGTATCATTTCGATAATTAAGGATATAATAAAGAAAAAAATATTTATAGAAAAATTTTCAAGTAATAATTTAGACATATGTTATATAGTTATGTTTTTTTTTTATTAATATTAAAACGATATAAGTTTATATATTAAATCAAGTTTTTTAATGGTCATATATTTGATAACTTTTTAAATAGTCTTTGAGTTGGTGAATGTCAAATTTTCATTTTCAATAGCATTGAAGAACAAACATTGATCATCGAAACATGACTATGGTTATGGAGAAACATTGATCTTTTCATTAAACCATGGTTCCTAGAGTTCAACTCAATTGGATTATCTATCTCTACAACCCTAATCCGAGTGACATGTGAAATATCTATCGGAAATATTCTTGCTACATTTTTTAAATTAACTCTAGCCAAGTTGATAAGTGAATCATCACCTCTATCAAAATATGTGTATAAGTCTACCATAATGAAGTTATACTCGCTCCTATCATGGTAGAACGTGGATGTCACTGATGTTCATGGTCTTGGATTATGATGACATGAGTTTTTGATGTAGGATTTTTCAACAAATAATCCATTTGAACAATCCATTCCAAATAATGTGAGTCCCTTAGTAGAAAAAATTAAAGCAATAACCCTAGAAGATCATGATCAATAGAGAAGAAACCCCCAAAGGCAACACCAAATATCTTGTAGAGCGATTTAAACTTTTAACATTGAATAAGGTGCCCAATGCTCCCCCTAAAAGTTGTGATGTGGATATGGGCTCAATGTTTCCCCCTTCTTTGTAGGTAGTCATAGTTGAAAATCCCTCTGATGGGATGAAGAGGCACCATGAATCAAATAATCCAAAGGCAGAAATGCAATTGATGTCCATCCCATTTTGAAGATGCAATTTGTTTGGAGCCAATAGAACCTTCATATATTTATTGTATATTGATTTGTTGAATAGAGAGAGAGAGAGAGAGAGAGAGAGAGGAAAGTCTTATTTTCTTCTAATCCACAATCAATCAACTTATAAGCGCAATACGTATTTTTAAAAATTGTAAAAATAGCTAAGTGAGACACCGACTTTGGCCAAATAAAATATATATTTGAAAACTTCTAGTGAACCAAATATCGAATGCCAATTCCGAATAACTAGAAATCATATTATTCATATATAGCTTTGGAGTAGGGTAACAAGCCAACAATTTTTCCCTTTTTTGTCAGGCGTATCTTCATGTGAATTCAGACTAGAGATTTTTTACAAGAATGAAGGAAATATTTCTTCTTTTTTTTCTTTTTTTTTAATGAATTGCAAATTTTAAGTGTACCTATTTCATAATTTAGATGGATTAAAGGTTTTCAAGGTTGATGAATCTATCTACGTGATAAGAGTAGAAAACATGGGTCAATGGATAGTATATTAAGATTAAGCATGTGGATAATTTATTAGCTTAAAGGAAGATAGTGGGTAGGCATTTATTTCCTTAAACACTAGTTAGTTGTTTAAGCCGTCAATATGATTAGTTAGTATTCATTATTTTGATAGTAGTTGACATTCTCAACTTTGACCTCTAATTGTAATAATTATTTATAGGAGCTTAGACGAATGAAGATTGTGTGAGTATTTTTCTGCCAAACTATGGGTTATTGTTTATGTTCAATTTTGGCGTGTTCACCACCTCCTTCATTGTGGAATGTATCAATTGATATTTGAGCATAAAAGTCCCTCGAGGTGATTTTTTTTTTTCTTTTTGCACTACTCGCAAACTACAACTTTGTGTTTATATCAATACCTTTTTGCAATCCCTACTCCTTGGTAGATCAAAGTTTTTTAAGACACTATGTTTCTTTCAGTCTTGCTCCTCCACACTTGGGGTTTTTATTTTCAAATCCGGTTGCGTTTTGAGGTTATCACCTCCACCCCGAAGTCGCAATGAGGTTTGTTCATCTATAAGTTAGATCACTATAATTCTTCATGCTCGATCTACACCTATCACAAGGCATGCTCCTTGATAGATAATTGTTGTTAAGACGTTGGGTTTCTTTGAGGCCTATTCCCCCACCCCAAGTATTTTTGTTTTATGCTTCATGTTCCTTTCAAGGTTATGACCTCCACCTCAACATCACAATGAAATATATTCCCTCAGCAACACTTTCCATTTAGCAAGAAATATTTTTATGGTGAGTTCTACAGCCTAATTTCTTGGTCATATGCAAGTTATCCTATTTAGCGTACAAAATATTTATATTTCTTTTGATCAACTCCCATATCTACTATGCATGGCCTTATCCTTCCCCGTGTTCCATCCTTCGTGATCATATCATGGCCCTTGACCATACTCACCCATCAATCAAGAAGTCATTGTAATGAAGGAAATGGTGGGCACACCATAATTTTTTATTGTCTCTTTCCTTCATGCCCCAAAAAAGCTCCAGTTGCTCAAAAATATATGCACACTTTGAGAACCACATGAAATAAATCATGTGAACCATATATGATATTATACCCAATCATCCTTTTGTTCATGAATGGGGGCATCGACAAAATGAATTTGGCTCAATATCAAGTAGATGGTGATGAACATGGTTAACATCCCACGGTCTAACCCATAATTCGTCATAGTACAAGGACAACTTCCAATGGATTCTCTAGAGTTTATCACTAACATGAGCATATGAGATCTCGTCACTTATGACTCAAAATATTTTTTATTACTTCAACTCCTCATTATGTGGATCCCTTGGATACTATGCCCCTCTTCAAGCCTTAAATTATAGTATTTCTAAGGCCATCACAATATTTTGGAGTTCAGGTAATTTGTTTTTCCAAAGATGGAGCTATTCCCTCATGATTCATGAATACTATTCATGATATTTTGTTCCCGAATATGCAATTTACTTCTACAATTATGGATTTACTTTCTTGGAAATTCAAGGTTAATTTTTTGTGGATTCCAATTCGATTCAATTCCATAAAAATAAAAAAAATATTGGTCTTTTTTGTTCTTTCATTCTCAATATTTCCAACTCACCATTCAAGAAGCACAATATATGAGCTAAAGCAAGTAGTGTGTGCAAGATATACTTCTTAAGTTTAAAATTCTTGTAGTATAGCTTCTTGACGTTCTATAGATATAGATATTTCAAGATGTATAACTTCATTGGGTTCATCCTCCTCTTGCATGTATTCCTGGATGAAGGATGGTAGTAACCACCAACTACTCATGCAAAGTTGATAACCCTAACCCATTGGGAATAGATTCAATGACCTCCATTTAGAACTATGCCTTTGGAAATATGGCCAAACCAACCAAGCTATCCCTTGGGTCTACATACAATTGTTTTCTCAAAGAAACAACCTTTTAAAAAAACTCCCCCATCTTCCTTGAAACTTCTAGATAAATGGTAGATCAACCAATAGCCACAAAGGTGACTAGTAACCCCAAAGGACCGAATGAGAATATATCTAGAGACCTCTATGGACTTGACATAGGGTACTTTACCNATATATATAAACAAAGGAGATAAACTTACATGGGGGAGATGTAGAATGGAATTATTTTTTCTACCTTTTAAATCATAGTGCCACAACTTTGTCTAACCAAGAAGATGAGATCAAGTGGTCTAAAAATAAAGCATATAGGGATTACACAACAAAACTTAGATATAAGGAAAGGATGCTCAAAGACCAAAGGGGTGAAAGGTTATGGTGGTGGAAGGTAGTTTGAAAACCCTCTTAAAACAATAATCTTTCTATGGTTATCTTTGGTAGATAAAATCCTAACATGGAACAATGGAAAAAAGAAATGGTATTGGCCTAAGATGGTGTATTTTATGTAAGGCAGATAGCAAGTCAATACAACATTTTTTTTTGGGTGTCCTTTCTCAAACTTGGTGTGGAAAAACGTCATGCAACTAACAAGTGGAAAGAATCATTGGGATAAAGACTCACTTGTAAGTTGTTTTGAGAATTGGTGTCTTGATAAATTTATCTCCAAACATAAAGATTTGCCTTGTTTTGCAATGTGGGGGTTGTGGATTCGTTAGTCCAAGGAAAAGAATCACATCCAAGAATAGTGGCCCATAAAATTAGAAGTTCCTATGGAGGTTACTAGAAGCCAAAAATGTCAAAATCTCTAAGAATCGTAAAAGAACCTGTCATAGACCAATCTATAGCCTAGGGTTACTTTGATGGTGCATGTCAAGGAACCTCAAGTAAGTGTGTCTTGAGTTGTCTTTTGTTTTTAAATAATTCATGTTATATTTATTTATTTTGTAAGTAAGTATTTTGTATTATATATAAAGGTCCTTCTAAGAACCAAAATCAAGAGTACATAAACTGAGTCAATCGGTTGTAATTATTGAACTACTCCATAAGGAGAAACCAGTTCAGCCAACCGTATAAAGCAAGTAGCAAAATTTTCTAACAGTCCTAGAAAAAACCAGACAGTTTAACTACCATGAGAACCACTAGAGCTAAAGTATGGAACAAGCTTTGTATAATCTGGGACATACTCGGGCAAGAGGCATGGCCAGGGTTCCTCGATGACAGGTGCCCCACTGGTAGTCCACTGCATGTCTGTGGCGTCGTTGCCCTTGTCCCCGTAATCTTCCATCCTAATGCTTACCGTCGATGTGTGTGCCTGGAGACTGGTGTCGTTCTCCTCCACTGCTGCTACCGGAACTGCACCTTCGTCCACACCTTCATTGCTTGCCAGGGTCTGCTTCCTTGCGAGAGCGGTCATGGGCACTAGTATACCTGCCTTCCCGTCAAAGTTTTGGCTTCCCTCTGTAGCATCTTGTTGATGGCTGCTTGCGTGGTCGCTTGCAGTGAGAGGTGCGTCACTGGAATCCTCAGGAGAGGCTGCAGGGGGATTGGTGAGAAGCTGGAGAAGGACTGACATCTTTCCCTCCATTTGTTGAACACGGAATTGGAGGTCATTCACTCCATCTCACAGCTCAAAGACTAAGTCATGCAGAATGGCGGATCTTTCACGCGGAAGATTGGGGAGGGGTGTCTTCAGATTGCGACGGGGTCGACCATGGCTCGGCGCCGGGGGAGGAGAGGAATGCTTGACAGAGGGAGGTCACCATGTTGGGGTCCAGGAGGTATCAATGACAGCTAGACAGTCAAGAGCTTGGGTAGATGAACCAGAGGGCGAGGAGGAAGTGCGAGGGCGTCGAGGGTGCCAGGGAGAGCCTCTGCGCGGACGCAATCGTTGTTGCGGCATGGTGAAGCCTGGCGTCTGCAGGAGGGCTGCAGAGCCAAGGTGGAAGGTGAGGAACGCTCGAAGGACCATGAAAACCACAGAACCAGAATCGAAACTGAACAGCCAAGCGATAGCACAAAAAAGACTCTGCATAGCTATATTCGTAAGGGTGGTCGATGGGGCTTGGTTTAATGCCCCTCCCATCGGCTTTGAATGCATATTTAATGTTCAGGGGTGGTGGCTGCAGTGGGCACAAGCCGAGCACATGTCTCCGTGCTCCGCTAGCCTCCCCTTTCCGCCTCGACGCGCCAGGTGTTGGGCACTAACACCACATCCGGGTGGTTGTCCATTTCCACTGCTTTGCTGATGCATTGGTGGAGAATGGGATGCGCCTGATCTAAAGAAGTGTTGCGGAGGAGTTCTGGTCCCTCCCAGTTCGCTCCTATGTTAGCCAAGTAGTCCGCTACCTGATTTGATTTCCATCTGACATGAGCGGGTATGATTACCTAGTTGGGATGCAGTAACTCTGCTATGAGTTGTAGCCCATGCGAGAGCCGCCAACTTGGAGAGATTTTATCAGGGACAGCGCCATTTAAGAGCTGGCCAAGAAGGTTGATGAGGATCTGGGAGTCGCCTTCTACTAGGAGTTGATTGAAGTTGTGATCCTTGGCCAGTTGCAACCCCCGTACGAGTGCCCAAAGTTCCGCCACATTGTTCGTGGTATGGCCTAAGGAGCCTGTGTTGATTAGAAGAATGCACCCATGATGATTGCGAAAGACTGCTCTGTATCCCATGGCTCCTGGGTTGCCTTTGGAGGCTCCGTCGAAATTGAGTTTGATGGAGTCTGTCGGCGGGGGTGACCAAGAGGAAGGTCTGGGGGTGGGGACAAGGGTGGGGGAGGTGGGAGGGGGGGGAAGGGGAGGGAGGGGGAGCCAATGTTTGAGGATTAGGATTTCAGAGGGGGTGCCAGTTAGATCTTGTTCTGTCCAAGGGTGGAGGTGGAGAGTTTCGAGAATGTTGCGACGACAGCTAGTCCAACACTGTTGCCAAGGGAGGAAGATATTTCTGAAGAGCCTTCGATTTCTCTCCTTCCAAACCTGCCAGAGGATGAAACCGGGTGTCAATTGCCAGATCCGATTCAAGAGGGGGGAGTGAAATGGGTGGTCCCTCCAATCGGCAATGGTATCTGCAATATTGTCTCGAACATAATCCGAGGTGCACATTATGAGCGCCATTTGATCCCAGACTTGTGTCGTGTACGGGCAGGAGGTAAGGAGATGATTCATGGTTTCGGCTGCCTCCCCGCATAGAATGCACACTGAGGGTCCCACAAAGCCTCGCTTGGAGAGATTATCCTAGGTGAGGATACTGGAATGGGCCACCAGCCAAAGGAAGAGAGTGATTTTGGGCCAGTGTTTGAGATTCCAAATTTTTTGCCAAACCCTGCCTACAGGTTCCAAGCTCGATTGAACTTTTATGTGATAAGCTTCACTCGTGTTGTAAGTACCTCTTGGTCGATGTCCCCATCGAAGTATATCCTCTCCAGTGAGTTTGGCTATTTTCCGTTTGAGCATCTCCGTTTGATAGGGACCCAAGTCTACTTGGTCGCTTAAATGCAAGCTTTGTCTATCCATAAGCCAATGCCACCAAGTGTTGTCTTGCATTTCATCCCTCCAATAGTCCGCCACTGTCGCCAGACTCGCTTGCATGGCAGGAGCACTAATTTGGCCGGCCCATTCCTCCTGGTCCAGAGTGGGCCATTGCTGCCAGGAATCTTTCCAAAATAAGACCGTTTTCCCATCTCGAATTTCCCAGAAGGCATGCTGGGTAATGAGGTGTCTGTTTTGCTTGGCGGTTGTCCAGATTAAGGATCCCGGTGTGTCCCCGTTCCATCATATGAGGTTTTTTTCTGCTACCGCCGGCACATATTTTTTCCGCCAAAGTCGCGCCCAAAGATCCCTTGGGTTTTTTAACCACCTCCACCAAATTTTTGCGCTGAGGATTTTATTCATGATGCTGGGATCCCTTAGTCCGAGTCCTCCTTGCGCTTTGGGCCGGCAAATTTTGTCCCAGCTTACCAGCGCGATTTTCTTCCCTGTATTGAAACCTTTCCATAGGAAGTTCCTCTGCAAGCTTTTGATGGTTGTTTGCACTAAGGTGGGGGCGGTTAGCACCGAGAAAATATAGGTGGGGAGGGCCTGGAGAACCGCATGAAGAAGGATGAGGTGGCTAGGGAGATTCAGAGTTCTAAGGGTCCAGGAAGAGAGTTTTTTAGAGAAGGAAGAGAGCAAATGTTCCCAAGAGGAGTTTCGAAGGGCATTATCGATCAGAGGAATGCCCAGGTATTTGGACGGAAGGGAGCTTCTTTGAAAGCCTAAGAGGTCAGAGATGTGTCTTTGGATTGGAGGGGGGGTGTTAAAGAAAAAGATGAGGGATTTGTCCTTGTTGCAGTCAAGACCTGAGGCGTCCGAGAAAGTCTGGAGGATATGGAGAATGGAGTTTGCTTCTTTAACCGTTGGACTACCCATCAGGAGAGTATCATCCACGAATTGACTGTTTGAAATAAGGAGGGAGATGCCATGCAACGATAGACCTTCCAGGCTGCCATTTCCTACTGCTGCATGAATACTCCGGCTGAGGCCTTCTGCCATGATTATAAAAAGGAAGGGGGAAAGAGGGTCGCCTTGTCTGATTCCTTGTGAAGGGGTGAAGGGGCATGAAGGGACACCATTGACGAGGATGGAAAAGAAAGCAGTGGAGGTGAGGTTCAGGATCCAGGTCACCTAGAGTTCCTCGAAACCAAAAGAAAGGAGCAGTTTCTTTATGTATTCCCAGCTTATCTTGTCAAAATCTTTGGAAAGGTCCAGTTTTAGTAGCATACCTGGCGTTTTTGTTTTCTGAAGAGAATGAATTACCTCATGCGCCAGGATAACGCTGTCAAGAATTTCTCTGCCCTCGATGTAACCAGATTGTTTCGGAGAGATGATGGTAGGAAAGATAGGCTTGAGTCTGCGAGCTATTACCTTTGTCAGAAGCTTATAGATGACGTTACAGAGGGCAATGGGTCTGAACTGTTTTGGATGATGATCATGTCCCTCTTTGGGTATGAGAGTGAGGAAAGTGGCGTTAAGAGCTTGAAGGACCTGTCTAGTGGCTCGGGAGTCCTCAATAATTTCCCAGACTTCCCTTCTTATCATTGGCCAGCAGTGGTGGAAGAAATCGCTGGTGAAACCGTCCGGGCCCGGAGCCTTGCCTTTGGGGGTGTCTCGCAGCGCTTGATCCACCTCCTCAATGGTGATAGGCTGAAGTAGAGTTGCATTCTACTCTTGGGTGACTAGGGAGGGCACATGTTGCGTTATTTTGGCTATGGCTTCTGATCTGTTGAGGGATGGCTCGGTGAGTAGGTTTTTATAATAATCGGTCAATGTTGTAGCCATGTCTTCATGGTTGTATAAATGTTCACCTGTGTCAGAGGTTAAATGTGTGATTCTGTTTGAATGGCGTCGTTGCATGACCGATCTGTGGAAGAACTTGGTGTTGCGCTCCCCCTCTTTGAGCCACTGGACGTGTGATTTCTGCCTCCATAATATCTCTTCCTGTGCTTTCCCGGTACCCAGTTGTTGAGTAATTGTTGCTTCCTGGGATTTTAGATCATCCATTAAGCCGCTCGTCCGGATCTGATGTTGTATATTCTCCATTTGCTCTGACAGTTGTCGCTGGGAGTCAAAGATGTTGCCAAAGGTATCCTTATTCCAATCTTTAATGAGTTGTTTCAGATTTTTTAATTTTTGCTGAAATCTGAACATCTTGGAGCCCTGTGTAACTTCTGCCTGTGCCCACCAGTCTTGGATTTTGGCCTCGAAATCTGGGTGGTTGAGCCAGAATTGCTCAAATCTGAATGGTTTTCTTCCTGGTGTGGTCGGTACTTCTATCCACAGCTGGATGGGCCAATGGTCCGAGCCATGAGTGTTCAGTATGCTCGCCTCCATGGCCAAGCCTTCCATCATGAGGGAGTCAGAGATTAGGTAGCGGTCCAGTTTGCAAGCGATTTGGTGAGAACCTGTCCTTCTATTGGTCCAGGTGAAGATGTTGTTGGTGGGTTCCAGGTCGATCAAGTTGAGTTTGTCAATTAGTCTGTTGAATTCACTGGTGTCCTGATCCAGGCGTCTGGAACCTCCTTTTTTCTCTTCCAGGGTCCGAATGAGATTATAATCGCCCCCAAAGATCCAGTGCTTGTGTCTGAGCAAGCTATGGAGATAGTCCAAGCTTCTGAGGAAGGTTTGTTTTTCCTGGGGATTGGCTGGGCCATAAACATTAGTGATGTGACCTGGCTTGTTAGATCCTATGAGTCTGTAGTCGGCGATGATGGACCATCTAGTAGTGAAGTTTTCTAGCCGTACTGTGGCTAGGTTCTAGAGAACAACCAGTCCTCCCGCTATTCCTGCAACCGCTATTGACACTACTTCCCCTTGCTTCCAGCAATAAGGGAGAAGCTTATTGAGGTCTTCATTTGATCATTTTGTTTCCTGAAGTAATAATACATCCGGTTTCTCTGCAAAGATCAGATCTCATAGCAGCTTCTGTTTGCTACGTCCATTGAGGCCTCTTATGTTCCAAGAGATTATCTCCATGATGGTGGGGGGGTGGGGAGGGGAGGGAA
Source organism: Picea engelmannii (assembly GCA_009831015.1). Classification (NCBI taxonomy): domain Eukaryota; kingdom Viridiplantae; phylum Streptophyta; class Pinopsida; order Pinales; family Pinaceae; genus Picea; species Picea engelmannii. The sequence continues at coordinate 170,770 of ML794568.1, forward strand.
GTTGTCTGAGATTAAATGCATCTGCCCTGAATTTACCATAAACTGCCCTATTTCCTGTATGAGTGTAGTTGTGGATTTTCTACCTCATTTCTTGTCATCTTTTGGATTTTTCCCTGAAGTCTTTGTTTGGCTGCCCTGTATGCCTAGGCTTTTGCTGGATCGCGCTGAGGAGCCTGCAGAGGAGTTGATAAAGATCTTGTGAACCTTCCTCAATTGATCCGGAGGTATGGTATAAATTTTTTGTTGTCGGTAGGCATGTTCGAGGTGTTCCAAGTCCACCCCTGCCAGATCTTGCTCCTCAGTGTCCATCTCTGCCTCCCCATCTTCGAGTTGTAAGGCATCTTTTGGATTATCTTCTATAAATTGTGGGTCCTGGGTGGTTTTCTTTCCTTGTGGTTTCTTATATTCCTCCGGTATCTTGGAGGAGGGGGTGTTGTTCACCGGTGTCTCCTTATGAGTGGTGTTGGTTGCAGGGTCCTCGGGCTAATCCTGTAGGATAGCAAATTTGTTACGTGTGGAGGAATCTTTACTTACCTGGTTTTGTTGTCGTCAGCCAGCTTGTCGTTGTTTCCCTCCTGGTGGAGCGAAGCCATCCTTGTCTTTGCCATCTTTGGAGTTTCCTTCCTTGGGGGCCTCATTGAGGGGGCATTCTCTGAATAAGTGCCCGTGTTCATGGCATTTTCGGCATCTGAAGGGAATATGTTCATAGTCAATAGTTTGTATCCAGTCTTCGTCCTGGTATTCAAGGGTGATGGTACCTGGTAGTGGTTTTTCTATGTTTAGATACACACAGATACGCGTGTACGAGGTGTATCTCCTCTGCTTTGTGGCCTCGGAGGTCTTTACATAGACTCCAATAGTGTTGCCTATACCAGCTAGGACTTCTTCCAACCAGAACTCTTGTGGGAGGGAGTACAGACGGATCCATACTGGAGCATGGGCGAAATCTTCTTTTTCAGGGCTGAATCTCTCGGTCCAGAATCTTAGGAATAGCCCGGCCGAGTTGAAGAAATAGGGTCCCCCATCGAAGATGCGGTTGCGGTCCTCAAGGTTATGCAGAATAATTGTAAAAAATCCCTTTGAGCCTAACTGTAATTCGTAGTGCCCTTTTGGTTTCCACCAGTATTGTATCCATTTGATTAAATCTTTTTCTGATGGCCACAACCCTAGAAATTTCCCTACTAGAGCATGGTCTCTCATATACTGTTTCTGCTCCTCTATCCTGGGAGAGTTAACTATGTACTTCGGAGCGTGCGGTGCTTGAGGAATGCACTTACCAGGGAGCCAAGGCGGCGATGCTGTAGCAGGAGCTGCTGGGTGTTCCGGATCAATGTCCATGTCGCGATCTTTGAAGGTGCCTTCCGTGATGAGGGTTGCTCGTAGGTCCGACGGCGGCTCAAAGGACGACCGCTTAAACTTTTCTCCGCCACTGCCATTTGTTGTAGCTTCACTGTAGGAGGCGTCGACTCGGCCTCCTCCCTGCGGAATCATGGCCCTCACGGGCCGGTGAGTGTGGTCACTCAGTTTTCGGCTTCAAACCCTAAAGCGATGGCTAGGTCTTGCAGACGCAATGACATTAATTCATGTTATATTTCACTAAAGCTTGGAGCTGGGAAAGGTACTAACAATAGAGTTGAGATATTTTCCATGTGGTTGTTATTAAAAGTAGTTACGAGCAAAGTTACTATAAAGTTTCAATCCCCAGGAGACTCAAAATTACTAATTAATTGGGATAATGGGAAAAATATGGCAACAAACTTGATTCTGAATTTGATCATGAGTAGAGTATTGGAGATAAAAAAAACAAAGTTCAAAGAAATTCCCTTTACTCACATTTTTAGGGAGTTCAATACAAAGGAACATCAACTCCAAAAGATGCATTGGCTTTGCAAGAAAAGGTCCTCACCGAGAAAGAGTTTGGAGAAGGAGCTCTTGTCTTAGATTAAAAAAAAAAAACAGTTTCTAATATTCAAGAAGAGTTTTCTATTATTGATTTGATGTGAAAAGGATAGAGATTCATATGGGTCTGGAAGACCAAGATTTTCAAATTATGTGTATAATGATTTGACACCAAGATTCTCAAAGTATGTGTATAATGATTTGACATGTTCAGTGAAATTCTATTAGAAGAGTATAATAAGTAGTTTCCTAGGATAGTGGAAGACATGTGTTGTATCTCTCTAATCCAAAAGGCTATGACTATGTATATTTTGATTTCCAAGGAAAAAATTTCTTTGGGCACTTCTCACATTCATGAATGGTACTCAATGTAAACATGTCGACGTTAATTTAGTATCTGGTCTAGTAAGTACATTGAGTGAGTTGTGTAACAAAGATAGTTAACATAGGGGATTGACCCCAAGACCTCCTACATGAACTCAAAACACTTAACCACTTAAACTAGTCCATTAAACTACACACGCGTGTGTATCAATCTAGATCCACATAATAATTTAAATTGAAATAAATTGATATATAAATTGATTTCACGTTTTAAATGGCTTAGAATAACATGTGCCTCTCACATTATTGTATTGAGGTTCATTTCAAACCTAACATACCTTTTACTTTGCCTTGGAAATAGGTTGGTATTTAACATATGCATATTTTAGTTGTGGTTTAACTCTTTTATTATATATTCAGATTTGTGAAGGGTCAAGAACATTGTTAAATCTTTGAAATCATTTATGAAATTTTAACCAAGGTTAGATGTCATGGCAAGGTGCATGGTTATACCTACATGATGTATATTTTAAAAAAATGATTTAAATTAATTTTTTTTAAACTAATTATTAATATTTTGTTTTTTTTAGAAATATATATTTATAAAAAAAAAAAATCCATCATTAACAAATTATTATACACATTATATGATATTATATTTTTATGAAAATATAAATTTTATAGATAAACGAAGATATTATAACTCAAAATATTGGTAGTAAAAACTAATATAAATGTCTTATATGCATATTTCTTTTACAACAAGTGTTGCATGGAAGTGTAGTCCCTTTCGGGATGGGGATGGAATATTCAAATGCTTGGACACTTTCAAAATTGATTATGTTGGGTTGGGGATGGAACATTCAAACACCTGGACATTGAAAAATTGATTAGTACATAGATTGACTCATTGGAAATTGGATATGCTTACAAGGAATTGATGGATCTAACATGTAAGAAAAAGAATAAGTCTACTTGCAGACTATGTACAAAGACGTCTACAGAAATTGCATCTGTATGCATCGGTATTGTGCATTTTCCCATTGTCTCCTCCACATGGTTGATCAAGTCTACCTAGTAATGTTAGACAGTGGTAGCACTAGGAATGTATGGCTTGAAGCAGATGCATTTTCCCAAAACCCTAACATGCCTTTCATGCTCAGCATCTTGACATTCTGTCATATGAACAATGAAAACATTAGTTAGAGGATTTCAAAGGTTCAAAATAGAGCAGATATTATCATATCAATTCCTTGATTGGTTATTGAGTTTATATTTGGTGGTTGTTGTTACTTATGGTGGATTATTTTCTTGACCATGAACACTTTGTTGTGGATACATACAAAGTAGAAGCAACCCAGCCATGGATAAAGAAAATTGTGTTCTAAAATACCTGCAACTACATACTTGTTCTGGTTCTTAGAACATCCTTGGCTTGACACTATTTCGGAGGTCTATAATACATCGAAGCTACCAGCTAAAATATGTCATTATCGAAGTGTTGTGGTTCCATTGTAATATTAATAACTCTAGTTCCTTCCCTCAACCAAATTAAATTCTATATTTTTTGTCTGCTATGTTGGTCTGTTTATCAAATAGATTTTTTAAGGAACACCCGTTACTTAAATTCCCCCCTCCAACCAAGCTATCTAAACTATATCAAGTTTCTGTGCTAACTTCAAATTATACAATTTAATCCATTGAAAAAAGAAAAAAATAAAACATCGATATATATGTATGCAAGTCAAGTCAGTGAGAGTGGCCTTCTTGTTTACGTGGAAGATGACGTGAGGTCGAGTCTCCCTGGGTAGAGCGGTGACATAATTTCTGGTGGGTCATGTGGTGTGTGCTCTATTGAGCGCTATGGCTACACATCTCGGTGTAAATTGAGTTTTTCAATATCATGTTTATTGTGTAATTCATACATGCTTATGCATATTAATATTGCTTATGGATGAGAATTGATTAAGCACAATAACTATTTTAACTATTTTGATTTAAGTATTTGAAAAGTATGTGAAACAAAATGTATGTGATGTCAGGTTTCATGGTCTGCATGCAGTGCCTAGCCACGTGGTCAACATGCCTTAAGCCGTGACCGTGGTATTATGGGGCTTATGCGACCATTGAAAATATCAAAGCAATTTCACTTTACAATTGTCTGCTGAAGGATATGATTGTGCTAGGTTTCATGGTTCAGGTACAGTGCCAAACCACTTGGTCAGTGTGCCTTAAGCTGTGGCCATGGCGTTATGGGGCTATGTGCTATGGAAATCCTTAAGAAATTCACATTGCATTGCAGTTACAAGAAGCAGAGGCATTAGCAGTGAACCGATGCGAACTGTTATAGAAGAAGACTTCAACAGAGGGCATATGAATGAGGTGTGGCAACTCGTTAAGATATTGCATGGAGATTTTCTATTGCATAGGTGTGTCAAGAGAATCATATTTTTGAGGTGTTAGGCATTGTAATACTAATTATATTTGGTGTAGTCTAAATATCCTTCGATATAGAAATTCAGTGCCAACTTGCACATGAATTAAATGTATTTACAAAATAGCTTGGTTCAGTGTAACTGATTTGAATTGAAGTTGTCGTCAACCATGGAAGGGAAAAATGCCAAGGAAATCAAAACAAAAATAATGGGATTCGTTAAAACCCTGGACGCCACTATAGACTCTGCAACTCATGTTAATCAAGTTATATTTTCTCTCCAACCCTTCACATCCATGCTATTTGATGTTCAAAAATATTTTGCACCAGGTATGCTTTTCTTGTTGTTAATTCTTATTCATGCAGTTCGAGCCCTGAATTTTTACCAACCAAAACTGGAAGCTGAATTGATTGTTTTCAATTATCGTGGACCAATGCGGTAGTTATTAGAGAGAACTGTGGTCGGGGTTAATTGACTGGCGTGCCCTACCGTCAAGAAAATTTCCATGAATCTACATTTTCAACACAAAAGTATTTCTTTTAGATGCTTCAAGAAGCATGCCTCGAGAGCCAAGGGACTGCACTACAAAGTGCGAGCTTCCTTTAGGTTAGGTGTCATCTCTGATGGGTGTCTGTCAATGTTGCAAAAATAAGACTAGGGAATAAACCTGCAAGGGTCTAAAAAATTCAAATCGGAAAACCTCCAATAACTTGACAACTTTTTTTCGAGCAGTAAAGGAGATTATGAAATTTCACATCTCCAACTATATTGAATGATTAAGATTAAACAACTCTCTCTCTCTCTCTCTCTCTCTCTCTCTCTCTCTCTCTCTCTCTCTCTCTCTCTCTCT
>ML794568.1:184516-218042 GCA_009831015.1 Picea engelmannii
ATATATATATATATATATATATATATATTATTTCATTGACTTTTTTTTTCTGAGGGGGGCATATGCATTTTGAATATCTAGTCATCATAGTTAGTCAAAATTGAATGATGCATTCTTAGTCTAAGGTTGTAGAAACCATTAAATCTATTTAGTTATTGTTGAAGGATAAATCAATTCTAACATATATATATGGAAATGGAGATATATTAAAGCAAGGGGAAATCATTGTAATAAGTTCATTGATGCACTTTTGTAAATATCTTCATAATTAAAATTACAAAATATTGTTAAAAATCAAATAAGTGAATTAATTATAAAATATTATTAAAAATCAAATAAGTGAAGTTCAGATTTCAATATTTACCACTCTGGTTTACTCAGAAACTATTTTTCACTTGGGAATTACTTCTACTCTGTTTTCTCAACATTGCTTTACATAAGAGTTTTAGGAATCATAGCACTTTGTTTTTATCTAACAAGCTACTCAAAGATTTTGTGTAAATGAACATACTTTCTTTCTTTTTCAAACTAGAGATTAGCAATCACAAATGTGAATTATACCATGTAAACTTGAGACATTTACAAATTCATATTCAATTCATAAGCTCAGACTTCTTAATTTCCTTAACAAAACTTTGTAGTGAATTATACCATGTACACTTGAGACATTTACAAACTCATATTCAATTCATAAGCTCAGACTTCTTAATTTCCTTAACAAAACTTTGTAGTGAATTATACCATGTACACTTGAGACATTTACAAACTCATATTCAATTCATAAGCTCAGACTTCTTAATTTCCTTAACAAAACTTTGTAGGCTGCATATCCAGGGGTCTCTGTTTTCTCTCCTCAATCCTATTTCCAGAGTTTAAACTAGCAAGGAAATAGCTTGCAACAGCTTTAAAATCAAAATTGGCTCAAAGAGTAAATATCCAAAGAATTTCAACACTATACTCTCTGTAGTTACTTTCACTGCCTAAAATAACATTCTGTGTGCCGTCAAATATCTAAATTTTAATGGTGGCTTGTGCCCTCACTATACTCTCTGTAGTTACTTTCACTGCCTAAAATAACATTCCGTTTGCCCTCAAATATCTAAATTTTAATGGTGAACAAGCCACTGTTTGTTTGGCATAGTCTCATCATTTGTATCACTATGAGATATTGGCATAGTCCCATACACAGTGGATGTATCAATGGTAATGTCATTACTATTCACATCTGTAGCCTAACGCCTATTGAAGGCGTGGATAATATTTCACATTTAGTATCCGGATTTAATTGGAATAGTTCTTCTATAAGATTCGTCCCGGTGACCTATCGATTTGAAGTCAAGGGTCATACCAGCTGGGCTATATGCCAAACTACAGATACAATGACAAATTATAATATTTGTGCTAAGCCATTGCAAAACAAAGGCGAGCCATTGCACATAACAAGCAATACTATTTAATAAAATACGATCAAACTGATTGGGAAAAGTTGAAGGAGATGAGAAGTTTCAGCCGAATCTTCTTTAACTTTTTCTCAAAGTCTACAAACTTATACGATCAAACTGATTGGGAAAAGTTAAGGAGACAAGAAGTTTGAGCCGAATCTTCTTTAACTTTTTCTCCAAGTCTACAAACTTTAATTTATGATTGGTTGGTTTATCATGAGCTTGGCTTAATTTTTCTAATGTCAAATCTCTAAAAATTAGTTTTCATTTCATTGTTTTTTCTAAAAGTTTGGAATTTTTCTCATGCATAATAATGCATAATAGGTAGAGAATTCAAATTCAACTTCTCTTCCTAGCTTCAAGAATGTAGGGGAGACAACTTGTTAAAATTTAGGGAATAGTGGTTTAGATTGGGGAATTTGTTCTCTCCACTCATCTTGACTCATTTTTGCTTTGAAATTCAAATTTGAAATGGGTGAGAGTTCAAGATATAGCATAGGTAAAAGTTTTTTTTAGGCATAAACCTCCATAGACCCCTTTGCCTTTCTTCTCTTATTGTATCATAGCCCTTATAGGCATTGGAGTTCAAGTGATCTTGATCTCCTTTATCAGTTGCAAAATAGAAAACTTACATATTCACAATACTATGGTATATCTACCCCATAGTATTAATGTAGTAGAAAATAAAATATTCATACAAAATATTTAAACATTTTACAATGACTTTTTATTATCAATAATGTTATATTATGATCAATATAATTATTAATAATCCTAATTTATCCTCGTTTACTATAAAAGGATTGTTCTTTATCTATTATTGTTTATGATATCAAAAGGGTTGTTCACTATAACAATATGTTATTAATAGGATATGCCATTATTTACCACCTTAAAAAGGTTGTTCACTATTTATTACTATGTAATATATTAAAAAGGCTATTTTGTATTGATGAAGTTTTTGTTTTTATGTAAAAATGGATTTAACACCCTAAAGTATCTTTATTAGAATTGGATTTTGCAATATTAGTATTTGATATTTACAATTCCATTAATCTAAAATTATTCTTACCAAAAGGTTGTTTGTTATCACGATTCATGTCCATGTCTATGTACTCTATATGTCATGGATTCCTAGATTCCTCGTGTTTTTTAGAATATTTTCACAACCTACTTCATAACATATTTCATGTTATTATGATATGTGTTATTAACACAAAACAATTTGAAAAACAAGGGTTGCTATGTGATAACATTATGAGTGTTTGCAAAAAAACAATTAGTTAAAAAAATTATCTCTTGTATCCTTCATTTTTTATTATAAACACTTACTCCTAGGTAGTTTTCTCCATATACATACATACCATTTATAATTTCTAAAAATTTATATACTAATATATATAATTATATTTTTAAAATGTTTCATCTTTTTAAGTTTACAAATATTTATTCCCTCTTTTTTCAAATCACATAAATTTTGCACCAATTCAAGAATCATGGTAGAAAGCTATCATTAAAATAGTGATCAATTTTTAAATAAAATATTTTTAATTGCAATATCATTATGATTCTAATCAATAATATTAATTTAAAAATCTCTTTTAAATTACTTATATATTTATATATATATAAAACTATCTCCCATCTCAAAATTTTAAAGAGTTAATATTCATGAAAACGATAAAAATACTTCTAAAAAAGTCTAACATGGTGGGTACTTTTGAGAAGGTCTAGCACGGCACAAGTTCAACACACAACTTGGCTAGTTAAAGTTGAATAACATTTAAAAATAACAAACCATTTTCTTCCTTTGTATTTTGGTTGTAGTGTAGATTAAGGTTGAAGATTGTGATAATTCTAAATTTTTTATGGTCCTAGTTGATTGCATGTAAAAAGAGTTAATGATGAAAAAGGATGCTAGAAATTGATAACTAATATGACCATGGATGCCAACCCATCAACAAAAAGGTAACTAGAAAATGATAATCAATGTCACCATGGCGTGCCAACCCATCAACAAAAAAGTGACTAGAAAATGGCAATCAATGTGACCATGGTGTGCCAACCGATCAAGATTGTATTCTAACCCATCAAACAAAAAGATGACTAAAAATATCACTAATGTGACCATGGTGTGCCAACCCTAAATTGTATTTTTTTTAAATATATTATATTTAGTTGTTGTAAATGACTTACCAATGTTCAAATAAATAAATAAATAAATAAATAAAAAATAAAAATAAAAATATATATATATGAGTGAAGAGATATATTGTTATATTTAATATGTTGTTATTAATAATATTTTACTTTACATTTGGGTTATATTTTTCTTTTAAGAAAATCTTAAACTTAACCCATCATGCCAAAACCACATAATACATATAACAATGACAATCAATGAACAAAAAAGTGACTACAAAATGACAAGCAATGTGACCATGGCGTGCCAACCCATCAAGGTTGTATTCTAACCCATCAAACAAAAAGGTGACTAAAAATACTACTAATGTGACCACGGCATGCCAACCCATCAAGGAAAAGGGGAGATTGTATTATTTTTTAAGTATATTATGTTTGGTTGTTGTAGATGACTTGCCAATGTTCAAGCTTAAAGACACTCAAAGAATATACATCATATATATGAATATGAGTATGAGGAGGTATATTGTTATATTGAGGAGGTATATTGTTATATTTAATATGTTGTTATTAGTAATATTAAACATTTTACTTTACACTCAAGTGTTTGGTTACATTTTTCCATCATTTATATATATATATATATATATATATATATATATATATATATATATAAGTGAGGAGGCATATTGTTATATTTAATATGTTGTTATTAGTAATATTAAACATTTTACTTTACACCCAAGTGTTTGGTTACATTTTTTTTTTAAGAAAATCTCCAACTTAACACATCATGTCAAAACCACATAACCACATAATACATATAGCAATTTTGACATCAAAGACCTTTGCAATGTTATATATTTTAGTTATCATTAATTATTATTTTCTTTGGTGTTTGCAAATTTGGCGAGGAGTTCTTAGTATTGCTTCTTTCTTTGCAACGTTAGTTTATTAGAGATGCATAATAACGATTTGAAAAAATATGATATAGAGTTAATGTTGTTGATAAGTTATATTAATGAATTTTTATGATTTTAATAATGAATTAGGGTGTTGGATAATTCTTAAAATGTTTTGGGATGAAAGAATTTGTTATCTTTGTAATATTAAAAAGATGGAGGACAAAAAATACTTCTTTTTTCTTTTCAGAATATCTTGTGTATGCCCATATTAAATCTCAATTTGAAAATATTTGTAACAATACCAACCTTCCTAAATTGTTAACTCATCAAAACAATGGAGATTTATGAAAGCTTGTCTCCAAGCTTTTCAAGACGGAAGTAAAATTCTAAAGCAACTAAGTAATTCCTTACAAATTGTTTTCTTAAGGTATGAAACTTGGTCTTAGTGTACAGTAACAATCATCATCATATGGACAACAAGTGTGAGGGGGGTCATTCTTGATCTTGAAGGAAAACAAGAAAATACCTTTTCTTGGGGATTAGTCGAGGCCACTAACAATCAAGCAGAGGCTTTGGAAGTATTTCAAGGATTGGCTATTCTTAAACAACTCTTGGTGGTAGAGGATTCTACCTTGATAATACGTCATGTGCATTATCAAATGACTCCAAAAGATATTCAACTGATTAGGATAGTCAATAGGGTTCAAATACTAGTGAAAAGATTTAAATCCATAGACTATTATCGAGTTCTGAGACTCCATAATTCCTTTGCAAATAGGAAAGCAAGCAAAGTGATTAATAACAAAATGGAAATGGTAAGGATAAATTTGGGGGATCCATTCTAAACCCACCTCCCATGGCATATTTTTTGAGTCAATATTAAGGAGGCACTTGCATTCAAGGGACAAGTGGTGCTTATCAAAGGAGGAAAGTAAATGGACATTAAAATATCCTCATCACACATACTTCCAATCATTCCATCGTAAGGGGTGTCATTTATAAATACTATCATGGATGGGATGGCCGAATTCATGTGGTATTATGAGTCGTTCAATATGAAATTTACTTTCAGTCTCAATATTTTACTCCTCTTTGTATTATGATGCAAGAGCATCATCAGCAAGCACATGTGGAGAGACAACTCGACGCCTTAGCATGCCTTTGAATCATTTCGGAATATGAAACACTGGCGTTTCCTGCAAATCTTTCTTGAACTTATTGAAAACTGAAGAAGATCAAAACGCTTGGATTGAATGATCACGAGTGATCTGAGATTTTCACTCATATACTTTAATGTAATGGTTCTTAAGGGGTAGTTAGCTTCTTTCAAGAAGATAGGTAGTCAGAGGGAACCCTAGGAACCCTCTTGTATAAGTAGAGGTATTGTATGCCCAAATGAGGAGGTAGCTGCAAGTTAGTTAGAAATCCTCAGAGGAGGAAATAGGAGGTGGAATAGTTCTTAGAGGGAGATTGAGAGAGATGAGACTATGTGGCAGTCCAACTTTCAGATATTGTAACCAAGCATTCAAATTAATAGATAAGAACATATTTCGTTGTTTATGAATGTATGTATGAATGAATGTTTGTTTTGTGCTATCAGTGTGTTTATGTATGTTTTAAATGTATGACAGGTTTCATCCGCAGTAGGAAGATAGATTTATTTATCTTTGTTGAGTTCAAAATATCGTTCTTGGTTCTTTAGGCTGTGCAAGGAGTGCACAACAGAACATTGGAGGTTCTATAGCCAGTGCAAGGAGTGTGCATCGAAACTCTATTGAGTTAGAAAAGAACGTACTAGGAGGGTGCACTAGAGAAATGAAAACGCAAGGGAAACCTCAAGGTTGTTGAATACCTAGGAGTGTAAATTGTGCAGGGGAAGCACAAAGAGACAGAGTCACTGAGAAATTTGTAGAGCTCTGCCAAGTGGGCATTGAGCAGGTGCAAGGGTGCACAGAATAACTCTCTGTCGAGTTCAAAGAGAAGAATATTAGAGGAAGATAATCACAGAGTTGTTGAACCCTCTGTAAAGCTCAGCAAGTGTGCATTGAGCAAAAGTTGTCAAGAAGGCACAAGGATCCCTTTAAGGAATAAAGGGACTGAAATATTAGAAATTGAGTAGGTAAAAGCTCAAGAGAGAGAGATAGCGCAAGGAGTGCGTGCAGAAGTGAATTTATTTCAAGTTCACAAGTTGAGGAGGAGTAAAGCAAGTTTTCACGCAGAGAACAAGTGTGCACTAGAGCCGAGGTCAAATTTCATTGTCAAAACTCAAGAGGAAAAGCAAAGATGAGACCCAAGATAGTCTGGTTTGCGGGAGGAGGTTCAAAGGCCACAACCTTTGAACACTTACAAAATTTCCCAAGTTCGGGAGAACCAAGAAGTTCAGGAGGAGGAGGGACAACAACTGTCAGATCGACTGCAGGAAGAAATTTGGCCCGTCAGATCAGGGTCCAGGACAAAGGAGGAATGCACGAGGGGAAGGACAAATACCATCCATCGGATCTGGGTGTGAAGGACCAACAATTGTTGGATCCAGGTAAAGTGTATGATCCTTAACCCTTTGTGTGCACAGGAGAGCGAACTTGCCGAAGTCCCGAAGTGATTAGGGACCGTCCATCATCCGAAGGTACATGTGGTGTAAGATCCACAACTCTGGAGGGAGAGCACTTCAAAATTTTGTGGTCAAGAAGAAAGTGAAATCACCGAAGAGCCGAAGTAGATCTTGGTCGTTGGTCGCTAGGGGGTTATGTGTCAACAGATCTGAGACTTCGAGGAAATTCACTTCGAAGGATTTCAAGTGTGGAGTGTGACAAAATACCGAAGTCCTAAAGGCCGAAGTATATAGAAATCATCCATTGTGAAGGACACGCGTCGACAGATTATGTACTCCAGGCCGAAAGTGCCCGAATAGCCGAAGTGAACTGTGACCGTCAGATCCAGAAGGAAACATGTCGACAGATTATGAACTCTGGGTGAAAACACTCCGGGAGCAAGCGATCATGGAGAAGTTGAGACTTCCAAAGGCCAAAGTCCCGAAGTGGACTAGAGCCGTTGATTTGAAGTGGACGCGCGGTGCTAGATCTAGAACTCCGGGTACGTAATACTCTGGAGGAAAGCAGAGGGTGAAGGTGTCGAAGTCCCGAAGTAGACAAGAGTCATTGATTTAAGGAGGACACGTGGCAGAATATCTACCATTTCAGATAAAATTCACTCCGGGAGAAGAAGGAGTGTGTTGAACAAGAACTCTTAAAGGCCGGAGAGTCAGAGTTCATCAGAGTCGTCCATTTGTTGAGGATAGATGTTAGCAGATCTTCCACTTCGAAAGATATCCACTTCAGAGGAAGCAAGGGCGGAGAGTTTGAAACTCCTGAAGCCCGAAGAGCGAATTTAATTGTAGTCATTGATCAAGAGACACCACCCGAGGTCACAAGATCGACGGTAGTGCTCAATTGGGGGGACATAAAGTGATCAGCCTTTAAACATCTTAGAGTAGGCCGCAATCGAAACCATGATATTTTCAAAGGGATACATGGAAATTGGTAGTGAATTGCGGGGAGAAAAGAGGTGTGGTCTCAAACCACTCTTGGCCACCCCATAATCAAGTTCTTACATGAGGTCATAGCCTGAGGTCACATGCGAAGGAAAGGACCTAGCGAGGGGAGCTGGTGTCTGTTATTTAAATTCATTAAAGACACCAGGAAAGAGCCTGCGGGTTTGACAGAACCTGCACTTTGAAGGAAAGGGGACCTGTGTAAATAGTTGGGGTCTAGAAAAGGCCCGAAGAGTCGGTTCAACTCCTTGATTTGAACGATCCTAGACCAGGAGGTTGTGTAACCCCGAGGAGAGAAGGGGGGTTTGCATCAAGTGGTATAAGAGAGAAATTTTTGCTTGCAGACAATGGGCAAAGGTGAAAGGAGATAGTCTGATAACATCAAACGGTATCAGAAGTTAAATTTCACTTGTAGACAACAGGTGAAGGTGAATACAAAGTATGGATTCTCTTTCAATGAAGGTTGCATGTGTTCATCAACAAATGGATAACCAAGTGGGTTGCAGGGAGAAGATGGAGATGCTCTCAGTTGGAGAGTGATCAACAGATTTTCTAGGAGGGAGACAGACAAAGATGGCTACTGAAGGCCATAGGTGTGGTCAAGGAGAAGGCCACCAATAGAAAAACAAATATGATATAGACAAAGAGCTTAGGCAGATCAGAGAAAAAATGGAGAAGCTGACATTGAAGATGCAGAAAGAAGCAAAGGTACACTGGACATATGAATGGCCTTTGAAGAGGAAAGTAAAATGGCCATTTCATAAATTGTTGGATAGAGGATAGAAACAGTTGTTGAGAAGGTGGTTGAGGTATGTTGAAAGCCTCAGAGACATAAAGAAATTGATTCACATCTGTGAACCAGAGATTGGGAGGAACCTCAGTGATGAGGAGGAGATGAGATCAGCTAGAGATCTCATGAACTGCCAGGAGGGCAAAGATAAATTCTTATATTTTCATATGGGCGATGAGATGGGATCAAGCAAATATCTCATAAACTTCCAGGAGGGCAGGAATGGAATCCCAAATTTCAAGGTGGGCAGGGGAAAGGAGAGACTGTCTGAAGGTATCAAGATCTCCAAAGAGATTTCAGATCAACAAGGGGTGTTGACAAATGAAATGGGGGCAAAGGAGAGGCCTCATCTATATGAAGATTCATGTGGAGTTGCAGGCCATGTGAATGAATATGATGAGAATTTAAATACTTCCATCACAGAGGAGGATGAACAAAGGAGTGTTCTAATCATTGGGGGAATTCAGATATTCTTTTCAATTAGTCCAATAGAGGCTAATGCAAGAGTTGCACATGAGGAGGAGATGCAACGAACACCCAAGAAAGAGGCCATGGGGCCAAATGAATTTAAAACTAACCGTGTCTGTGATGTAGGTGCAACAGAGGAAAGAAAACCAACAGAGATTGTCAAAGAGGAGGAGAAAGAGAAGACATTGATGTCTACCCCAGAAGAAGAAGAGGAGCATTCATATGAATTTCTCACTCAGTGGAAGAAAGAGCTGAAGATGTTGGAGGATTGGTTGAACAATCTAGAACCAGAAAAGGACTGCTAGGATGCAGTCATGCAAAGCGAGACGGGATGCTAGCATGAGGAGAAACTGGAGGAAGTTGAATATATGCCAATATAGGAGATGACAGAATTCAATCTGCTAGAAGAGAGAGTTGAGCAGAAACTCAGAGGTGAGACTGCAGAATTGGAGTCTACAACAGAGTGGTCAACTAGTGCCAGAGGAAATGAAGATGATGTAGGGGATCAAATTGATCTATCCATTTGTAAGGTTGAACCACAGTAGAATAGAATGCATGAGAGGAGGAGTCAACCAGAAGATAATTCCATGGAGGAGGAAGAGCACACATTACAATGTGCCCAATAGATGGAGAAAGAAGAACGATGGGTGGAATTACTTGAAAATTTCAGCCAAAAATATGAACATGAAGAACTGGAACCTACAACAGTAGCAGGAGGAGAAGAGATTTCAAAGGAATGGCTCAAATTTTTCAGCCAGGAAGATGAGCAAGAGATAATTGTAGAATGTGGACCTACAACAGAGGAGAGAGCAACATATAGCTTGGATTTTGCTTATCTGTGTGAAGAAATGGAGGCCCTAGAGAGAAGGGTAAAGATTCAAAGTCAACTAATCCAACAAGTTAGGTTGGAAGTTGAGATGCAACAAAATGAGATGAAGGAGAAGAGATGGCCATTAGATCAACTGGAAGAAGTGATAGAGGAGGTAAATATATTGATGTTGGAAGAAGAACAAGGAGCAACCAACAAAGAAATAATGGGACAGAAGAAAACCTGCAAGAGCAACAGGGCAGACGAAGCAGGAAGGAAAAGGAGAAAATGGGCAGCTCCAAGAGAAGGTATGGGACCCTGGAGGATCTCAATAGCATAACAAAGAGAGCCATGAGCATGAGCTCATGATTTTCCTAGCAGTGGAGTATGATGCAAGATCATCCTCAACAAGCACACGTGGAGAGACAACTTGGCACCTCAGTGCACCTTTGAATCATTTTGGAATATGAAACACTAGTGTTTCCTGCAAATCTTTCTTGAACTAATTGAAAACTGAAGAAGATCAAAATGCTTGGGATTGAATGATCACGAGTGATATGGGAGTTTCACTCCTAGACTTTAATGTAACGGTGCTTAAGGGGTAGTTAGCTTCTTTCGAGAAGATCGGTAGTCGGAGGGAACCTTAGAAACCCTCTTGTATAAGTAGAGGTATTTTATGCCCAAATGAGGTTGTTGGAGGAGTGTTGTTACTGAATAGGAGGTAGTTGCAAGTTAGTTAGAAATCCTCAAAGGAGGAAATAAGAGGTAGAACAATTCTTTGAGGGAGCTTGAGAGAGCTGAGACTCTGTGGCATTCCAACCTGCACATATTGTAACCAAGCATTCAAATTAATAGATAAGAATAGATTTCACTGTTTATGAATGTATGTATGAATGAATGTTTGTTTTGTGCTATCGTTGTGTTTATGTATGTTGTAGATGTATGACAGGTTTCATCCATAGTAGGAAGATAGATTTCTTTATCTTTGTTGAGTTCGAAATACCATTATGGGTTCTTTAGGCTGTCCAAGGAGTGCACAACAAAACATTGGAGGGTCTGTAACCATCGCAAGGAGTGCGCATATGAACTTCGTTGAGTCAGAAAAGAATGTTCTAGGAGGGTGCACCGGAGCGATGACAACGCAAGGGAAACCTCAAGGTTGTTGAATACCTAGGAGTGTAAACTGTGCAAGGGAAGCAAAAAGAGACAGAGCCATTGAGAACTTTGTAGATCTATCCTGGATGGGCATTGAGTAGGTGCAAGAATGCATAGAAGAAATCTCTGTCGAGTTCAAAGAGAAGAATATCATAGGAAGGTACTCACAGAATTGTTGTACCCTGTGTAAAGCTCTACACGTGTGCATTGAGAAACATTTGTCAAGAAGGATCAAGAATGCCTTTAAGGAATAAAGGGACTGAAATCTTAGAACTCGAGTAGGCAAAATCTCAAGAGAGAGAAAATGCAAGGAGTGCACACAGAAGTGAATTTATTTCAAGTTCACAAGATGAGGAGGAGGAGTGCAAGTTTGCACACAGAACACAAGTGTGCACCAGAGCCGAGGTCAAATTTCATTGTCAAAGCTCAGGAGGAAAATCAAAGACAAGACCCAAGATAGTCAGGTTCACAGGAGGAGGTTCAAAGACCACAACCTTTGAACACTTACAAAATTTCCTAAGTCCGGGAGAACCAATAAGTTCAGGAGGAGGAGCAACAACAACCGTTAGATCGGTTGCAGAAAGAGATCTGTACCATCAGATTAGGGTCCAGAACGAAGGAGGAATGCACGAGGAGAAGGACAGATTTCATCCATCGGATCTGGGTGAGAAGGACCAACAATCATTGGATCCAGGTAAAGTGCACAAGCCTTAACCCTTTGTGTGCATAGGAGAGCAGACTTGGCGAAGTCCCAAAGTGATTAGGGACCATCCATCATCTAGAGGGATAGGTGGCGTAAGATCCACAACTCCGGAGCGAGAGCACTTCGAAATTTTGTGGTCAAGGAGAAAGTGAAATCGTCGAAGATCTGAAGTAGATCCTAGTCGTTGGTCACCAGGGGGTTACGTGTCAACAGTTATGAGACTTCGGGGAAAGTCACTTCGGAGGATTTCAATTGTGGAGTGTGACAAACTCCCAAAGTCTTGAAGGCCGGAGTAGATCACAATCATCCATTGCGAAGGACACGCGTCGACAGATTATGTACTCCGGGCCGAAAGTGCCCAAATAGCCAAAGTGAACTGTGACCGTCAGATCTAGAAGGACACATGTCGACAGATTGTGAACTCCAGGTGAAAACACTCCAGTAGTAAGTGAGCGTGGAGAAGTTGAGACTTTCGAAGGCTGAAGTCCTGAAGTGAACTAGAGTTGTTGATTTGAGGTGGACGCACAACGCCAGATATAGAACTCTAGGTACGGAATACTCCGGAGGAAAGCAGAGGGTGAAGGTGTCGAAGTCCCGAAGTAGACCAGAGTCGTTGATTTGAGGAGGACACGTGGAAAAAGATCTACCATTTCGGAGAAAATTCACTCCGGGAGAAGAAGGAGTGTGTTGAACAAGAACTCCTGAAGGCCAGAGAGTCGGAGTTCTTCAAAGTCGTCCATTTGCTGAGGATAGGTGTCAGCATATATTCCACTTCGGAAGATAGCCACTTCAGAGGAAGCATGGCAGAGAGTTTGAAACTCCTGAAGCCCGAAGAGAAAAGTTAATTGTATCCATTGATCAAGAGACACCACCCGAGGTCACAAGATCGATAGTAGTGCTCAATTGCGGGGATAGAAAGTGATCGAACTTTAAAAATCTTAGAGCAGGCTGCAATCAAAACCATATTATTGTCAAAGGGATGTGTGGCAATTGGTATTGAATTGCGGGGAGAAAAGTGATGTGGTCTCAAACCACTCTTGGCCACCCTGCAATCACGTGTTTACGTGAGGTCATAGCCCGAGGTCACATTAGAAGGAAAGGACCTAGTAAGAGGAGATAGTGTCTGTTATTTAAATTCTTCAAAGAGGCCAGGAAAGAGCCCACTGGTTCGACAAATTCTGCACTTTGAAGGAAAGGGGACCTATGTAAATAGTTGGGGTCTAGCAAAGGCCCAAAGAGCCAGTTTGACTCCTTGATTTGAACGATCCTAGATCGAGAGGTCGCGCAACCCCGAGGAGAGAAGGGGGGTCTACATCATATTCTGAGTTCTGAGAGCAGGAGAGTCCTGAATATGTAGATCCCTAGCTCAAATTCTAGTCTAGAATCTATCATGTGTGATGTGACATCTTTGGAATCTGGATAGAAGTTTTATCTCGGGTTAGAAGCAATGGCCAACATTCACTCTAAACAATGTGCAATCTGTGAGAACTCTAACTTATCTAGAGGAATAAGGAGATGTTAGAGGCATGTGGGTGAAGTCTAGGATTGTTTATCGCTCTATGTTGGAAAATGGGAGGGATGGAGGAAATATTAGGAAAGAATATATTCAACATAGGCTTAGGTAATGCATAGGTAGATTATACATCCAAATATGGAGGTAGAATATCCCAAAAGTAGTCAAACACGATTTGAAAGTTTCATGGAAAATAATAGTCAGATATTTGAAAAAATAGAAGAGAAAGTGGTAAGCTACAACAAAGAATTGCAAAGCTATAAAATGTGAATATATCTTCTATTGGGGTTCTTCATTTTGTGGTTCCTCTTCCTAATCTTTATGTGGATTCATTCGGGTTCAATCATGTGATGGTAAAAGAAGAAGATGTAGTGAAACAAGAACCATCTATAGAAAATAATATCTTCGCATTAGTCAACCAATGATTGAAGGTCAGTAGCAATCACGAAGCCCTTAGTGGGAATGATCTTTTCTATATCCTAGATATTGTAATGTTTTGTAAAGTTTTAAATATATGAAATCAATTCATTTGGCATTATACCAGTCAAATATATAGTAGTCATCCTAGAACCTTAAGGCTATCACAACCAATAGGTAGTAGTTTTGAAACTTTGAAAATTTTTGCAATGCTCCAGATAGACCATTATTATAAATTTTGTATTATTTTATTTGGACGGTTAGATCATTGTCAATTTTTAATACACAAATAAATGTTTCTTAAAAAAAAACAATCATCATCATCATGATCATAATCAATATTTTTTTAAATGTTTAGGTACTACATTTGTGGCGTTGTAAAGGAAAATTTTGGCTAAGAAGTTGTGGGCATTTACTACATTAAAGTCATAAAAAATCAAATCATGAGGTGCAAGTGTGAGTCTAGTGGAAATCAATTTTAGATGAGGAGAATAAAAATGCTGCAGTATAACTACTCAAACTAAACCTATTAGTTTCGTATATAACATGTAATAACAATTTTCAATTGGGTTTAGCTCAGGTGGTTGGGAGGAATGGTTGTTATCCTCCCCACCTAGGTTCAATTCCCACAAGTGACATGTTGAGCTCATAACAAATATATTGTTGTAATGGCTTCGAGCTATATTGTTGACCCTCCTTGTACCCTGAAGATTATAGACTTTACTCTAGAAAATATCCTCGAAATAAGGGAAAATACTTAAAGGTTTTCCTCTAACTTTGTAACTTGGAAAAAAAAACATATAATAACAATTAAAAACAATGAATAAACACAATAACAAAAAAAATGAAGAATGATAATTAATTTGTGAATTTGGAAGAGGGGTCATTGATTCATTAACTAAGTCACTCTTAAATCCTTAAATCACATTTTAAAGGGTTGTGAGGTGTCATAGTAGTCAATGAATCGGGCCACTCTCACATTACCTTTTAGAGGCAATGTATGTTAAGTGAGCCATTGTGAAAACAATACTATGGACGAGCTTCTTCCTTATCAACTCATTCTCAATTTGTCTTATGCGGAGATGATGTACCTTAGGACCAAGTCAGTAGACAAAAATCGACAACAATATATAATAAGAATAATAAACAGAGAAATGCACATAAACTTGTATTATTCCATGTTTGTAGTGGTTTATCATCTCACCACAAATTGTTATGGTCTTTGTCAAAAATTTCTAGAATCATTGGCATTTATTTAAGAATCATTTATGATAGATATATTATTACTCAATCATTGGATTGGATCATCTTTGTAAGATATGTGATACATATATTATTATCCAATTATCTTTGTAAGTTATGTTTTTTTGGGGGCATTTCTTTAAGAATCATTTATGATAGATATATTATTACTCAATCATTAGATATCTTTGTAAGATATGTGATAGATATATTATTATCCAATCATCTTTGTAAGATATGTTAGTGAGTGGGCAATGGTTTCAAACTTACCAAATTGAATCATATTTATAAATATGTTAGTCTTAAGAACCTACAAATCCCCTTAATGTTTTTGTATGATCGACTTGAACACGTTGAGCTAATAAGACATGGCTCTAAACTTTCCAAACCTACAATTAATTTTTTTAGTATAAAAGTTGTTTGTTAAAAAATCATTAATACCAAATCTACAACGTGTTGATCATGCTTTTCAATTAAGATTTCTTATCCATTCATGAGGTTAATCTCCGATTGATTTTAAATCATGGTGTTTTGATGTAGAAAATATGTGAAACCTTAAGCACAGGCACAGTAGGCTCTTTATGTGTTGTTGTTGAAACCATGTCTTGCTTTGTTTCCCATATCAATGTTGTTTCTCAATTCACTAGAATTGTGGCTTAACTTTAAATTTTATATTTATTATAAAGTGATGAAGGATGCTACTTGTATGTTGATGTGTTGTCCTTATTGAGTCCATTATCTTAACATGGGCTTAAGATAGACCAATGTTTTCCAGTTATATTTGTACCAAGACTTTGTTACGAGTCATATTTTTTTCTTTATTTTCTCTATAGAAACCTTATAAGTTTTAGTTCTCTCGACTATGTTGTTTGCCTCAAGATACATGGGGTGACCCATTATATTCCTTGGGGTGATTCTTGATCTTTCATGGTGTTGTCCCTTCATGTTTTATAGTCTGAGACCATGAGGTCTTATACAATTGTTGAACCCTTTATCACTAATTTAATAGCAAAATACTGATAATAATGAAATAACAAGAGTAGTAGGTAGTCCAGTTATAAAGAAACCCTTATTTATTATTATACCTCGACACAATTTAGTAGCAGATATACCCAAAAATGTTTCCAATAACAAATAGAAAAATTAGAACGAAAATGTCAACTTTCATTGGTATTGGCATAAAGATTGTTCTTCCTGAGATTACACTTAAGGCTCAAAGAGTAATGTCAAGGCATCAAGAAATTAAGGAATGTTTTAAAAGGTGCTTTTCCTTCCGTTAATTATATAAGAATTAACCCTTACATGAAATTAATAACTAAACAAGACAGAGGTCGTGTCTCGTCGTCTGAGTCGAGTAATAAAATCAAGTGATGCGTGAGAAAATTACAAAATTGTTAAACAAAATGAGACATCAATGATAGATCAATCTTACCTTTTTCACAGTAGAAGAAAATATAGAATGCACCCTTGAAAGGATACAAGATACAATGATCCAAGTAGCTTGCAGGTCTTGTATTTACTAATAACGAATACAGAGGAAAAACTTCTTGCTTATCAAATAACCACTGAAACGTGATTACAATAGATGTTATACTAAATTGTAACCACTCACTTATCAAGGAGTAACATAAAGAAAACTAGAGATATGGAATACAAAAGAAGCGCATAACTCAAACTGCACAAAATTTGGAATCCTTGTTTGCACTTGTATTAATACTCACAAAAGGATGAGTTTTCTTACTTACAATACGACAAGAAGCAGCCTATGTTAAGTCTTTGAAATATGTATTTATACAAAAAATATTCTCAACCCTAAGCGGTTGGAATTTTCCTTATTTCTAAAATAGTAAATAATACAATATGTGAAATTTGAAACGCTTCACTTGCATCTCCCTTGTATCTTCACCATGTTGGCAGAGACGTTTCTCCCTCTTGTTCTCCAGCTCAAAGACAGCTGGTCTCTAATCATGATCAGAGTACATGATATGCCCACGTCATTTCATTTGTTTTGAGACATGTTGGTTTTCCCCTCCTCGACACATTACACACATTTGCCTACAAACTGCACCACCAATCTAGAAGGCTCAGTTGTGTCATTCACCTCAAAAGTGTACAACTTATCTTATAAGTGAGGTAGCATATCTTCCATTCTCCTGTCTTCTGAATATGTAGACTGTAGTTGTAGACTAGGACCGACTATCCATTTATGAATATGGGTAATATCAATTTGTTTCAATTGCAAGATTTCAGCCTGAGCCTCTTCCATGTTTGTCTTGAAATTAAGTTGATTTTTTTCTATGTCAACTCGCCCCAGGACCTCAGAGATATTATCTTTGTTGAGGCCTAATGACTCTTTATTGAGTGAATGAAATTCTTCTTCACAATCTTTCTTCACTTCCTTAGCTAATATTTTACTTTCAGCTATGATATCCTCCCAGGTCTTTAGTATTATATCACCTCTAGTTTGCTCTGAAAGAGACAATCTAGAGACCATGGCTACTTCTTCTCTTGTTGGTGACACAACTTCCTCCTGGAAAGTAGCTCGAGAAGCGATGGCCTCTCTCTCCTTTAATAAAACGTTATTCAAGGATTGGTCTACCACCCGAAAAAGGTTTTGGAAAGCTTCCACCTTATTAAAAAGGCTTTGTTGTGTTGATTCTAGTTTTTCGTGCACCTCCAGTGCCTGAGCTTGGAAAACTGCCATATTTACAACCATGTTTTTAGTTAGGTTTATTTTGGCCTGTAGTCATTTTACCAACTCTCCCTACTGACTGACCCATTCTCTACTTGCCTGTGCGTTTTTATGCATTTTGTCGAGACTAAATTTGAGATGTTGAATTTCATGTCTGTCATAGGCTCTAATATGCTCAAAAATCTTATTCATATCACTCCTAACATTTTGTTCCACAGTCTTGACTTGATTTTGCAATTGGCTCACCAACATATCCTTCTGCTTCAATTGTTCTTTTAGGTTCCCAACTGAATATTGGTTTGTTGTTGCAAAATCTCCCAGCGAGCCTGCCACCTCTATAGCAAAGTCTGCCTCTTCTAAGGTCTATCCATCAAATAAAACCCTGTGTCTCTAGATAATTGCACCCTCTTTTTGGTGCATTTATCTTTTTACCACAACCCTCCTTTTCTTGTTGAAGAAGAAGTCAGAAGGGAGAATCTCTTCACCTGAAATAGGTGTAAGATATTCTATGAATACTACTTCGGCACTCGGGTTCCCTCTACTAAACTGTAAGGGTGTGATAGATTGGACAAGGTTGTCTATCTCGGTGGATGGTTGTTTCCCAGCTGTGTCAGTAACTGATTTTCCTGGTGTGGATAATGGCTTTTATTCTCCCTTTTTTATCAAGGCCTCAGTCTGAGCTTTAGCTTGATCACTTGGTGGATTTGTCAATGTGGTGTCTCCTTTCTAAGTCAAAACCTCAGTCTCCTCCAAATTTTCTTGAGAATCATATCCACTGGAGCTCCTTGTTTCTAAACTCCGGACCTCAATTTTCTGTGCAGCTAGAGGTGTTGAGGTTTCTCCCTGCAAGACTTTAGGAAGGCCATTTTTTCGGTGCCTTTGGAAATTATAGAATTCGACCAACTTATCTGGGGCCAGAGTTTGTACTCGACTAAAAACTTCCCGATAGGATCTTACTCCTCGGAATATATCATCCTGGGGAGAATCTTCATGCTCATATATTTTCAAATTGTAAAGGGCCATATGATTTCCCACGATATTCTGAGGATCATGTTTCTTGAATTCTATATTGATAACTTTGATTTCCTCCAATGATGCGGCCTCTACTTTTGAATGGCCAAAATCTAACAGCGAAAACATGCCAATCAGCAAGGGAAAAGTTGGCCATATCTTTTTCTACACTGCCTTCAGTTCCTTGTTGATTCCCCCAAGCACAGTCTGATGCGCTACTTCATGGCACACCAATCGGTCTGGTAGAAACTTTGGCAAGGCATGTGGAGGAACCGAACAACCAAAAACCCTGATATAAGAAAAATGCTCATCAATATATCAATGCGCTATCTTCCCCAAGTTGGTCACTATTTTTTCAGAGATCCTGGGAGGTGGGAACCCATATATAACAACATGCATCGACACCACCACATAATTGCAGATTTCATAGAAGAAATATTTTGCTTTATCTTCTCGTAGCTTCGAATGATAAACATGTATTGGTTCGGCACTAGTCGGAGTCCAACTCCAACCCATCAAAGGAAAGGTGTCATAAAACAAATGAAATCCATAAGGTATGTCGACATGTAAAATGGAGCAGGTCGTCCTTTGGCTTTCAACGTCTAATATTCAGTGATTTCCTTGGCCAAACTGTTTGATAATATCTTGGCCCAATCGAATGAAAAACCCTCTGCAACTTTGTGCATGATCGATACTCATGATAACAGGAAGTGGGCAAAGTTTTCCCTCCCAAAAATTCTACAGAGCATCATGGCCACATACATCATATGAGAGTCTAATGATGCAGTGGCATATATGCCATGGGTGTCAAATTTGAATTTCTCAAGGCGTGCCCACCAATATTTGATAAAGTCAGGGTAATTCTTTACACCTTCTGGGAACTCTTCTTTATCAAAATCCTTTAATAAAGTGGTATTATAACTGTGTTTGAATGTTGGGGACAATTTGTATATCACTTATATATGTTCTGGGCAGAAAGATCCAACAATAGCTTTCTGTGAATTGTAGATGGTCATGTTCGTGACGTCAACATTCTCCAGAGCCCAGCCTATCATGTCGTTATATGGCACGAGGCTTGGCTTCATGACTATCTTATGCAGCTCTGATTGAGCTACGTATTTGAGCTTCATTGCCTGAGTTTTGATCCCCTCATTATTTGACTCTTCTGGACAGTTTCCAGTATTGTAGGATATCGCATACTTGCATCTAGGTTTTTATGGTCTCCACAGCTCTCGACGATGTGTCCGAGAGGACATATATGTTTTGGCTTGAGCTCTCACCCATCCCTTTAACCATTTTTCATGGAGCCATGATAGTAGTAAACTCAACACTTTGTTATCTGTCACAGAAAGTGCACAAAACTTATTATCTTGCTAAGCTTGCTCTTCGAAAAATGCGAGTGGAATTCAGAATGAAATATCTTCTTCACCTTAAGTGAATCAATTTGCGTATACCTTCACTAACAATGTGTTTACTTCCCTTAATGAAAATATTTGGGCGATGATCTAGGATCTTATTTGAAATCATTTTCCCTAGATCGGCTATCAATGCCATTAATGGCTGGTGGTTCGTGATCAGGAAAAGCATAGATGAAAATTTTAATTTATCCGAACGATTATTCATCAAAAAATTAACATGAGATAAATGATGTTTAACCTGTCAATTAATCATGTTTAACCTTAACTCTTTTCAGACCTTTGGGCCTCGGGGTATCTGATAACAACTTGATATATGATTCTTGATGCTCGAAACAACGAAAGGATTAATTACTTGTTAATTGTCTTTAATATTTAATTAACTCTTTTTAACGCTTAAGACATTTCGAGAGTTCGGGTTTTGTGAATTTAGAATGTGATGGATGGTGAATACCCGAACTCTGAGTGTGCGAAGATATTAATTACCCTTAATTGAGATTAGTTTATTTAACGAAGGTTTAATATTTTGGGACTTTGTGTTTCGTAGATTTACAAGTTAGATCTTCTGTCATTTTCCTGAAGGGCCTCTTCCCGCAGTGACGTGTTAAATCTTAGAGAGGTATACATGTATATGGTGACTAGGATCGAACACTTTTCACGTATCGGGACTTCGAAGGTGAGGCATGTTAAAATGCATGAAGTATGAAACTCCGAACCTCGAAACTCCGAAGTATTCTTTAGTGATTTGACTCTTTAAAGAGTAGGCGGCTCCATAACTTCTAAGAGATTAGGATCATTTGATTGGGTGGAAGACTTCATCAACAATGAGAATCAAGTGCACGTTGTTTTTATTTAATGAGAATGAAATCTATTTAAATTCTAAAGTTTAGAAATATATATGTGTTCCAACATAGGCTCCATCTAGGGATCGTGTCTCCCTATGAGACGCAGAAGAACAATAGACCAAGTGCCTTTATTGGGTAAATGGAGTCATTATTGCATTTCTGTGAAACACATTCGAAAAAGGATCATTCTGAGAAAAGAGATTCAACCGAAACTTAGAAAACCTTTAAAACACATCAAATCATTGACCTTCAGTTAGACTAATTGAAATTCCTCTTTCTTAAAACTATATTCGGATTTACTTAAGATAATCAAAGTAACTCTAGCCAAAATATCAAGTTTTGATCGATTTCGTTCGCATCAAGGTTAAGTGTATGTAACATAATTTCTTAGGGGGATCCCTCGTTGGTTCAGAATGTAAATATTACTGAAAAAGAATTAGATGTCAGAGTATATCATGTATATACATATGACAACCATACAGATATCATAGACATTTCTTCACTGCCAGCGAGCCTGTTCAATACCCCGGTTAAGTTATCTATTTTTCTCATTGAATTTCCTTTCACCACTTCAATTTATCATTTTTTTATTTAAATGTTGAGATGAGGCCAATCATTTAATGAATTTCCTTTCATCATCTCTTTTTGGACAAAATGGGAGCAATCAATTTTTTGAATTTATTTTCACCATTTGCCTTGGGCTAGATGGGGGAAATCATTTCATGAATTTCCTTTCACCATACATCTTATATTTTAATCCATGAAGTGGGGGGAATCAATCTGTATATAACATACAAGGGGTGATGTTTGTTTAAGATATTCAAGGAAAGGTCTGTCATAATTTTTAGTATATTCTGAAACTAATTTTCTTTCAATCTTCAATACATCTTCACCTATTGAGAAGCTTTTGCAGGGGATTTTAAATTTTAGGGATCAACCTTGAGCGAACTAGTCAGTTTATAACTAGATAAGAGAGATAAAGTTATTATAATTAGCTTAGACACACTTTCTTTCAGTTAATTTGAAAGGGATGTATAAATTTTCGCCTAACATTATTGAAGACATGTTTCTGAGTTTTCCAAGTTAAGGCATAATCCTTTCTCTTTATGAAGACCAGGGAGGGGTATTGAGAATCATAGTAAAATAAATCTCTTAGGATGGGAAGAATAAAACCGAAAGAATATTCAAAAGTTCTCTTGCGAACAAGGTTAATCTCACACAAGCTTATTCATTGGTTCTCATATTTTCTTTAAGGTCTTTTTTATTTTTTTAAATTTAATTTTATCCAAACTCAGAGGAAACTTTTAGGATTAGGTTGTAATTCTTATATTCCTCTGGTTGTTGATCAAGTGACAGTATTTTTATGGATGAGACTTCTTTCATACTTAGTGATATCCCCTTAAAATTTAACTTGGGTCAGTAGGGCAGAAGTTCATACCTCAGATTCTCTTTATATTTTCAACCAAGTAAACTATTTATTTATCACTTGTTTTGAGAGAAAGCTGATGTCCTAAAAAGTTAGCGTTAGCTTCATATTCATCCTTATCTCTCGATTATGAGCAAGCCTTATGCATAAAAATAAACATGATAAATGTCAAAAACTTATGAAAAAGAAATGGTAGGTATTACTTGTTTTTTCAAATTTTTGTTTTTTATAAAATCAACAAACCTGGCAGTGTTTACAGTGAAAGTAAAAACTTACCAAAGAAACGGAAAATTGCAAATCAAAACACAAAAATCAAACCGGTATGTACAATGAGAGTTTGTAAACTGATTATTGCATGAAGTGCTTGAGGTAACACCCGTTGATAGGGGCGTTAACGATTTTCCCATCGAGGTTTTCTAATAAGAATGAGTTCTTTCCCTCAGAAGCCACGATCTTGAAGGGCCCACACCAGATGTGATTGAACTTTCCATGCTTTCCAACATCCTCTTTCCTAGCATCCCATTTCAAAACTAGGTCTTCAGGAAGGAATTCTCTATCTTTGGCTTTTTTATCAAACAGAGCTTTCATGTTGTCTTGATATTTCTAAAGTTTCTCATCCACTTCAACTCTGTTTTGTTGTACCTCAATTAATTGGTTTATTCTTCTGGTAACATCGTTAGGCTCCTCCTTTGATTCTTTCCAAATCTTTATTACAGGCAAAGAAAGATTTATGGGGAGGACTACGTCGGTATCATACACCATTTGTAAAGGAGACATTCTGACTGATTTCTTAGTGTCAATTCGATTTGCCCACAAAGCACATTTCAAGTGAACATGTCAGGATTTCTTATTCTCAGTCAACACTCTTTTAATTATAGTGATCAAGCTCTTATTTGATGATTCAACTAATCTGTTTCCCTGAGGATAGTAGGTTGTGGAATGTCCTAGCACAATATTGTACTTCTGACAAAAACTGACCATCTCCATGGATTTGAAGGCTTGGGCATTATCAATAACTATCTTTCAAGGATAGCCAAATCTAGATAAAATATTTTCTTCTAAGAAATTGATCACCACTGAGTCTATAACATTTCATGTCAGAATGGCTTCTACCCATTTAGTGAAATAATTTGTGGCCATTAAGATCCATTTATGTTGTGCACTTGAATGCAGATGGATTTCTTCGATGAAATCGAGACCCTGTTGTTGAAACAGAGCTTCTGTTTTGACCAGAATCAAGGGTAGTGCAGGAAGCTTTTGTTTTCCTGAGAATAGTTGACAGGAGTTACAGGCTTTGACTTTAGTATTCACGTCAGTGAACAATTTTTTCCAATAGTATACATATCTCAGGATTTTATAGGTCGTTTCTCTCCATGCGTGATGTCCTCCACACACCCCTTCATGAAACTCATTTATGGTGTTCTTCGTTTCGGATTCAATTAAGCAACTTAATAAAATGCCTAGGGGATCCTTCCAATATAATTGGTTATCAATGATGCAATATTTTACCTCGTGAAACTTCAATGTTCTCACCTTGGAAGGAGTCATGTCACTTGGACACTGAATATTCAAGAGATATGAAACTATGTCGCCATACCAAGCCAAGGAAGAGAATTTTTGTTGAATTAGAGTCGCAGGTATTTGCACATCAAATTCTTCTATATCTAGAAAGTCTTCATAAGTTTGCAGATGATTTATTCTGAGTGCTCTGAAATTTGATTTGGCTAATAGCTTAACTAGGCCCTGGCCCTTGATGAGTTTGGTCGGTTTTACCTCAAGGTCGAATTCCTAAATTTTGGCTAACCATCAGCCTCTTTTTCCATCACTGTTAGGTTGAACTAATATGTCCTTGACCGCGTTGGTTGGTACATATGTAATCACCTTGGAATGAAGCACATAAGTTATGAAAGATTTGAGGGCTTTCACCATTGTGTATGCCTATTTTTCCAGTATATCATATCTCAACTCCGTGTCTCTGAGACTTTTACTGAAAATTACTATCGACTGCTCGAAACCTTCATTGTTCTTCTGTAAGAGCACGGTCGCGATATTATGTTCAGAGGCACATGAAAAAATCAAGAACTCTTTCGTATAATTTGGGCTGGATAGCATCGGTGATTCTCCTATTGTTTTCTTGATGCGTTCAAAAGATGCTTTAGCCTCGGTCGTCCATTTGACCTCGTTGTCCTTTTTTAGCACATCTGTAATCTATTTAATAATTTCAGCGATATTTGGAATGAATGTTCTTAAAAAATAGATTTTTCCTAAAAAAGACTGAATTCCCTTTCTGTTTCTAGGAATATTTATTTTATCTATGGCTTCGACCCTTTTTGAATCAATTTTGATTCCTGCCTTAGATACTATATGACCCAAGAGTTTAACTTCCTGCATTGCAAAATGATATTTCTTGGGATTTAGGGACAAACCGAATTTTCGGCATTTCTCGATCGTTTTTTTGAGGTGTACGAAGTGCTCTGCATCATAGTTAGAAAAAACAGTTAAATCATCAAAAAAGATAATGACAAACTTATCTCTTTCACCAACAAAGGTTATGTCCATCACTCGTTGAAAAGTGGCCCCAATGTTTATCAAACCAAATGACATTTTGTCATACATGAAAGTACCCCATGGAGTGGTAAACGTGGTTTTCTCTTTGTCATCTTCATGGACCGCAATTTGATTGTAACCTGAGAAGCCATCAATCATAGACATTTGGTTTTCCCCGACCACTTTTTCCAGAACATGATCCATTTTAGGGAGTGGATAATTGTCTTTAAGAGATGATTTGTTTAGGATCTTGAAATCCATGTAGAGTTTGATTTCGTCATTATTTTTTCTAACTAGAACTAAATTAGCTACCCACTTAGAATATCTAAGTGGAACAATAATTTTTTCATCCATGAGCTTTTTTACCTCTCTTTCTATTACATGCAGGAGTATCAGGTTTATCTGTCTGAGCTTTTGCCTGAAATGTTTGATGTCCGGTCTCAAAGGTATTTTATGCTCGATAACGGTGGTATCATAAGTTTTCAGTTTGTCGTAAGACCAGGCAAAGACATCTTTGTATTATTTGAGTAATTCAACATATTTACTTTTCATTTCAGGTGGAAGGTATTTATAAATTTTGACCAGTTTGGGGTTTTCCTTAGTGTCTATGTCACAATATTCAACCTCTTCAGCTTGAGGTTGCAAGGTAGACTTCAGAGGTATATCATCCTCATCAAATAATCTCTCTAACAGAATTAGACCCTTAGGATTTTTTATTTTTTTTAACACCTACATGCGGTGGCTAGCGATCTTATCTTGGAACTTCTAAGGATCTTCGTATTCTTGCATGATCCAAGTAGGGTCATTTTGATTTCCTAGTCGATGTGTGTTTCAGAAAATTCATCCACGATTTCTAGAAATTGCTTGATCTGTTCATCGTCTTCAAAAACCTACTAGTGTTGGACATTATTTGGTATTAAAGGCATGTGCCTCATTTCTATGTGGTATTTTAGCTTCAAGACTGTAGGTGGCATAAAAGTAGCAGTCACTTTTGCTAGGGAGTCAGCTTGTTGATTTTTTTCCCTAGGAATATGATGAATATTGAACGATGAGAAAAAGTTTTCGATCAAATCCCAGGCACAGTTCTTGTACAACCTTATCCTTGGATGCTTGTCTTGATATTGTTGCCTTATCTGTTTTACAATTAATTCTGCATCACCGTAAACTATTAGATTTTCAATTTTCAACTTTCGGGCAGCCTCCAATCCTAATATCAGAGCTTCATATTCGCATATGTTATTGGTATAGTCAATGTACCATTGTAACCTGTATGAGAAACGAATTATGAATTCATCTCCAGGTGCCACAAAAATCACTCCAACTCTGGCTCCTTCCCAAGATGAAGCACCGTCAAAAAACATTTTCCAGACCCCTATGCTATTTACATTTTTATTTGTTTTTTCGATTTTTTTGTTTTCTTTTTCTAAATCATTTTCTTCTGTACATTCATCAAAACCATAATCAATGGATAATACACAGTTTCCTAAATATTGATCTGCGACATAAACTGGATAATTATTTGGGTTGTGTGGGTCACTTACGGTATATGCCAATCTTGTCTCTCTATATAGACGAGTGAATTGTCCACCGAAGATCGGGATTGTAGCATACATCATGTCTAATTGAAGTGATCCTCCAAGTTTGGCACCCCAAGACCTATATAAAAACATGCCATATTTCCCAAGAACATCAACAATGACTACATCCATGAGAATACTCTTTAGAGGGATCTGTGCAATATTAACCACCAAATATTTTATCATACCAAGACATTTAAACTTTCTTGAATCGAAAGAATGCAGATATCGGTATGGTCTGGTAACCCCGAGGCCCATTTTTTCCATAATAACTTTGGGCATTAAGTTATGGGAAGCTCCAGAATCCAACTTACAATTATGGAGTAGGTGATCATGCACAATCAGCGTAATATAAAAAGGAGCAACATGATCTTTAGCATTTTTATATGTGGACCAAACATTATAGTAGGTCTATCATCTTCTAAATTAATAGCATCTGCATGACTTTTAGTATCTGAGAAATTTATCACTTTGGCAATTTGTTTTATATACATCAGATTTTTTTCTAATTCAACCAGGGGCACAAGAATTTTGATTTTATTAATTTCATTTTCCAGATTGAAACTTCCAATTGTCTTTTCGACCTTTCTGGTGGGGATCTTTGTTTCTCTTTTTTTCTTTTCTATTGGTTTGCGTTGCTTTGGTTTTATCTGTCTTTTTTTTGGCAAATTGTGTTTCAGTTGTTTCTGTCTTGGAAGCTTGTGTTTCAACTGTCCTTGTCTTGGCAGCTTGTGTTTCAACTGTCTTTGTCTTGGCAACTTGCATTTTAGTGGATGTTTGAGCTTCCTCATTTGTTTTATTTCTCGACAATATCTTCCTTGGTGGAGCAGTTGTAGAATTTTTATCTCTAGGCCTTAAATTATATTTTTGTTGAAGCTCAGCCATTCTAGAGTCGATGATTCCTTGATAATCAGATTCTCCCATTTTATTTATACTTACCTCATTTCCACACAGTGTTTCTTGATCTAAAGACCTTTCATAATATTGTCTGGTCAGGTGAGGTTCTTGATCGTTATCACTGAGGTTGTCAATATCTTCATCTAACCCCTCAAAGTCTTGTACATCACCACTTTACATAAAGTTTTTTTTTTAAAAGGAGCTTTGATTTTCTGATCTTTATTTTTTACTAGTCTCTATTGGACTGGGGAATTGGGATTCGTTTTGAAATCTCTCCTAGCAAAAGGATCAGGTTTAGCCTAGTCTAATTCCATTTTGGAGATTTTGTTTGATAATTCTTTAATTATTTTAGCCATGTCATCCATTTTGTCCTTTGCGGACTTCCCAGATCCGGAAGTTCTAGCTTGTTCCCTAAAGCGTTTGGTTTCTTTGGTACCCATTTCGACTTTCACCTTTAGTTTACCTGATTCCATCATGCTTGATTCAATTTTGATGGCGTCGTCTTGCATTCTAGTGATATCATCCGATCTCCTCTCCCTCAAAAGTAAGGCAAAGTTGGGCTTGAAAGCCCCTATGAAATTCACCTTAGCCGTGGGCTGAGAGGGTTTGACCTCTCTTGGGATTTTATGATAGAGTTTATTAAACCTCTGGGTGAATTCTAGGACTGACTCAAAAGTCTTTTTCCTCAGAGATCCAAACTTCTTCATATAATAAAAATGATATTTCTTCTCTCCCCACTGCCTTAAAAAGGCATTTTCTAGCGCGTCATAAGATGCTATAGAACCTACCTGAAGCCCTTGAAACCAAATTCTTACCTAACCTTCAAAAGTTTGTACCAGAAGTATTGAATAAACATCCTCATTCTCAATGCCGAGGATATCAACAAATTGGTCAAAAAATTTGATGTGCTATGTGGCAGTTAAATCTCCTTCTCCTATGAATTTCGGTAAGTTCTTCATATAATTTTTTGGTAAATGATGAAGGACAGGGGGAAGGAATAAAGGATCATATCTGATCGCCACTTTGGAAAAAGTCCTAGGGGGCAGAGGTGGTGGTCCTTGACCGCTTCCTCCTCCACCACTACCTCTGGCACCACCTCCTCCTCCAGCACCACCTCCATTGCCACTTCCTCCCACAACAACCATTTGATGTCGAGGGGATGAACTTCGGGAGTTAAAGAGAGGGTTTTCGTAAATTGCTAGGGACCTTTCTAATCCCTCAGGATGAAGTGAAGGAGGTTCTGGAAACTGCCCGTTAGGAGACAGAAAATCTGAAAAGGGAGGAAAAGGTAAATGAGGACTGGGTTCTTCGGATTTACAGGATATATAAACAGGAGAACCAATAGGAGTTGAATCAGGGTAAGAGATATAGTCCTCAAAGTTTTCAGGAGCTAAAATCTTTACTTCGGGGACCAGCGGAATATCAATAAAAGTGGGTATCGAAAGGGATATTTTACCTTTACTAGTCAAGGGGGAAGTCGAATCGATCTCGGCTTTAATATCACTTAGAACCAACTCGGGGTTTAAGGTTTCAGGTGTAAGCTTCTCAATTGATGTATCTCCAAAGTGGCTTTGCATATAACCTTCTTATGAGATTGATTGTTCAAGTGGAACCTTAGCATTAGTTTGCATAGTTTTTGGTTGGTAAACCTTACTTATGGATGAAACAGTCTGCTTGAGGTATCCCCTTGGTTTTAATAGATTTTTAGGATCGGATACAAACATATTATGTTGATCGTCTGGGTTCTTCCTGGTATTCTTTCTACCGAATGCAAGTTTATCTATACTCGAGTCGCCAAGTGAAATATAAAATTTAGCCTTATAAATATATTCAATCTTTATTCACTATCAAAGAGAGAAACTTACCATGTCGTTCTCCCAGGGAAAAATAACTTCATTTCTCCATCCTCGGCAACGATGCCAAAAATATGGTGTTCTTGAGATTACACTTAAGGCTCAAAGAGTAATGTCAAGGCATCAGGAAATTAAGGAATGTTTTAAAAGGTGTTTTCTCTTCCGTTAATTATATAAGAATTAACCCTTAAATGAAATTAATAACTGAACAGGACAAAAGTCGTTTCTCGTCGTTTGAGTCAAGTAATAAAATCAAGTGATGCGAGAGAAAATTAAAAAATTGTTAAACAAAATGAGACATCAATGACAGATAAATCTTACCTTGTTCACAATAGAAGCAAATATAGAATGCACTCTTGAAAGGATACAAGATACAGTGATCCAAGTACCTTGCAGGTCTTGTATTTACTAATAGAGAATACAAAGGAAAAACTACTTGCTTATCGAATAACTGATCAAACGTGATTACAGTAGATGTTATACTAAATTGTAACCACTCACTTATCAAGGAGAAACATAAAGAAAACTAGAGATATGGAATACAAAAGAAGCACATAACTCAAACTGCACAAAATTTGGAATCCTTGTCTGCACTTGTATTATACTCACAAAAGGATGAGTTTTCTTAGTTACAATACGGAAATAAACAGCCTGTGTTAAGTATTTGAAATATGTATTTATACAAACAATGTTCTCAACCCTAAGCGGTTGGAATTATCCTTATTTCTAAAACAGTAAATATTACAATATGTGAAATTTGAAATTCTTCACTTGCATCTCCCTTGTCTCTTCACCATGTTGGCAGAGACGTTTCTCCTTCTTGTTCTCTAGATCAGAAACATTTGGTCTCTAATCATGATCTGAGTACATGATATGCCCAAGTTGTTTCATTTGTTCCCAGACATGTTGGCTTTCCCCTGCTCGACACATTGCACACATTTGCCTATGAACTGCATCACCAATCTGGAGGGCTCAATTGTGTCATTCGCCTCAAAAGTATACAGCTTATTTTCTAAGTGAGGCAGCCTATATTCCATTCTCCCGTCTTATGAATATGTAGACTATAGTTGTAGACTAGGGGCGGCTATCCATTTATGAATCTGGGTAATATAAATTTGTTTCAACTACAAGATTTCATCCCAAGCCTCTTCCATGTTTGTCCTGA
This sequence comes from Picea engelmannii, assembly GCA_009831015.1. Lineage (NCBI taxonomy): Eukaryota > Viridiplantae > Streptophyta > Pinopsida > Pinales > Pinaceae > Picea > Picea engelmannii. The sequence goes on from ML794568.1 coordinate 215,077, forward strand.
AATTAAGTTGATTTTTTGCTATGTCAACTCACCCCAGGACATCAGAGATATTATCTTTGTCGAGGCCTAATGACTCTTTGTCGAGTGAATAAAATGCTTCTTCACAAGGTTTCTTCACTTCCTTAGCTAATATTTTACTTTAAGCTATGTTAGCCTCTCGGGTCTTCAGTATTATATTGCCTCTAGTTTGCTCTGAAAGAGACAATCTAGAGACCATGGCTACTTCTTCTCTTGTTGATGACACAATTGCCTCCTGGACAGTAGCTCAAGCAGTGATGGCCCCTCTCTCCTTTAAGAAAATGTTATTCAAGGATTGGTCTACCACCCGAAAATGGTTTTAGACAACTTCCATCTTATTAAAAAGGCATTATTGTGTTGATTCTAGTTTTTCGCGCACCTCCAGTGCCTGAGATTGGAAAACTACCATATGTACAGTCGTGTTTTTAGTTAGGTATGTTTTGGCCTGTAGTCGTTTTACCAACTCTCCCTGTTGACTGACCCATTCTCTACTTACCTGTGTGTTTTTATGCATTTTGTCGAGACTGAATTTGAGTTGTTGAATTTCCTGTCTATCACATGCTCTAATCTTCTCAAAACATTTATTCATCTCACTCCTGACATTTTGTTCCACAGGCTTGACTTGATTTTGTAATTGGCTCACCAACAGATCCTTCTGCTTCAATTATTCTTTTAGGTTCCCAACTGAATACTGGTTTGTTGTTGCAAAATCTCCCAGTGAGCCTGCCTCCTCTGTAGCTAAGTCTTCCTCTTCTAAGGCCTATCCATCAAATAGCACCCTATGTCTCTTGACAATCGCACCCTCTTTTTGGTGCGTTTCTCTTTTTACCAAAACCCTCCTTTCTTGTTGAAGAAGATGTCATAAGAGGGCATCTCTTCAAATGAAATAGGTGTAATATCTTCTATGAATACTACTTCAGCACTCGGGTTCCCTCTACTGAACTGTAAGGGTGTGATAGTGATGTAGGAGCATCACTCCACGTTAGCAACATGCCAGCCAACCATCACATCCGGCACACATTAATGGAGAAAGGGAGAGGCGCAACCCTCTCAATTTTGAAATTTGAAATTTCAATAAATGTTGTAAGGATTTTAATGCCTGACTACACATTTGTACAGGTAGTGGTTAAGGTTTCCTTTAATGGTTACCTGTAACTAAGTCCAGATCAATCAGGTATGTGACATCCATTTATGAATGTAGCCGTAGGAGCCGCTCTGTGATAGCGATAGCTCAGAGATGGTGAGGTGGAGGATAGGCTCGAGAGATCCCTCATTTTTGTAATGGGAGAAGAGAAAAAGTAGAATAGAGGGTAGAGAGTAAGGAAGAGAGACCAGAGTAGAGAGGTATCAAGAGAAAGAGCTGAGACTTGTTACAGTCCAGCCTTTGTAAATATTTGTATAGACATTTGGAGATTAATACAAAGAGCAGTTTTTCCTGCCCCTGAATTGTCTGTATGTGTTTGCATGTTCTTATGCATTTCATGTTTTAATGCATAACTGGTGAAGCATTTAATAAGTTTCAATTTCTTCTCGTCTTTGAGTTTTTGAGTGAAAGGAGTGCACATAGTCCACAAGGTGTGCGTTGATAGAGGTGAGGTAACCTTAGGAAAGCTCAAGAGGGATAGAGTTGAACCTTCATCAGAAGAGGTGCAAGGAGTGCACAGGGAGGAACTCGGTTCTGAGTTTAGTGAGGAGACAGAGTCACTGAAGATTCTGTAGCAGCTCTGCCAAGAGGGCATCGAGCGTGTTGTGGTCCTATAATTATAGGCGAATCGATTCTTCGACTGTTGATTTGGCGTTTCTCTCATGATGACGAAGTCCTGGCTCAGGTGATTCCGTTTCCTCCCTCCATTCTTGTCGCTCAAATCCCCCATCACCCTATTGCATCCTTTATCCGCGCTGCGCCCTCACTTCCTTGTCCTGTTGCCCCATTGAGTGCGCATCTCCCACCTTTCGTCCATGAATAATGGACTTAGGATGAACAAAAAGAACAATAGGTTAGTTAGATTAAAATAATAATAAGTATTAATATAGTTAGTATAGGTTAAATTAATTAATAATCGACTACTTAAATAATTAATTAATTATTAATTAAGTTTAATACCTAGGTTAGTAACTAAGTTAGTAATTAGAGTTAGATTTAAATTAAATAAAACAAATCATAACAAATTGAAAATTAAATAAAAGAAAATACAAAAACTATATAAAAAACATATATATTAAAAAACATTAAATAACATATAAAATACAAAACATATTAAATCACAACATAAAAAACAAAAAATTAAATAAATAAATTGAAAATTAAATAAAAGAAAATACAAAAACTATATAAAAAACATATATATTAAAAAACATTAAATAACATATAAAATACAAAACATATTAAATCACAACATAAAAAACAAAAAATAGAATATAATAAAAAAATATAAAACAAACAAAATATAAAACAAACAAAATACAAAACAAAACACAAAAACGTGAAAAATACAAATATAACATATAATATTTAAAAAACAAAAAACTAAAAAACTAAAAAACATCCTATCCTAAGTCTACCCCTCATACCTTACACCTACCTCACGTCACTCCCACCTACCCCACCTCACATTCCACTTCCCATCCCTCTTACATCACCCTCCACTCACCACCCCTCATACCTCACCCCTACGTCATACTCCACTCTCCCATCCCCCTCACGTCACCCTCCACTCACCTTACCACCCAAACTCCCTCCCACATTTAACAACCAGTGCCCCTCCATCATACGCCATGCTTCTAATCAACGGATAACATAAATTCCGGACCCCCCCTCACCTTCCGAAGTTTAACGAGAGGGGGGGGGTCCGGAATTAGAAATAACAATTGTGCAGATCTGAACGGTCTTGGAGTGAGCACCTAGATCAATGGTCTAGATTGAATTCCGGACCCCCCCGTGCATTCTA
>ML794568.1:221751-265431 GCA_009831015.1 Picea engelmannii
ATTAAATCACAACATAAAAAACAAAAAATAGAATATAATAAAAAAATATAAAACAAACAAAATATAAAACAAACAAAATACAAAACAAAACACAAAAACGTGAAAAATACAAATATAACATATAATATTTAAAAAACAAAAAATTAAAAAACTAAAAAACATCCTATCCTAAGTCTACCCCCCACCCCTCATACCTTACACCTACCTCACGTCACTCCCACCTACCCCACCTCACATTCCACTCCCCATCCCTCTTACATCACCCTCCACTCACCACCCCTCATACCTCACCCCTACGTCATACTCCACTCTCCCATCCCCCTCACGTCACCCTCCACTCACCTTACCACCCAAACTCCTGCCCACATTTAACAACCAACGCCCCTCCATCATACACCATGCTTCTAATCAACGGATAACATAAATTCCAGACCCGCCCTCACCTTCCGAAGTTTAACGAGAGGGGGGGGTCCGGAATTTGAAATAACAATTGTGCAGATCTGGATGGTCCCGTAGTGAGCACCTAGATCAATGGTCTAGATTGAATTCCGGACCCCTCCCCCCCCGTGCATTCTACATTTAATGAGGGGGGGGGGGTCCGGAATACCGCTTACCACACAAAAAACCACTTTCCTCAAAAATTTACCATTTTTGCCTGTTTTACCACGTCCTCTTCCAGATCGATTTTTTGGTAAACAGAGACGTATTTTAAAATTATGAGAGAGGTTTTTTCTCAACACGGGCTGAGGAACAAAAACCTCTTTCATTTTTTTCAAAGGATCTACGAGCCGGGAGAATTGAAGACATCTTCGAGGCCTATTTTTCCAGATTCTCCATTTTTCCTTACAATCCCGATCTTGCAGGAGCTGTTACGGCCAACTGGGGACGAATTTGGAGAAACCGAAGGAGGTTATTGTCCATCACATGCCCATATACAATAAAATATTTCATTTTTCTCCTAGGTGTCATAATTGAAGAGAAAATCACGTCTGTTCGGACCCCTTTTTCGCAAAAAACCGGTCCGTTTTTCATGGCAGAAAGCTCCAAATTTGGTGGGAGTGGTGGCTATTTTTGGCCGAGGCGGTTAAACCGACTTCCAAAACTAATTGGGATGGTCTATCCTATTTATCCATATGATTTTAATGTAAAATGGTTCGACCTGTGGGGTTCCAGGAGCATGGGCTGTGTATGACCAGAGAATATTTTTTGTAATTTTTAGATGAGCAATCAACAATGAGCATGTTTTCTTTCATAGGATTCTTGTGTGGGTGTATTGGTGGTGTTTTCCCTTGTTAAAATGTTTTCCTGTTATCTTTCAATTTGTTTTCATCTCTTATTATCAGAAGGAATGTTATAGAAGTAGAATTTATCAGCAGATACTCTACCTCTCAACTTGTGATAATCTTTATGTTATTCATCTAAAGAGCCCAACTTAGGAATTCTTAGCTGCTCCTTTGCCTGGATTTTTCCTCCACTTTTTCTTCCTCAAGTCAACATCATTAAAACTCAATTCGATCCAAGACGTTCACTACCTTGCCTTGTGTAAAAGAACTTTGTCCATATCTGAGATGTGAATCACATTATTAAGCTCAGACCCCATTTGCCCAATGGCCCTCCTTGTTGTTCCAAATCAACCATTTAAAAACCCCAACCCGTGTTCTTATTAACTAGCCTAATACGTCTTCAAACAAAGATATATCAGACATAGATATCCCTCTCTGATTCTTAGAGGGCTAGATCCAAGACTCGAAGTGGTTTTGATGTTGCCTCTGTGATTGCCTCACAGCCTTGGGAAAATTACAGAGTGCTAACAGAGCGAGTGCAAGGAGTGCACTGAGAAAAAATCTCTTTAGAGTTCTAATATAAGGGAAGTGTCCAGGGGAAGACACTCACAGGGTTACTGAACATCCTGTAGGCTCAGCAAGGCGTGCTTGAGCAGAAACTGTGCAAAGAAAGGCACAGAGAAGAAACAGAACTACTGAAGGTTCTGTAAAGCTCTGCCAGGAGGGTATTGAGCGTGTGCAAGTTTGCACGGGAGGGACTCTATTTCGAGTTCAGAGAGAGAAGAAGTGTCGAGGAGAGACACTGGCAGAGTTGTTGAACACTTTGTAAGCTCTGCATGGTGTGCATTGAAACGAAGAATGCCAGGAGGGCGTGAAGCATTTCTTTACAAGAAATACTTCAGATCTGAGTTTAGCGAAGTAATCCATAGTACAAGGAGTGTGCGAGGATGGAATTATTCTAAGTCCCGAAGCTCAGGAGGAACAGTGTCTTTGCACATAGAGCAGCAAAAGAAAGGAGCAGAAGGTCAACAAACCCTTTGAGGTTTCACAGTCGACAAAGCTCAGGAGTTCGACATTTCGACATTTCAAAATTCGGGGTTTGGAGCGGCAAGGGATTTTGGAGTTGCTGCATCGCAAAATCTTGGTGCATGAAATTGCGCCAGTCGTCAAATCTGGAGCACAGTGGCCCGAGAGCCACTGGATCACGGATACGTGCACAGGAGGAGCGCACATAGGGGGTGCATAGGAGAAAAGGATATGGGCTGTCAGATCTAGCACCAAGGACCGATAGTCGTCCGATCCAGAAGGAGGTGCGAGGGGTTTAATCCTTGTAACAGAAGAGGGAAGAGAGGACTCATCGAAGTCTTGAAAGAATCAAAACTGTCCATCTCAGAGGACGCGTGTCGAGAGACCCACATTTCGTTGATTTGGACACTGGGAGACTGAGAGTGAAGAGTCTCCAGAAATCGCGAAAGGAGAAGTCCCAAAAGAACCAGGACTGTCCATCAAGGAGGACATGTGGAAAGCGGTAAGGGTTTTGGGAAAAGGCACGAAATATTTCGGTTCCAGGAGGACTAGGTCGTTGATCTCTCAGAGGGAGAGATTTTGACATTTCAGGAATCGGAGATTCGAAAGATAGAGAGAACAGGGGGAACACTTGTATCGCGGGTTCCCAAATCGTGAAAGCTGGTAGTGCTTGGTCGTGGACCGTCATTTTGGCATTTCAGAACCCGAGTGTTCAAGAGTGAAGGAATCGTGAGACAGGGAGTCCCGACTCACAGAATTGAGAAATCGTGAATTTCGAAATCCTGAAGATCAGAAGACCGTGGTCACGGGTAGATTTCAGCATTCTGGGGTCCGGGAGGTTGAAGGACCAAGAACCGTCATCAGTTGGAATCTTGAAATCATGAATTCCAAAATCCCAAAAGAGGACCATGGTCGCAGGTAGTTTTCGGCATTTCGGTGACTGGGAGTTGGAGGGACAAGGAGCCTAGGAGAGCTCGCATGCAGGAGTCTCGAAATCCCGAAAACGTGAAAGGCATATTGGTCCAGAACAGAGAACAGCGTCGAAAGTTGAGTGGGTGCATAGGTTTTCTCAAAGGCCTGTGCCAGAGGACAAAGGGACCTGTGGATTTGTTCAAGGGGTTCCAACAGGATCCCGAAGAGCTATTTCGGCTCAGAAGAAGAACGATCCAGAGACCGGGAGGTCAATGGACCCTACTAAGATAGGGGGTCTGCATCAAGTGGTATCAGAGACACTTTTTGTCTGTAGAATGCAGGCATAGGGAGGTAGAATAGATAAATAAAATACTCTGATACACACCATCAAGTGGTATCAAAGAAAGTGGAATCAGAAGCAGAGATTCATCTGTATACCACAGGTGAAAGGAGATAGGGTGTTAATTCTCTGTGGTGATTGTTGCAAGGTGTGAAGCAAATGGTAGACAACCAGGTGAGTTATAGGAGGACATGGGGATGCTCTCAGGCATAGAGTGATCCATAAGTTTGCTAGGAGGGAAGACAAAAGATGGAAATGGCTACTGAAGGCCATGAGCGTGGTGGATGAGGATACCACCAGCAGATGAGTAAAGAAGAGATTGATAAGGAACTCGCTGAGATAATGGCAAGAATGGAACAACTGACATTGAAGATGCAGCAGGAGGCAAAGGTACATTGGAGGTACAAATGGCCTCTGAACAGGAAATCCAAATGGCTTGTTCAAAATTTGTTGGCCAGGAAACAACAACAGGAGTTGAGGAAGTGGCTGAGATATGTTGAAAGCTCAGTGACACAGAGTTGGTTTGCATCTGTGAGACAAAAGTTGGATAAACCCTCAGTGATGAGGAAGAGAGATCAGTTTCAGGCCTCATAAACTGCCAGGAGGGCATAGATAAATTTTCCAATTGCTAGGTGGGAAATGAAATGAGATCATTGGAGGATCTCATAGACTATTCGGAGGACAACCATGGAAATTCATATTGCCAGGAGGCAAATGGTATGAGATCAGTTGAAGATCTTGTAAAATGCTAGGTGGGCAGGACATAAATCCCATATTGCCAAGTGGGCAAGGGAGAGCAGATGAGACTGTCTGAAAGTCTCATGAACTCAGGGATGAGTTTGGGTCAGCAAGGAGTGTTGATGGAGATGGAATCGATTGATCTCATAAACTTTCAAGTGGGCAGAAGTGGAATTTCAAGTTGTCAGGTGGGCAATGGAAAGAGATCAACGGAAGGTCTCGCATACTACCAAGGGGGTAGTGATTAAATTTCAGATTGCCAGGTGGGAAATGAGACGGGATCAAACGGTCTCATAGACTGCCAGGTGGGCAGCAAAAAATTCCCAAATTTCCAGGTGGGCAGGGGAAAGGAGATGAGACTGTCTAAAAGTCTCATGAACTCAGAAGAGAGTTCATATCAGCAAGGAGTGTTGAATGGTGAGGATCATAAGAGCATTTTAATGATTGGGGGAATTCATGTATTCCTACCAGGAAGCCCAATTGAGGCAAAAGCATGTGTTGCAGATTTAGCAACAGAAGAAAGACAACCAACAGAGATTGTCAAAGAAGAGAAAGAAATGGAGCAGACATTGATGTTTTCCCCTGCAGGAGGAGATGAGCATTCAACAGAATGGCTCAAAATTTCCAGCCAGGAAGCTGGACAGGAAATCACTGTAGTACTGGAAGCTGCAGCAGAAGAAGAAGAAGACAACATGAATTTTGATTATCTGTATCAAGAATTGGAATCCTTGGAGAGAAGAGTGATGGCACAAATCTTGCACATCCAATAGGCTAAGTTGGAAGAAGGTAGTGGAGCATACCAACCACAGGAGAAGCTGGAAGAAGCTAGAAGTATGACAGTAGCAGAAATGGCAGCAGCATAACTGCCATAGGAAGAAGCTGAGCAACAGTTCAGTGAGGAGACTTCAGAGCTGGAGTCTGTAGCAGAGTGGCCACTTAGTGCCACAAAGAGAGATAAAGACAGCATGGGAGATCAAGAAAATGTGCCCATTGAGAAGATAGAAGTGCAGCAGAGAAGACTGCATACAAAGAGCTAGCCACTAGAGCAGCTGGACGAGATAATTGAGGAGATCAAAAAGCTGATGATCAGATCAGCAGAAGTGGTCAACAACGAGAAGCTGAGTAGAAGGGAGCCTGCAAGAGCAGTAAGGAAGAAGAATCATCAACAACAAAGCAGAGGAGCAGAAGGACAACTCCAAGGGAAAGTTTGGAATCCAGGTGGATTTCAACACTGGAGAGGAGGAGCTCATGATCAGGAGATCATGATTTTTCCAGCTGAGGAGTATGATGCAGGAGCATCACTCCACATCAGCAGTGTGCCAGCCAACCAACACATCCATATTTTAAGGTATCATAAATAATAACTTAAAGAACACTAACATTTATATATATAATAAAATGATCATATTATATATTTTTATAATCATCCCAAAACAAACTTTATAATGGTAATATTCTTATCATGACCTTGAATATATTATACAAGAGATTTGTAAAACAATACAAATTTTTTTATTTAACTAAATGTTGTACCAAAAGACATGACATAAAACTTAAGAGTCTCTAAACTTTATATATGTTGTAATAATGTCTAGTAATTGTATTTTTTGATGTACTCGATGTTGTTATGATGGTAGTGGTTGTATTTAAAGTCATCATTTATAAGGGGTGTTGTTTAGATGTTCTACGAAATGGTGTTGTTTAGCTAGTCCAATGCAAAGCATAAGAGAAGCTAAAAAGAAAATGGGAATTTATTATAGTTTGTAGCATTGAAGCAACATTTACTTAATTTTTGTATTGTGCATAATGATGGCTATTAACATGAAGCAACACGAATTGTTAACTTATTCTTAGCAAAATTTAGTTTTTAGATGGATATATTGCACTGATTATAATAACTCAGTGTTATTAGTGATATAGTTACCTCCTTGGGATTAGTCAACATCTTTTCAAAAGAGCTCAAGGGATTTTGAGTTTTACAAGTATGTATTTTTGTTTTAAGGGATTTTGATTTTTACAAGTATGTGTTTGTGTTTTATTGACCATTGATTGTATTATTCAATCCCATGGAATGAAAACATGACATTTTCATGCCTCCCACACATATAAAATATGGAAATAAATATGGACACTATGGCAATCAATGCATGTCTCATAACTTCCATGGTCCTTGCAAAAGGTTGACAAGGATGTCAAAGATAACAAGGGATGCATATCTATATTTACTTTGATATCCCCTATTATCCCAAGATTCCATACAAAGGTCCATACAAAATATGTTGTAAGTATTTAGTATGATGGATGTTGAATATTGTTGGACAGACAGTCTTGAAAGCAATTTTTGCAGTTTTGATAAAGCTTTTAGGAAAAATCCTAATTATATGAAAAGTGCATGGAAGAATAAGGAAATCAAGAGAGCACGCAATTGAGGAGATTCTAGCATGAAAGTGCGCAAAAGGAATACATCATGCATCTCGAAGAATAAAGCAAGGAAATAAATCATAGCAGGAGAATGACAACCCAACATTCCATAAATAGAAGAACAATAGAAAAACAACATGAATTCTAAAAAGTAGAAGAAAGGTGTCGAACAACCAGTTAACTGAGTTAGCCATGCATTGTAATGGGATAATTTTGTGAAGAATGGATTAGGGTTTTTATCCCTAGATTTTGTTATAAATATGTAACGGGTTGGGAGATTAGGGGTTCAATAAGTTGGTTCAGATAGGTATTATTATGATGAAGTTTGAGTATGATAGATTAGGTTATGTTACAGTTTGATTGATAACAAGTCCATATTTATCGAATGTAACAATCGAGGGTTGAGAAGGATGAATAAAAGAGTGATAAATATATGCTACATAATCATGTGTTGTCTATGTTTTTGTGTTTGATTATGAATACTATTTGCATGCATCGTACAATAGCTTCATATGATAGTTATTTTTGGTGCAATGATTCATGACTGTGAAAATAAAAAATCTATATAGTAAACTGGAATATGATAAGTATAGGAATATGAATCATGAGTAAGTTAATAATAGATCAAAAAAGAGTTATGCGCACCACATCCTAAGGAATAATTATTTGAATATGTGTCTCCCATTCCCTTACTACTGCAAAAACCTAGTTCTTGCAGTCCCCATAGATACCTCGGGTGAAACTTCACCTGCACAATCAAGCGATGCCAAAAGGGTCGATGTCTGGTGGGTTTTGTTGGTATTAGATAAACCAAACCTTGGGTCTTACAACTTGTGCATAGAATAGAGCCAACAAATGGTGTTGTTGTTGGGACCGAGACTTTGCGATTAAGGGGATGTTTTGGAGGCAAACTAAGAAGGAAATATCATAATGGTTGGAAAGTAAGGAACAAGAATTCACATGACAAGAGAACATAAACCCTCGGATGAGTGACAAGCAATGGTTGCAAAAGTATGTGTTCAAAGATTTGCATGAAATTTTCTTTGGTGAATTTCTGGTTATTCTGACAAAGGGGCTAGAAAGATTTGTGGAGAAAACTTGAATGTTCAACGTCATAGTGCCAAGGAATTGGAATCCTGAATTGATAAGACAGTTGAATTATGTAAGTAACCCAACTACTTGAGAAGTTTATTTTTGGTTGGATAGCATACTAAGTGGTTATGTTACAGAGTCTACAGTAGATTGTATTCTATCATACAGTGTGGAAAAAGGGAATTTTTCATAGGTCCACGTGGGAGGTTCTTGAAATCATTAAATACGTGAATAAATATGCTAATGTGTGAAAAGCACATGATGGTGATGCAATATTACTACTAAGGGGTTCACACACATAGGGGAACTGGGGGATGACAGGAGGATCGTCTGAGGGAAGGAAGGAAGAAATGAAAGAGGTCAGGTCCCGAGAGGGACTGAGGATGCAAGAACAAGATATACCAAAGGAAGGATACAAGTTTGGATAGTTATGCAAAAGGAAGAGGTACAAGAGGAAAAAAATTGAGGCTAAGAGAAGAGATTCGTGTAATGAGTCAGAGGCGAGATAACCTTGGGCACTAGCCTGAATCATGGACGTACCATACCTAGGGGGAGAAGAAGAGGAGTTCCAGTCCATTCTGATAATAGAAGAGCCAACAATTCCTACTCAAACATGATCTTGCATTGAATATTCAACCCCATGTGCATCACCACAATAAAAAGTAACGTTTGAGGATTTGTTAAAAGCAAATTGTAGTTAGCCAAGGAGGATCAAGTAGTAGCAGTCAAAATAGTGGAAGTAGTTCGCAGAGTCATAATTAGAGTCAGATAACATCACCAAGAGGAGGTACTACATTGAACAACATGGTCGGGATGGATAATACTCTTAGGTTGCAAAATTTCCAAGGAATTGGGTCAGAGGACCCAAAACAACACGTGTTCATGTGCAAGATGGTTTGGGTCACAAAGAATGTACAAGATGAAGTTGTGAAGATTGTGCAACTAGAAACAACATTTAGGGGTTCGTGTGTTGGTATGGTATATGAAGTTACAAAGCACCACACCTATAGGACAAGCCAGGATGTTGGCATAGATTAAGCAAGCACTCCTAAAGGATTCAAGAAACCAAAGTTGGAGTCACAGTACATCACATAATTGAAGGAGATAAAACAAGTACAAACAGATTCGATATGGGATTACGACCAGAGATTTGAGTATGTTATGGGTAGATTCACTTTCCAGATCCTAGATAAACAAAACCAAGAATGGTTTATTGCAGGGCTTCTACCATACATTCGTAGGCCACTGATCCAACAAAAGGTTGTGTCCCAACCCGAGGCACTAGGGATTGCAATGAAACTAGATTCATCTCCGGTGGGAGATAGTTGTAGAATGACGCTAGTTTAGATGCAGTTGGATGCATTGACAATTCAATTGGTAGAACTAAAAAAGGGAAAGGAGAAATGTGAGAAAGTCTGGTGTAAAAAATGTAGGATTGAAGGCCATCACAAGGACGAATGCCCAACATTCACGCAATATTTTGTGATGGGAGCATTGAATCCATTACCGGGAGGAGGATACTACAAGATATGTAAGAAATGGGGCCATCACCCAACAGAGTGTGGACTACTACAGAAGTTCCAGAGTACACCAAATAACTTGTTTTACAATTTTTGAAAAATTTTAGGACACAAGGAGAATTATTATCGCGTGTTCGACTTGATGAGGGAGCACACATATGATATGTACAAGATCCAGGAAGAAAATGTTTCAGCATAAGTGGGGGGTCCGAAATACAAAGATCAGAGAGGTTTCAATCAAAATAATAGAGGAAACTTTGGTCGAGGTCATGGTAGAGGGAATTTTGGAACAGGAGGAAGAAGATTGATTATATGTTACAATTGTAATCAACCTGGACACTTGTCCCATGACTACCAAAATCCATGTATGATGTGCACATATTGCAAAGCACTATATCATTTAACAGAAGACTTTCCCCAACTAGTTGCGAAGTGGAAGGCTAGAGGAAACCAAAACCCAAATCTCAATCAGAATGTGCAAATAATATCAAGCGAAACACATAATTAAGGACCCAGAGTAGTCATTGTTACACATGGAGGGGATAGAACAGGGACTGATAGGATAGATGAAGGAAAGAAAACAAAAAAATAGGTAAGAAATTCAGTAGGTCCCATACCAGCCTTTGATCCTCAATAAGAAAAGGATACATATCATAGGGAAAGGAAATAAGTACTCAGAATAGATGGGGGAGCATCAACATCAATGACACCTCATGAAGAATATCGCTCAATGCCAGAGAATCCAACAAGGAAGGTAAGTACACTAACAAAATTATTGAGAAATTGTGTAGATCTAATCAAATATGAGGTTGCACTGAGTACATTATACGATATGATTGATCATTGCGCAAGAGGAAGGGAAACTCATGTCGCACAAAGGATGGTAAATCAGGTAATACACATGAAGTGAACCAATGAATAATTCAGATTTAGTGCGCAGATTGGAGAGTATGATGTGGATAATATTATTTTAGACTTAGGTTCTGACGTGAACGTGTTACCTAAGAAGACATGGGATTTGATGGGAAAACCCAAATTTGTATGGTCTACTATTCATCTCAGACTAGAAAATTAGCATAAGATAGTTATGATTGGTCGGTTGATAAGAGTACTTTTGAACATAGAAGGGATGCACAACATGGCATACTTTGAAGTTATTGAGATTGTGGATGATATTCAACTATATCCAACATTAATGGGACTGGAATTAAATTTTGATAACCAAGCAATCATCAACTTGAAGAGGAGGGAGATGATATTTGAGGTTGGAGATTTGAAAGTTATGACACTGTTAGACCCATCATAAGGATAGAGATACATAGAAACAACAAGAGGGAATGAAATTGACAATTTATATAACATGACTACGTAGATGGAGGATTATCTCAACCTAACAACAGATGGTGCATTGAGTTGGAGAGTTATCAGTTCATGTGTGTCAGATTCTGAAGAAGGTCTAAAGCATTAGCAACATAGAATTAATGAAGTGTCAACTAGACAATGTGCATGAATTACTCGATCCTTACGTTGAATTGGAACAGAGCTATGTAACCCACCCATGTATGATGGATTAACTTATATACGTATGTTTGTAAAAACATTTGAGTTGCAGGTACCCGAACAACAAAGGATGTTAGCATTGGATGTGGTACTAAAAACTACTCCAGTGATATGGTGGGCTGCACACAGAGAGGGAATAAAATACTAGCCACAATGAAACAAATTAATGCTAATAATGTTTAGCAATGAGGGAGAAAAAATTGCGCATAAATATAAAGGGGAGAGTAATCCAATAGGTCATGTGGAACAGTGTAGGGCTTTGTGGGATTCAGTACCAGAGACAGAGTGGACGCACATATTTACACACACATTGGAAACCATTCCGAAGAACTGGTATTTGGAGTTGGAAATGTGCAAGGAGAAAGCGAGATGGGAAGAACTAATACAAAGGTTCAAAATTACATTTACATTTGAACATGAATATCCATCCATAGATGCAGCGTTATAGGAGATTCAGACAAAGATATTCTTGGAAGAAGAGACAATGGTGGTGATACCAACATGCAATGAGCACAGAGAAAAGATGATTGTCTGTAAGCTACTGGAGTGTTATAATGTAGCAAGGAATAATATGATGAATAGGATCCTAGGAATGTACAAATGCCTGGGACAGAAGGAGAAAGAGCCATAGAAGGTCCAGAGCTCAAATCTGTCGCATATACACAGCCGATAAAGACGTGAAAGGTAAACATTGGGATAACAAATAATCCCAAGTTTACGTATATAGGGGACTATTGGAGTGAGGAGACAGTTGAGAATATTGTAGACTTATTACAAGAATACCAAGAACTATTTCCAATGACTTTTTCAAAGATGGCACTAGAGACCTTACATGCTAAATCCAAGGTATAAGGATAAGGTAAAAGCTGAAATAGATAGGATGTTGGATGTAGGAATCATTGAACCGGTAGAATAGTCTGAGTGGATCAGTCCGATGGTGGTGCAGGTCAAGAATATAGGAGGAATCAGGATTTGTGTATATACAAGGAAGTTAAATGACGCATTCCTACATGACCCATTTCCAACACCATTTACGGATGAGGTACTGGAGAACATAGGAGGTCGGGAAACTTACTCTTTTACAGATGGATTCTCTTGGAACCATTAGATAAGAATCACACATGAGGATCAACACAAGTCCACTGTTGTGACAGAATGGGGAAGTTATCAGTATACGATTATTCCCTTTCGATTGAAGAATGCCCCTGCGGTGTTTCCCAGGGTAGTAGTTGCAACATTCAAGGAGTTTATCCATAAGTTCCTAGAAGTCTACTTGGATGATTAGATGGTGTACAGTCTACTTAAGGATCATATATAAGTTATTAGAATTATGTTGGATCGGTGCAGGCAATGTCAAATTTCGTTGAACTTAAAGAAGTGCATTTTTTGCGCACCGTTTGGAATTTTTTTAGGACATGTAGTGTTCAAACATGGACTATTGGTAGACCCAACTAAGATTGCAATCATTTTGGAGTTAGAAACACCTACATCAATCAAAAATTTGAGAGCGATGTTGGGTCATACAGGTTATTATAGGAAATTTATCAAGGGATATGCACAGATCACAACACCGATGGAGAAGTTACTAAAGAAGGAAGTGAAGTTTCAATGGAATAAAGACCGTCATAGGGGGTTGGACACTCTAAAACAAAAGTTGGTGATCACAGTGATTTTAATTTTTCTAGATTGGAACAAGGAGTTTCATGTACACGTGGACGCATCATCCATAGCATTGGACACGGTTCTATCCCATCCATGGGAAGGAGACATAGATCACCCAATTTCTTTTGCGAGCAGGAAGTTTTCTATAGCAGAGAATAACTATACAACCATGGAATGGGAGGGATTAGTGATGGTCTATGCACTACAAAAATTCAGGCATTATCTATTGGGATCTCACTTTAAGATGTATACATACCATTCCGCATTAAAATACTTATTCAACAAGCCAGTGTTGGTGGGGAGAATATGCATGTGGCTCTTATCATTCCAAGAATACAACTTTGAAGTCATAGTGAAACCAGGGAAGCTGAATGCAAGATGAAATCATCTATCATGCATATTTTTAGGGGAAGATGCAGGAAATTTAGATGACAACTTCCCAGATGTGTAGTTATTTGCAATAAGGATGGTGGATGATTTTTCTCGTACATCGTACATTTTCTCAACACAGGAATGGCTCCACCTGAGATGATCGTAGCATATAAGAAACAAATAGTAGTGAAAGCAACAGATTATCAATTGATTGCAAGGAATTTATACAAGAAGGGTGCAAATGGAATACTAAGACGTTGTGTGTTGGATCACGAAAGACTAGTAATACTTGAAGAAGCGCATGATGGAATTGTTGCCGGAGGACATTACGCAAGGTGAGAAACTGCATGTAAGATTTTGGGTGCATGGATTTGGTGTTCGACACTTTACAAGGATGCGAAGGAATATTGTCGGTCATGTGATGTATGCCAACGAGTGGGAAATCCATCTAGGAGGAATGGAATACCTTTGAATCCATAGGTAACGTTGCAATCATTTGAGAAATGGGCCATCAACTTTGTGGGGATAATCAACCCACAAACAATAATATTAGGGGCCAAGTATATCATTACTGCGACAAAGTATTTGACAAGATGGGCAGAAGCAACCCCAATTACAGACTATACTATAGAAACTGTTGCACAATTTTTGTTCGAAAATGTAGTCACAAGGTTTGGATGTCCGCACATATTACTTAGTGATCAAGGGACACACTTTCTAAACAAAACAATTGTAGAATTGACTAAGGATTTCCAGATTCATCACCAAAATAGTGCCCCATATCACCCTTAGGCCAATGGAAGCATGTAAGATTTTAATAATGCCTTGACAAATATTTTCAATGTACGGTGAGACGATTGGGACTTACAAGTTCCTGCAGTATTATGGGCTTATAGGACTATAAGAAAGAAGTTTACAGGACAGACCCCTTTCAGTTTGGTCTATGGACAAGAAGTAGTAATGCCAATGAATTTTATTCTACCTGGCTTGCGCATTGCAGCAATCATAGAGCTACCAGATACTAGCGTAATAGAGGAGAGGTTGGCATAGTTAGTACAAATTAGGGAGGATCAATTTGTCGCAGGATTCCATCATCATGTTTATAAATCCAGAGAGAAGGCCTGGCATGATTGACACATCAAACATAAGAATTTTCAAGTTGGAGATCTGGTACTACTTTATGAAAGAAAGTATATGCAACATCTAGGGAAGTTTTGAATGCACTGGTTAGGACCTTATGTGATTCATCAAATAACAGAGACGGGTGTTGCACGGTTGGAAACTTTGACTGGAGAAGTATTGGAAGGAATGGTGAATGGAAGTCAGTTGAAACTCTATAGAGACAGCCGATGGGTTGTGCAGTAATTTGGGTTGCATTGGAATACATGTATTATAGTAGTTGTATCATAGTATACAAGAAAAAGAAGGGAAAATAAATAAAAAGTAGATATAGTGAAAATAAAAAGAGCATTCAAATACTAAGGCATAAGAAGGTGCACATAATGAATCATCATCACACATCATCATAGCACTGCACCAAACTAGGAGATGAGACACAAATGAGAAACAATGTGATGTGTACAGATAAAACAACAATAATCCAATGCGCAATTTGGAAATGAAAAGACCATTAAAATAATTAAAGCACATAAATGATGGTTACAAAGCGGGAGTGGCAGGTCATAAAAGTGTGATATAAGTCTTAAATGGGAGAAGATATCGAAAATCTCGATAGATTGGCACTACGAGGGAGAAATCTCTTGATGGATTTAGTCATAAAGGCGCACTTAGTAAAACAACTCATCAACCATGGTGACGGATTGGACAAGTTAGTTAAGGCAGGTTGAGACAGGTACAGTTGGCTCGAAAGAACAAAAATAGTAGGAAGTTGTTAAGTCTCAACCATTATTACATGCGAGCGGGAGAAAACATAGCAAACCAGAGAGAATTGAAGAACGAAGCTGAGCCATCAAAGTCGAGTTACAATGACCCGCCAAGATATGAAAAGCTAAGTCCAGGAACTAGTCACAGAAAACAAATGGCACCGTCAAGAGTTGGAGGACCGTCCGTAGCAGCGAAAAAACAATTGAAACAAAAAGTAACATCACCAGAGGTTGAGGAGGTCATTGGAGCTTCGATTTCGATGACACCAACATAGTTTCATAGAGACTACTTACCACCAAGGGTGGATAATGCACCACATATAAATATACCACTCAATGTAAAGTACTTAGTGTCGGATGGTGTGAGAAGTGACAAAGATATGCTCGAGAAGATTTCCAACCTCAAGTTTATGGACCATGATATCACAGATACACAGGAATTCCCTGAGTTGGATAGGTATTGGTATTTGTGCACGAGGATTGTCTTGGGGATGGGAGTAATCTTGGTTGAGCCACAGGAGTGGGCGTCAGGATTGCAGAAGGTAGGAATATTGAACTTATTTATCATTCCACATTTCAAGTGGAGTACATAGATGAATGCATGTGTGAAGGTATTATTAAGTTGTGTTCATGGGGGGACATTCTAGCTCGATCCCCTATTATCGATCGATACTACGTTGATTGCACATATTATAGTATTTCCCAAAGAAGGAGAAGACCCGGGGTTGTTGTTCTTCAAGATGGGAGAGCAAGCCGTTCCCAAATCAATGAAGGATAAATTTGACACATTTTGGGGCAAGAGGGGTCTAGATGTTAGAAACATCAACAATAACAATGTGAGGTTTGTGACACAGGTATTTCCCTATAAGATGTTTTGGAAATGTTGCAAAGATGAAGTACCAGTTGTCGTCATTGCAGCAACAAATAAATGTATAGCAGGAGTTCAGATGAATTGGGCTACCTTTTTGGTGAACAAATTTTTGCAGGATTGCATGGAAGCCCGTGAGAAGGGAATTGAATTTCATTATGCTTGATTTATCACTCTTATTGCATTGGTCAGGTGGAAAGAACCCAGGTATTCCCAACGCATGTGAAATATATATAGTAACATTATGGTTGCAATATATACCAATTTATGGCATTAACCAATTAAAAGAATACATACTGACAACAACGTCACATTTTTTACCTACTTAGAGAGGATCAATTATTCAGTTGTGCAAATACTGTTCACATCTGAAGAAGCAGTAGCAACATATAAGGATATTGCCTGATTTAGAGCTGGAATGCACCATATGTATGTGCAAGCTAAGAAGGATCCAACAAGGAAATGGTTACCCACCAATTACAGGTTAACAATGGAAGATGTGAATTGGATAATTAATGACTGGGAGGAAGATTGGAAGAGTCCACGAGAAAAAATAGGGCTCTCAAAAGAGGAGGGTGAACAAGACAAGAGTGATGAGGAGTTGAGTGAAGGCCAAGGAAAAGGTCTGACGAATGGTGCAGACGATCTGCCTGGCACATCGATGGTCCCCAAAGAAGGACCAAAAAGGAAGTATAAGGGGGAAGATCAAACATAAGGGTCGCACAAGAAACCTAAGGTGTAGAGGCAAACCCCATTTTATGTATTAACCAATGACGATATGGATAGAGTTGGGTACCAGATACGGGATTCCATGGAAGAGTTATGGGAAGAAGTAGCAAGGAAGCAAGAAGAACAAAAGAAGAAAGTACAAGATCAGTTGGACATACTTCAATAGATTATTGAAGTTGTAAACCCGACGAAGGAGCATAGGTCCAACGAAAAACCGTCAATAGGGCCAAGTAGATAAGTAGAAAGTGCACAACCGACCCTGACATAGATGACACTATGTAAGGTACGAGATCTATTATAATAGATGAAAACAAAAACATTGTAGAGAATAACAACGGAACAACACAATAGATGAAACCACAACACCAGAATAATACCTTCATTGATAGGAAACAATGTTCACTTGCCTCTTCAAGGGGGAAACCTCCAGTAGAGTAGCGCTCTATTACAATAATTCTCAACACAAAAACTTCTCATGCCCTCGACCCATATTTATACTAAATCTATCTACCAAAAGAACATTCTAGAGGAAGATCTTCAAGAAGTGTAATTTTCTATTAGGTTTTATTACATTTCACTTATTCTTCCTTATTACTAGGCCTTATTAATATTGGCCTTTATTACATGGAAAATATATTATTCTACCTATGTGAGGGGTTAGGGAGGCTAGGTCTCTAACACTCTAGGGAGAAGAACCTTACAGATTGATACATATGCGCTAGAGTTTTCGATGGGCGAGTTGTATGAGCAAGTAAATGCATTGGACCATCTGAAGATAGTCGTCTCAAGGATGCCCATGCAAAAGTTACAAGACTTGCAAGTAGGAATGGTGCAAGAAAATAGAAACAGAGGAGAGGAAGACAATAGGGAGTTAGAAAGAATAAGAGACAAATGAGCACAATTACAGGAGAAGTATGACACAACACTGTAACAAAAGAAGGAAGTTAAAGGTAGAGTAAACGATGATCTGAATAACAAAGGTGAGGCTAAGGAGAGATCTGAGATGACATTAAAGGAAAAGGATGAGGCTGAGGACATGGCGAAGAAGACCCAAGCACCAATCCAAAAGTTGTATAAAGAAATTCTAGAAGTTCCCCTAGTAGTCGAAGCGACTATGGAGGAAAAAGTGCAGAGATCGGTGAAGTCATTAAGGGATTCCAATCATAGATAGAATACTTAATGCTAAGGAGCATGCCAGGATCTCCACCAGAGGTGCACAAAGGAAGAACAAGAATGACAACCACAACAATTGCCAACATCAAGAATATTGAGGGTGAATGCATGAAACTTTGTGAGGAGAAAGCGCGGGTGTGGATAGAGTTGATAGAAGAATTAGAGATGAAGGTTGTAGAAACCAAGCTAAGAGAGGCACAAGAATAGGCACATCAGACAACAGAAAGGGAAGTTACACTACCACCAATAACGCCCATGTCAACCATTATGTCTCAATTGCAAGCATAGATAGAAGTGGAGAAACTGAGGGATCAATAAAAGATCCTACAATAGATATCGGTACCACTGCAAGAAGAGGAAGTGTGGGTAATTAGAGAGTTGACTACAATGCATGGCAAGGTCAAGAAAGCAGCGATGGAAGCAGAGAACAAACTTACAAACTTGACCATGCAAGGAGTAGAGGAGATAATAACGACAGAGGCCAAAATCATCAAAGAGGTAGAGGGCGCAAAGGCGACCTCTCAAAACTTCATTTCATAATGGAAGAGAAGGAAACAGGCTTGAGTGGCTCGGGACGAGCCATAGGTGAGTGTTGGGGGCCTGTTGGACATGCAGTCTTGAAAGTAGTTTTTGCAGTTTTGACAAATACTTGAGGAGAAATCCTAAGTATATGAAAAGTGCACGGAAAAATGAGGAAAGCGAGAGAGTGCGTAGTTGACGCACATCTAGCGAGAAAGTGTGCAAAAGGAGGAAAGTGTGCAAAATGATGACACCGCACAACTCGAAGAATAATTCTAGAAGAATAAATCAAGAAAATAAATCATAATAGTATAATGACAACCCAACATTCTAGAAATAGAAGAACAACAAAAAATTGACTTGAAGGCTGAAAAACAAAAGAAAGACGTTGAAAAACCAGATAATTGAGTTGGCCATGCATTGTAATGGGATATTTTTGGGATGAATGGATTAGGGTTTTTATCCCTAGATTTAGATATAAATATGTAATGGGTTGGGAGATTAGGCGTTCAATCAGTTGGTTTAGCTAGGTATTATTTTGATGAAGTTTGAGTATGTAAATTAGGTTATGTTATAGTATGATTGATATTGAGTCCATATTTATTGAATGTAACAGTCGAGGGTTGAGAAGGATGAATAAAACACGGATAACGATATGTTGCAGAATCATGTGTTGTCTATGTTTTTGTGTTTGATTATGAATACTATTTGCATGCATCGTAGAGTAGCTTCATATTATAGTTAAAAATGGTGAAATGATTCATGACTATGACAATATTAACAAATCTATACAGTAAACTGGAATATGATAAGTATATGAATCTGAATCATGAGTAAGTTAATAAGATAACAAAACAAAGTTATATGCACCACATCGCAAGGAAGAATGAACTGAATGTTTGTTTCCCATTCCCTTACTATTGCAGAAGCTTGGTTCTTGCAATCCCCATAGATACCTCGAATGAGACTTCACCTGCACAAGTAGGCGATGTCTAAAGGGCTGGTGTCTAGTGGGTTTTGTTGGTATTAGATAAATCGAAGCTTGGGTCTTCCAACTCACGCACATAATAGCGCCAAAAATAATCTGTAACCAATTTTTTGGTTGGGGTGAGAGATTTAAACGATATTTCCATTACATGTTCAAAGTTTGTCTGTCATAACTACCATCATGCATAAAATGGAGATACATAACAACTAGACAATTCCCTTAAAAGACGAATTCTAGTTTGCATTGTGGAAATATGTATTGAACTCACACATCAATATCTATAATTAAGTGATTTAGCATTTCGATTTTTTTACAATCAAAGTCATGCATTTACCCCATTAAAATTCTTTCGTATACTCTAATTTTCCTTATACTTCTTTGAAATTTTAATATTATTATTAATATTTTTAAATAACATTATACCTATGCTTGACATTTTAATATTATTATTAATTTTTTTATTTTTATATTGTTAAATAACATTATACCTCTCTTTTGTTGTTGGGATGGTTACACTCTATATGATCACTTCTATGAAGAAAAACTCAATCCTCACCTTATGGACTTGGTAAGGTGATGCCATGTAGCTTAGTCATACATTCATTTTCAATTTGTGGATACAAAATTGGCTGAAATTTATGTTCATGTTGCACATTGGTGAAGGCCTTCTCCAATATTTTTTCAATTCCTTTTTAGTCCCTGCCTTTGGTGAGGGACTATAGAAACAACCTTCGCAGTCAACTACCTAGTATTACTTGGTACTTTTTGGTGGATTAAATGGTGTGTTTTGGTGAGACTATAGAGTTTCTACAAAGTTATTTTCCTACTTTGTACAATTTTTTAATTAATATTATTTATTTAAATCATGAAAATATATTTTTGAATTTTAAGATTTTCATCAATAAAAAATTTCATTGGTTGATAGCATATGATAGGACTTAATTTCCCCTGGTGGATTAAATGGTGTGTTTTGGTGAGTCTATAGAGTTTCCACAGAGTTATTTTCCTACTTTGTAGAATTTTTTAATTAATATTATTTATTTAAATCATGAAAATATATTTTTGAATTTTAAGACTTTCATCAATATTGATAGCATATGATGGGACTTAATTTCCCTTGGTGTACATGAATTTTTTTTGTTGTTGTTTTTTAGAGCTAAAAAATAAGAAAATTTCAAAAATCTTAAACATCCACGTATATCCATAATTCATTGCTCTAACATTATTGTATTTATTTCTCTGCCTTCTATGCTATGCAGTCTTTTCTGCTCCTCACTGCCTCTTCTCATCACCACCGTGAATTACTCAATTACATATTGGCTATGCCAGAATGAGGTCGCGAACAATGCCATACAGAAGGTCGTTCCTGGATACAGAAGTATAGACCATGAACAAATATCATCAAACCCTAGTTTTTGAGACTTGAAACTCGAGAGAAAATAAAACGAATGCAATAACCCACTTACTCTAATGAAATTCACATTTTTTGGCCAACAATCTGATGATAGTTATTGGAGATTTTAGTCGCGCTTGATGATGGGAATTCTTGATTTATAATAGAGTTATTGCTAGGAAGAAGTTGAGTAGTTTTAGGGTTTTCTTGGCTTACATGATCTTTTGGAGGAAAATTTGAGCCGAAAAGGTAACCCAAAGAGATATGCTCACCACCATTGTTAACACCATGACTCAATATTGATTGTTTACAGCCATGGCCATGGTGGCAACATCATTGTGTGTATTCAGTCCGTCGTCCATTATCAACAATGACCACATGAGCGCCTCTTCCAACGTTTTGAACCTGTGACCAAGAGGAAGAGGAAGGCGGTCATACAGGTAGACATTGTATGTAGGTGTGTATATGTAGACACTGTAGGTGTGAAATTTTTTCCGCTTACAGAAATACAGAACCTTGATTGAAATTGGAGCAGGGTTTTGGGTAGGTGTCAAACTTTTTCCACTTTTTGGAATATGGAATTTTTATTAATTTGGATAATTTTGATTCATTCTCTAAATGAGGAAAAATCTTTGTTTCACTTGTCAGAATTCATCGTTAAGAGTTTTAATCGATATGTAACTTAAATTGAATAGGAAGAATTCGTGATCGATATGGAACTTAAATTGAATTTGGATTCATAAGTACTAAAAATCTCAAAAAAAAATGAGTTTGGATTGAACAAAATTTTAAAAAATTATAATAACAAAAATATTATAATTATAGAAATATCATTTTGAAAGTTGGATTATGCCTGATTATTCACCAAATTCAAGGTTAGTTTACTTTAAAAAAAATGTGGTTACTCCTATTCGACAGGAACAACCGACCTGAAAATAAAAGTTTTTTTTTGTGTGGGGTTCATGTTTATCTAGATGTGGAAAAAGATGTAAGCTGAGATGGGACAACTATTTGCGACCTGATATCAAACGTTGAGCCTTCTCTATGCATTAGGATCTCACCATCATTAGTCTCCATGATGTCCTTGGAAGTAACTAATACCTTTGACTGCCTAGCTTTATTATAATTAGATTTTAGATTTTCTCTTAGTGTTTTATATATTCTTTGGAAAAACTAATAAAAGTCGTGTTAGTGTTTTATATATTCCTTGGAAAATTAATAAAAGTAGTGTTATGTGCAGGTGTAATCTGGTTCTTCGATCAAAAGGTGAGTGCAATCAACTGTTATAAAGACATTTGGCCTTTTAACTTTTCCAATTTAAAAAAAGAAGAAGAAGCGAATGTGAAAGCTCTTTTTCTCCATTCGGATTAATGTTACTATTAACAATGTAGCCATCATATCAATATTCAGCGGAAAATAACAAAGAAACAAATCACACATATAACTTAGAGATTTATGTTGTTCTCCCAACTTCGGGCTACGTCCACCAAGCAGGGTATCGGTTTATCTTATTGTTCATAATATGGAGAGTTACAACAGGCTCACATTCTCATCTCTCACTGTCTTAGCCTCTATGGGAATACACGATTTTATAGTACTTTACACAAGAAACTGATTATTGAATGCGGTCATATCCAAATTCTAACTTATTCTAATTAGTTACAACCAATGCTCAGTAATAGGATCTAAAATCCAATTGTGGAGGAATTAGTTGTCACCAGATTCCAACAGTCTCCACCTTGACAACAATTAACCTGATACCTTTCTCCTTCTTTTGTTCATCACCTTTTCTGCAAGCCAAGAGAAGCCAAGCACTACCATATCTACTCTAAAAGTACTAGTTTTGTGAACATGTCTGCACAGTTCTCTTTCGTATGAACCTTTTCAAGAGAAACTCCACCTTCATCGATGACCTATCTTACAAAATGGTACTTAATAGGAATATGTTTAGTTTTACTGTGGTAGGATGGATTCTTGGCCAAGCGAATATCACTTTGACTATCAAAAAGTATCTTTACTTTGTCATGCATCCTTCCAAACTCACCAAACAAACCTTTTAACCAAACCGCCTCTTTGCAAGCATGTGAAGCAACAATGTATTCTGCTTCTATAGTGGATAAAGCAACAATGTTATGTAGCTTTGACATCCAACTAATAGCTCCACCTGCAAGAGTAAAGACATATCCTGAAGTTGTCCTCATTTTGTCCAAATCACCTGCAAAATCAGAATCAACATATCCACAGACTAACTCACGACCATCGTTATAAGTGATACAATAATCACTTGTGCCCCTCAGATACCAAAGCACCCATTTCACTATTGCTTAGTGCTCTTTACCTGAATTTTCCATATATCTGCTGACAACCCCAACTTCATGTGAAATGCATGGTCTTATACTAACCATCGCATACATTAAACTTCCTACTACATTAGCATACGGTATTTGAGACATATATTCCTTTTCTTCTTTTGTACTAGCACATAAACTTGAAGAAATCTTAAATTGGGAAGCGAAAGGTACAAAACCTGGTTTCACACTTTTCATACCAAACCTCAAAAGTATTTTCTCGAGACACTTCTATTGTGAAAACCAATGCTTACAATTCCTTCTGTCTATGAATATCTTCATGCCCAAAATCTGCTTTCTTGCTCCTAGATCTTTCATATCAAACGTCCTAGCCATTTGAGCCTTTAACCTATTGATCTCAGTTATTCTTTTTCTTGCTAAAAGCATATCGTCAACATACAATACTAAGATAATGAATATGCCATTATTCAATTTCTTAAAGTAAACACAATGATCGTACTCACTCCTTGTATAATTATAGCTCATCATGAAAGAGTCAAATTTCTTGTACCATTGCCTGGGCGACTGCCTCAGACCATACAATGATTTCTTGAGCTTGCAAACAAATTTCTTGTTGCGATTCTGAATGAACCCTTCAGTTTGTTCCATGTAGATCTCCTCATCCAAATATCCATGTAAGAAATTAGTCTTAACATCTAGCTGCTCCAACTCCAAATCAAGTAATGGAACCAATGCTAACACACTTCAAATTGAAACAATATTAACAACTGGTGAAAAAATATCACGAAAGTCAATACCTTATTTCTGATAATATCCTTTCGAAACCAACCTTGCTTTGCACCTTTCTACATTATCATCAACACCCTTCTTCAACTTGTAGACCCACTTGCAACCTACAATTTTCCTGTCTCTTGGAATTTCTACCAGGTCCCATGTAGCATTCTTCGCTAAAGAATTCATTTCATCCTTCATTACTTCTTTCCATTTTTCACTGTTATAACCCTCCACAGCTTCCTGATAGCACAAAGGTTCATCATCATTAGTACTTAAAGAAACCAATGAAACAAAATCATCATACCTTCTTGGAGGAACTATGACCTGTGTAGACCTCCTTAGGTAGATTTGTGGCTCATACATAATATGTTGATTGTCATCATCATCCATATTTTCCTCTAGAAGAACCTCTTCATGAACCTCTTCAGAAACTTGTTCATGTTCACTTTCATCTGTAGTTGAACGAGTTTCAAACTGAATATGTTGATATTTCGGTACTTTTACCTGTTTCATTTGAACATCTACATCTGATTTGATGAAAGATGATTCATCAAATATTACATCTCTATTAATTGTGATCTTGTGGACAGTAGGATCCCACAACCTGTACCCCTTAATACCATCACCATATCCAACAAATATAAGCCTTTTTTTATTTTGGATCTAATTTAGAATGTTGATGTTTCGGAATTAGAGCATAGGATTCACAACCAAAAACTTTAAGATTAGAATAATTACAAGGGTGACCTTTCCATACCTATTCAAGAATATTCCATTCTATTGTTGTTGATGGTGATCGATTCACCAGATAACAAGTTGTAGTTCTTGTTTCTGTCCATAGTTCTTGCTGCAAGTTGGCATTACTAAGCATACTCCTTGCTCTCTCTAGAAGAATCATGTTCATGCATTCAACAACTCCATTTTGTTGAGGAGTATAGGCAGTGGTTTTATGTCTATCAATCCCAAACTCCTTGCAATAGTTCTCAAATTCCATTGACGTAAATTCACCACAATTATCATCTCTTAAACATTTAATGGGCATACCAGTGCTCTTTTCCACTAAAGCTCTAAACTGCTTGAAAACAGTAAACACATCAACCTTTATTTTCAACATATAGATCCACACCTTCCTAGAGAAATCATCTATGAAAGTAACAAAATATGATGATCCTCCATATGAAATAGTAGGGGATGGTCCCCAAACATCAAAATGGATATAGTTAAGGATTCCCTCACTGGTGTGTCTTCCAGTTTTAAATTCCTGCCTATTTTGTTTTCCATAAATACCGTGCTTGCAAAAATCGAACTTTAAAGACTTTAGACTAGGAAGCAACTTGCGAATAGTTAATACCTTCAATCCTCTTTCGCTCATATGGCCCAACTGTTGATGCCACAGTCGAACATAATCACTGTCATTCTCGGATACAACTGTTGCATGATCTGACTTGGTTCTTCCTTCTAACAGAAACATGTTTCCAACCTTCTTCACCCTCATGACCAGTAGGATTCCTTTGTAGATTTTCATAACTCAACCTTGAACAATACTTTTATATCCTCCAGTATCTAAGACTCCCAAAGAGATTAGGTTCTTCCTTAGCTCAGGTACATGTCTCACATCAGTTAGTATCTTAACATATCCATCAAACATCTTAATTTGAATGCTACCAATTCCCACAACTTTACAGGATATATCATTTCCCATGTAAACAATTCCATCATCTATAGATTGGTAAGTTATAAACCAGTGTCTATGAAGACACATGTGATTTGAAGCACCATAATCTAATAGCCATTGTTGATCATATCGTGAAACAACATTAATTGATAAAACTTCATCAGTCATACCTAAACTTGTTGTTGAACCTGTTTCGGTTGCATTTGCTTCCTTCATCTCTTTTGGAGGCTTGTTGTCACTTCCAACAATCCTTCTTCAGATGTCTTCTTGAACTTTTCGCTTCCAACTATCATTTTCATGCGCAAAAGAGATGACACCGGTCACAATAGCACAATACCATTATATTTTTATTTTATTTCATCCCTTTTATATTTATTAAATCTAAAGTTACACGGATCTGTGATCTATGCCAGTACATTCATAGGCCATGGAATTCAAGCTCAATATGGGAATAGTAATTGTTAAAACTGGCAATGTGTAGCTCAAATTGGACATGACAATGATTGTATTTGACACCTTTGTCCACTTCACAATTTATCTTACCCTTGATAGTCTTCACATTCTCATCCTCAATCTGAACCTGTAACACAATTTATCTTACCCTTTCTACGAAAAATTGTCTCCATATATCCTTGCAAATAGAATCTGGGGCATCATGTGGAAACATGTAATAAGACTCACGGTTGAATGTACCATTCTAAGCATTTGCAGTCCTTTCCTTTTCGATGATATGAACATTTAGTCGACGATCCGGTCATCTCTAAACTCACCCACGCTTAGAGGCAATCGCAATAAAAGTCTCCACAATAGCATATGTATATGGAAAATTTTGTAATAAGGATTTACATGTTTTTTGTGTAATATACTGAAAAGGATGTTAATTTTATAAACATTTATTTTTGTATTTCAAAAATTAATAAAAAGATGTTTTTATGGGTGGTGGTTGAGTTGTGTTTTGGGATATGGGTTTTTCTTCTACAATTGTGCTTCTTATTTCTCTTTCTTTATTTTGGTAACCAACAACATTGTTTTACCTAAATTAAATATCACAAATTAATTTTTATTGAAGTAAAAGAATATATTTCATATTTATCACTAAATATTTATGGGATCTTGTAGTTGAAGGGTGTATTTTTCCTTTCGATGAACAATATTGATTGATAACGAAAAACAATATTTAAAAAAACTTATAAAGAAAGATTATAAATTTCTATATCTCATATGGAGTGTACATAATGAACCAATATTTCCTAGAATCAATGTAGCATAGTCATATAAACAAACATGGATTATGTTAAATAACACATACATAGGTGCAACAATAATTAAATTACAAACATAAGAAGCATAATTGAAAATGTTAAGATACATGATAATGAATCAATAAATGATTATATCACCAAAATGCAAGATATTTTTTATCAAATGAGGTCATTAACATTCTAAAACAAGAATGTTTGAACTTTTTTTTTGAAGATTGTTACACCTAAATCAAGAGCTTGGATTTCAATCTTTTACAGTAAAATCAAACTAAATCACCTATTTTCATAGCAAACTTTGGGGTGATGTAACATCCCCGGCCCTCCAAAGATCGAGTAATGCTACCATGCGGAATATACACTTATATATGTGTGTGTGTGTGTGTGTGTGTGTGTGTGTGTGTGTGTGTGTGTGTGCATTTTAATGAATTTAAAACACTTAATCACGATAAACACAGAATTACAGCTACTAGTTTAGAATCAATGGAACTAACCATAATTCATATACGCAACAGAATACATGACAACATTCAAGCATCACAAAACATGCATAAAATACATAATTAAGCACAACAATGATACTTATCTTTTAGCTGAAGTAAATCCACCAACTGCGTGCAGACCTTCCACGAACCTCCTAGCCTTAGACCACGTTTCTCATCACTCTCAGCGATAGGTCACCCCCAAGCTGGGACTAAACTCCACCGGGAAAGGGAATTATAGGCTTGGCAAGGACAACAAGGAAGTTGCACAAAGCAACATGAAAGACTTTTATCCCAGGAGCCACTTACGCCCACAACCCACAGACCCTCATTCCCCACATGCCTGCTCCACCCCAGGAGGATACACCTTCACTAATACAAGTCCATTGACTAGTACCCTTCCCTTAGCTTGGGCTTCAACAATAGGCTGGAACGGAAGTCTCAGAGTATTGTAGCTGCTACGAGACTCCCTTCCAGGAGAACTCACTTCCCAACAAACTCTCTCACCTGGGAGAGTTGCTCACAGGCTTGAGAACCTGTCTCTTCAACCAGTCTTTGACTCAGCTACAGCCGGGTATGGGTGACAACAACAACAACAGGGAAAAACAGTTATGGACACCCAAAAGGCAATAGCCTAACGCTAAGTCACAACACGACTCGGGCGACTACAATTGCATCGGGCTTCACAGGAAGCAGCAAAGGATGACTTCACAGCTTCTATTTTTAGAGATGCGTGAGGGAATGAAAAGGTTAGACGACAGAGGTCTCGGGTTCAGACGAAGGTCTCGGGTTCAGACGGAGGATGGGAGAGTGGATAGGACGAACTCAGGCGGAGGATGGCAAAATGACCAACGAACTCCCAACATAGCTAACACTTCAGATTTTAACTGCATGAGCCCAAGTCGACACTTGTCTTCCTGGAGTTGCATGCCCTCCATTTAGCCTACATCCCCTTTCCAAGAACTTAGGATAACAAAAACATATCATGTCCACCTTAGTCTTCAGGAATAATTATTAAAATATTATTCTTCTAGAGGCAAGCTCCCTAGCTTAGCCCCTAGGCCCAAATACTTAGCCCCCTCCCTTGCCCAACCTTGTGGAAGCTTAGTCCCCATCACTCTTTCTTCATGGTCGGTCTACACGTAGTGATCTCTTTATATTAACAAAGTGCATAATTACATGTACAAAACAGGCTCATGGCCTTTAACACATAGGTTGTCAGGCCTACTTGCACATAAGCTTACCATCTTACAATTGCTCATCTCACCGGCCTACAAAACATGTTTACAATAAATAGATATAACTAGGGCTCGTCCTTGGGGTATTACAGGTGATTAGTCGCATTAAAGTGCATTGCTCTCTTCTCAACAAATATCGTGTATATATAGATATTGGTTGTGGGTGACATGGAAAAAAAAATATATTGTTTGTAGGTTAACTGGTATTTTCATATCCTTCCTTCCAGTTGTTGGGTAATTCATTGGGGTTTGTTGCCTGTAATACATCAAAGGTGATAAACTAGGACGTTAGCTAAAAACCCAAGCACCACCAAGGGTCACTTTTGGACTTGTAATAGTAAAAGGTGAAGCTTTAATAATTATCACTTATCAGTGAACAAAAGAAATGATACCTTTAAAAAATGAAATGCCAAAATAATTGGGAAAAAAATAAACTATGTTACAAACCCTTGATTATAAAAACTTGTTGCTATGAATGATATGGAATTGTTACTAATAAATGTGGTCATATGTGGAAACTATTCAACAAAAACCTAAAAATAATATAAAATTATATAAAAGTAAGATTTTAACTCAATGATCATATAACAATAAAATCTATATGTAAAAAGATCGCTCGACATAAAAAGAGAATAATGTCTGATATACAACCTCGGCCAAATACAAGATTGAGAAGTAACAAAGTATGTGCTTAGTTTGCAGAGAGTAACTAGCTTTCCATTTTTTTGTTCGAAAGGTCCTCTACCCATGCTTTGCATATTACCATTTGGATTTTTGTAAGGCTAATCAATCTCTGTAATACTTAGAATGTATATTTCAGCCTGCTCTTTTTCACTTAACATTAAGCTTTGATTCCACTAGTTCAAACACCTTCTACGCTACAATATTACATTGAAGACACGAATTAACTGCTTTGCAACTATTTCCCTTATTTATTTATAACTTGTAGCTCACAAATATATAAACCAATATTTCAAAGTAAACACTAAAGGTTCAATTGTGGATCAATGTTTAACATTTTACTTATGAGTATGTTTTTCAACTATTTCATTTAATTTAGGCATAATGATAAGTAAATATGATTAGTTGGTAGGAAATTTGAGATCAACTTTTTAATCAAAACAATATAGCAATAAAAAAAAATTAAGGATCTAATATGTTTTAGATGGTTCAAGTGATGGAATGTAGCAAACCAATAAATATTAAATTATATATATCAATAGTTTATACACCATGACAAAGCATAGATATAATTAAAGGTTTCTTGTTGTTTCACTAATTACAAAAAAAGGGAAGTGAAACAACATAACTACTTACAAATTGTTCAATTAACCCTTGATACTCCAACATATACTCACAACCCATACTTAACCTAATATCAATAAAATGTTCAGATGGCTCTTTTTTATGTTAGAACCTTTTATAAAAACATCCATGGATTATTGTAAATTAACTAAAAGATGAACATCATAGATTATTGTAAATTAACTAAAAGATGAACATCACAACACATATAAAATGTTAAATAAGGAAAAGGAACAAAATCACAAATTTTGAGATCAACCATTTTTTCTCTTGTCATCTCATCTTATGTGTTGAATAAATTCCACTTTGTTTTCTTTTATGCAATTTGAAAAAAACCAATTAAAAATTATAATTTCATGTTATAATTAAACTCTTAGATTACACTTAGAATTAGTGTCCATGATTATGGAGATGCCCTAATATTAACTTAGGGTTTTGAAATTATATATATATAACAAAATCACGTCAAATAAACTTTACAACGGTAACTTTCTTGTTATGATATTGAAAAACAAGAGATTTGCAAACAACATAAGACAAAAGACTTGGGAGTTACTAAAGAGCGTTAGTATATGTTGTAATATTGTTTAGTGGTTGCATTAATTAATGAACTTAATGTCATATACTACAACATCCATATGACATTAAGTTCATTAATTAATGCAACCACTAAACAATATTACAACATATACTAACGCTCTTTAGTAACTCCCAAGTCTTTTGATGTGTCCCGTGACACAACATTTGGTTAAAATAAGTGTCTTATGTTGTTTGCAAATCTCTTGTTTTTCAATATCATAACAAGAAAGTTACCGTTGTAAAGTTTATTTGACGTGATTTTGTTATATATATATATATAATTTCAAAACCCTAAGTTAATGCAGATTTTGTGTGGTTCATTGTTACTTGATATTACTGGTCAAGTGATATGGTAGGTGAGATTTATTTGATTCTACATTTATTATGTAATATTTTCATATTGGATGTCAAATAGAGGTTTTTACCATTATTATAAATCTTGGTGGTTTTATATTTTGTTTTGTTTTCTTGTTTTATTTTTTTTTTAAATAATTTTTTTTTATCTTTTTACATTTAAGTGTCCAGCGTAATAAATTCAATACATTTTTATCATTTTTTGGATTTTCCTTTTCTTTTTTGGTTTTCGAGATGGAGGATGATATTAACAGCCACCCATAGGACTTGGTGAGAATGGATCTCGTGACCTCCCTAAAAATTACACCTTAGCAAAAAGGGTCTATGTTCATAAAATGTTATATATTAAATAAAGAAGCAAGAAATGGTAGTTAAGAATAATATAAATAAAGAAGTCAGGAGTGCTAGGTGCAGGGGAAGGGGGGTTGCCTATGACCTCGAAGGAAACAAAGAACTAGAATATGCATGGGGTATAGGAACCACCACAAATAAAGAGGTAGAGATTGTAGTTGTGTTCAAAGGGTTATCCATCCTAGCATGAAAAGGAGTTTGCAAAATCATGGTTAATAGAATTGCTAGGAAAGTCCATGATCGTCATTTTAATCTTGTCAACATTTCAGATCTCTAGTTGGATCCATCATCAGGACAAATAGTCATTAGTGATTCAATACTCATAATAAGTGCATTACGTCATTAGAAACTCCCCTCAAACTTGAAGCTCTCTCAACTCTATTAATGAGTTCTAGTGGTGGGAAAATATTATGCCTCTATATAATTTTTCCCATATCCTTCATAATATAAACATGGAGGTGGACCTGCGAGCAAATATTGGACCCTAATTAGGTGTTGGTTTGGTGTGTAAAAAGGAGGGGGGATAAAATCCCACCTCCGCATGCCCCCCACCTATGATGGCATTAAAGCACAAAAGAATGACACACACCATGCATCATACCATGTGCATTTAGAGAGAAGGACATCAACTCACCACCACCCTACCTCATTCATTCTTCAAATAACTAGCATAATGAACGATACAATGACCGGTTAGGCTCTTGCATGCGGGAAATTTTATAGCTTTGGGGGATTAATAATGGAATGGAAGGCTCTAGATGGTATTGCCCATTTGAAGGAGAACAAGGTCCCTTTATGGCTTGTTCTCTATGTTTCCATTTTGGGAATATTTCATCACCAAGTGAACACTCTCATGGTGCATTGTCACTATATAAATAGATGTTTCCTCCTCTGTGACTTGAAGGACCTAAGCAAGGGGTTAAAAGAATGTGAGAAGGATATTACAGATTCCAGTGGGAATGTGACATGTTTGGTGCTCCAGTGGAATATATGGAAGGATGGATTTGAGAATTAGTTGAAGGAACATAACAAAATTAGGGACCAATGCACTATTGACATAGGAGAGTGCATGCTTAGCCTTCACAAATGGGAAGAGGAGTCTCAAGCAATGTTAATTGTGCTATGGGTAGAGAGGTTCAAATGGTCTCTAATATCACGTCCACACAATCTCTAGTGGAGCACATTATGTCATTTATCAATATCCCATGTGACTATTTCTCCTCCTCAACCAAGTTAGATGGACACCTCTGTGGACTCAACATCCTTTAATCCCCCAATGATTTATTGGAGTGTGTTGTCACTCACCTAGCTCATGAAGATTAACTTCCACCTATTCACATAGTTGCGTCTATTGCAATGGATATGGACTATGAACACATATCAACCCAAGTGAATCATGAGGTGGATTCCCATTCCAAGTATAATTGATATTTCTTGGTTTTATGTAGATGCATTTTTATTTTGTTCATTTGTTAGGCTAGTTTATTTAGCAGTAATCTGGTGGCTTCTTGCCAAGGAGTATTTTGAACAATCGTCAAGTTTTTAAAATCCATAACCTAATAGTATCGGAAGACCAAGGAGTATAACCTAGTGATCCCCATAATTTTATAATCAATTCATTTATACAATTTGATCACAACATATTTTAAAAGAAATTCCTACCAACATTATTATGAAAAAAAATGTAAATAAAAAAATGAAAGTAGAGAAAATAATGAGAAAACTTACATACCCAAGTGTGGGTTACACATACAAATTCAAATAATAAAGAACAAAATTTAATATAATTGTATTAATAAAATATTTTAAAAAATTACAAATAAAAAGAGAAAAACCCTATTTAAATCAAACCATAATTTAAAACTTAAATTACAAATAAAAATATTTTTTACTAATAAAAATAACTTAAAAAATTACAAATAAAAAGAGGAAAACCCTATTTAAATCAAACCATAATTAAAACTTACATTACAAATAAATAAATAAAATTACTAATACTTCCTGATGGCGCACTTGTTTTATGATGGGAGCTATTTAGAACCCAACGCAATATCTTATGGACACATAACTTTTATAGTTGAAAATTATTTTTATAAATATTGATATAAAATATTATAAAAATATAAATTATAATATTATTACAAAAATTTAGATATATATAAAAAAAAATTCAAATATACAAAACATAATATTTAATAAAAATATTATATTAAATGTCTAATATTTATTATTAAATAATTTGTAAATAATAATAATAATAATATAATTTCAAGGGTACATAAGATTCCCTTGTTTGTGGGACACGGGACCATTTTTGAACAAATATTTGACTATTAAAATATAAGGGTCCAATATATAAATCTTTATCAAAAATACAATATATAAATCTATAAGCTCATAAACACATCATAAATCATGGTCTTTGAAATGACATCTTCATAAGTATATGGATGTGATAATAAATGTGTGTCTCTTTCTCCTAGTGAAATTGTTTGTAGTTATTGAGATAATTCAACATTACTTCATAATTTTCTAAATTTAATGGATTATGGTTAATTTTCATGTTATTAGTACAAGTTATTATGAATTTTTTTATTATTAGTATTAATAATTTTGTATTTATAAGAAGTATTTTTAAGTAACCTCTTGTATTATTTTGATGATTAAAAATATAATAAAAAATAAGCACCTTTGCAATTATATATATATAAGATAGGTTTTTTTTAATGCCTATATATTTTGATAAATTTTTAAATAGTCTTTGAATTGACTAATACCATTGTCATTTTCAATAACGTTAAAAAACAAACATTGATCATGGAAACATGACCATGGTTATGGGGCAATCTTGGTATTTTCATCAAACCATGGTTCCTAAAACCCTAATATGAGTGACATGTGATATCTCTCTTGGAAATCGTCTTGCTAAATTTTTGAAATTGACTTTAGCCAAGTTGATAAGGGAATCATCATCTCTATCAAAATATGTGTAGAGTCTATCAGAGTGAAGTTGTACTCACTCATATCACTGTAGAATGTGGATGTTGTTGATGGTCATGGTCTTAGATTATGACAACATGAATTTTCAATGTAGGATTTGTCAACAAATAAGGGATTTGAACAATCCATGCCTAGTAACATGAGTTCCTTGATGGAAAAAAATAAAAGCAATAACCCTAGAGGATGATGATCAATAGAGAAGAAACCCCTAGAGGAAACACCAAAAATATTGTAGAGCAATTGAGACTTCTAACATTGAATAAGGTGCCCAATGCTCTCCCTTAAGGTTGTGACGTGGATATTCACTCAATGTTTCCCCCTTCTTTGTAGGTAATCATAGTTGAAAATCCCTCGGGTGGGATGAAGAGGCACAATGAATCACAATCCAAAGCCAGACAGGGAATTGATGTCCATCCCATTTAAAAGATGCAAGGTATTTTGCGTCAACGAAATCTCCATCTGTTGTAGATTGATTTGTTGAATAGAAGAAAAAAGAGAAAAAAAGAAAGGAAAGATTGATTTTCCTTCAAATCCACAATTAATCAACTTAGAAGCACAATGCATATTTTTAAAATTTGTAAAAATAGCTAAGTGGAGCATTGCGCTTTGGCCAAAAAAAAATAAAAAATGAAAACTTATAGTGAAACAAATATCAAATCCCAATTCTGAATAAATAGAAGTCAAATTATTCATATAGATTTTTGGAGTACGGTAACAAGCCATCAATTTTGCCCTTTTTTGTAGGGGATATGTTTTACAAGAATTGGGGAAATTCTTTTTTTGTTTGATGAACTGCAAATTTTAAGTGTACCTATTGCATAATCAACATGGAGTAAAGGTTTTCAAGGGTATTGAATATATCTATGTGATAAGATGATGGAGAGTATATTAAGATTAGGTATGTGGAGAATTTATTAGCTTAAAGGAAGATAATGGTTAGGCATTTATTACCTCAAACATTAATTAGTTGTTTAATTCATCAATATAATTAGTTACGTTCATGTAACGACCCCTTTTCTTCACGACTACAAGCGAAGCACAAGTGCAATTTTTTTTTTGTGTGTTTGAAAGGAAAGAAGGTGACGACAACAATAGTTAACCACACAATTGATGACGAACGCAATCACGCAGTCCAGGCAACATGCTACTATGACTCCACGCACTGGAACAAGAGCAACTAGGCAAAATGTGTGTAGAAAACAAGGAGAAAATGACTACCCGCCCGACGCAACAAGACACGCCTACAAGCTTAAGGGACAACATCCCCTACCGAAACAATGTCCTTGATGAAAAAGACAAGAACCTCAAGGCACATGAATCTAACGCATGAAGGCGTCACAACCCATGCGCCAAAAATGACTACAACGATCAACGCCCCCACTGGGTAACACGGACTCTAGCCAAGTTATCGTTCACCTCTATCAAATAGGGCATGCCATGATCCCCTCATCCAGAATCATGTTGTTCTCGGGCGATAAGCACGTCAATAACCTCGGTGCAACAATCCTAATGGGACCAAGGATTCAAGAAAATCCTGTGCGCTAGGAGCCAAATACCGAAGAAAACCATGCCCATACCCCATCAACAGGTTGACAGGATGCTAGTGGACGATAACAAGGGAAGACACAATCCCAAACACAACTTCGTCAATAACCCAACCCTTATCTCAAGTCTAAATTGGTCAATATTTACCATCTAAAGAAGCGTTAATTACAAATCTAAATTAACCAGTCTAAATACAACTAGTTAGTGATTTACAACCTATCTTAACATGAAATACAACTTTAAATTAGAGAGTCCAATTTGACAAATTAACAATAATTGTATATCGAATTAACTTAATCTCATATCCAAATTAGCAAGTTTAGATGACTACTAGTCAATAATGTGCAAGGCTAAATAAACCTCAGGTGCAATCTAATTCGCAAGTCTAAATGTCAATTTAGACAACAATCACAATTCAATCTATCATTAATACAATCTATCTCAGCAATTAAAAATTGAATATCACATTAACGACAAGTCAAGTTGTACATTACAAGCCATAATTGCCAAATAATTCAATGAGATTTACTGCCATATGCATTCAATGAGATTTCATGCCCAATACGTCTAGACAGATTAATTTCTATATGCTTGATCAAATTTAATGTCATTTAGAGCCATTCAATGCAATTAAAGCTATTGTTAGACTATATCCTACAGCCATGATTATCATTCATAGTTATATTAGGGGGAAAGTTGTTCAGAACCAAATGACAATTATTATTGTTGCGAGGAAAAAGAAAATAAAACTCGGGGGTAAGGACGCCGAAGCAAAAAGTTAGTTGTCTAAAATTGTTGTCATTTCTAGGTTAAATTGTTTTCATTTTCTCTTCCATTTCTTGGATCGCTTCTGGTCCTACCAGGACCCTATCCTCAAGCCGATCCCAACTCAAAGGTGTCCGACACGGTCGCTCGTAAAGAAAATCGAAAGGCACCATCTTAATGGTGCTCTGGTAACTGTTGTTATAAGCAAATCCCACCAGTGGCAAGAATTATTCCCAACGCTTTTGTTGGTCCATCATGTACATGTGCAACATGTCCTCCAAGGTCTGGTTCGTTCGTTCAGTCTACCCGTTAGTCTCTGGGTGATACACAGTACTGAAGTTAAGTGGGTTCCCAAGGCCTCTTGGAAACCTATCCAAAATCATCTAGTAAACATCGATCCTCGATCAGATATAATCCTCTCAGGCACGCCAGCCTCACAATCTCACTGATGAAAACTCTAGCTATGTCAAGTGCCTGATACCTCGTACACACAGGAATAAAGTGAGCACTCTTCGTCGGAGTGTCTACTACTACGAAAATTGAGTCGTGTCTCCTTGCTGTCAGTGGCAATACAACAATAAAATCCATCGAAATAACCTCCCATTTTGATTCCGAAATAACGTGTAGTTGTAGTAATCCTGCTATGTGTCTATGTTCAGCCTTTACCTGCTAACATTCTATACATTTGGCCACATAGTTGACTATGTCTGCCTTCGTTCCCTTCCAGAAGAATAAGGGTTTAAGGTCTTCCCTCATCTTCGTGACTCCCAGGTGAGCCATGTATACTGCTCTATGAGCCTCGCTTAGGATCAAGCTCCTCAACTCGTCGTTCGGTGGTACGTAAATCTGATTTTTAAACCTCAATAATCCATCGTCGTCAAATGTAAATCCTTCAAATCTTGGTACCATCATTGTGTTTTGTCCAATAAAACCCTCGACCTCTTTGTACCAGTCATCGTCACGCTGTAAATTTAGAATCTTTTCACGTATATTTGTCTAAAGAGGAAACACCGAAAAGATGTGTGGTCTTCGACCCAATGCATCTGCCACTCGGTTCACTGTTCCTTTTATGTAAGTAATCTCGAAGTCGTACTCGCTAAGAAATTCCGACCAATGTCGTTGTCGCGCGTTTAGGTCGCTTTGTGTAAAGATGTGTTGTAGTCCACAGTGGTTCGTCTTTAGTTCAAATTTTCATCCAACAAGGTAGTGTCTCCAAACCTTCAAGGCATATATGATGGCTAACAACTCCAAATCGTCCGTCACATAGTTCTCCTCATGCCTTCTCAGTTTCCTCGAGATGTATGCGATCACTCGATCATCTTGCATCAAGACTCCGCCTAAGCCTTCCTTGGATGCGTCAGTGCATACCAAGAAGTTTGCATCCATGTCAGGGACCTTTAGTATCAGTGTCGTTGTCAACAGATCCTTGAGCCTCCTAAAATCTTTCGCGCATTTCTCGGTCCAAACAAAATTCTTGTTCTTCTTCTACAACTCCGTGATCGGATTTGCTATCTTCAAAAATCCCTCGACGAACCGTCGATAGTATCCTACTAAACCCATGAAGCTACGTACTTCTGAGACGTTCGTCGATGCAGGACATTCCATAATAGCCTCGACCTTTGCTAGATCCACGACGATACCTTTGCTGGAGATGACATTCCCCAAGTAGTGAATCTTCGATTGATAAAATGAGCATTTGGACAAATTCCCATACAATTTGTGCTCTCACTGACACTGTAGTACCAAGCGCAAGTGCTCGTCATGCTCCTCCATCGCCCGAGAGTAGATCAAAATATTGTCAATGAATACTTGGATGAACTTGTCCAAGTACTCGCAGAACACCCCGTTCATCAAACTCATAAATACCCTTGGGGCGTTTGTCAGTCCAAACAATAAAACAGTAAACTCGTAATGTCCAAACATCATCTTAAAGGCGGTCTTAGGGACATCATCCTCCTTGATCTGTAATTGGTGATACCCTGATCGCAAATCAATTTTTGAGAACATTGTCACACCCTTCATTTGATCAAATAGATCATCAATCCTCGGCAACGGATACTGATTCTTGATCATTGCCTTGTTCAATTGGTGATAGTCAATGCAGCGCCTCCACAACCCATCCTTCTTTCGTATGAAAATAATAGGTGCACCCCACCATGACACACTTGGATGTATTAGTCCCAAATCCAACAATTCTTTCAGTTGCATTCTCAACTCTTGTAACTCCAGGGTCGAAAATCGATAAGGTGTTATAGCTATCGGTTCAGTCCTCAGTTTTAGGTCTATAGTAAACTCCAATTCCCTCTCCGACGACATCCTAGGTAACTCCTCCGGAAAGATGTCCGCAAACTCTCTCACCACCGGAATTTGTTCTAGACCTTCTGCTACTCCCTTCTCGTTTAACGGAAGGATCACATAAATCTTGCACCCCTTGTGCATACTCTTCTGTAGCTACAAGGAAGAGATGAACCTCAGGGAAACTCCCTAGTTCCAACCTACAATCATGCATCTTTGTCCCTCATCATTGACCAAGATCAACGGTTTTGTTTTACAGTTGAGTATTGCCTCATGTGATTACAACCAGTCCATACTAATCATGACATCATAAGATCCTAAGATCGTGACATACAAGTTGGCCCTGGTGACAAACTCTCCCAGGTTGAGGGTGCATCCCATAACCCTTCCTCCAACCTTTTGTTTGGCTCGAGAATCCATCTCTACAAAGATAAACTCATCATTTTCGACTGCCTTTACCTTAATCCTTTTTAGCACTACACCAGAAGTGAAACTCTTGGTAGCACTAGGATCTATCAAAATACTAAGGGTCTGGTCAGGGATGGTACCTGACATCTCGAGCACAGTCGATTGGTTCTCTGACTGGCAATGATTCACTACTGCATGAATTCGATGGGCCTTTCCCAAACCTCCCATGGTGGTGGGTCTGGTTGAACCAAACGTTCTAGTCCTCTTCATAGGGCAGTCACGCTAGTAGTGTGGCTCCCCACACATCCAACACCCCTTCTTCGGTCCAGTACTCCTGGTACCTGAAGTAGAAGATGACGTCCCACCAGCCTGGAATCCTAGTCTGTTCTATTGAACAGGCCTAAACTGTTGTTGCTGCGATCGACGTTGTTGCTGATGTTGTGGTCCCCAATAAGGTGTTCGTTGTTGAGGCGTCGGTCACCGAGTTGTCGTGAAAGTGGATCCCCTCTGGAAACCACAATATCCTGGCGTATGTCTGGCTAGTGTCTGATTTTGTTGCGCACCAGATGACACTTGCCCTGTTGGTCTCG
Organism: Picea engelmannii; assembly: GCA_009831015.1. Taxonomy (NCBI): domain Eukaryota; kingdom Viridiplantae; phylum Streptophyta; class Pinopsida; order Pinales; family Pinaceae; genus Picea; species Picea engelmannii. The sequence continues at coordinate 261,160 of ML794568.1, forward strand.
CTGGAGTCCTACTCTGACCCCCGCTAATAAGCTCCTCCTTTGCTACGAGGGCCTTCTGGACGACATCATGCAAGGTTTGAGGCATCAGAATCCTAACCTTTTCACGTATGCTGCCATTAAGGCTAAACACGAACCTATTGACCTTAAGTTTCTTAGTATTAAGATGTGGAGCATACCAAAGAAACTCCATAAAACAGGCCTCGTACTCGGGCACCGTACGACTGCCCTATCGTAAGGCATTGAGCTGACGCTCAATGAATTCCTCTGATAGGTACCTCTCTCGGAACCGTTCCTTGAATAGTTCCCATGACACATCCTCAATGACCATGTTCAGTTGTAGTAGGAGCGTCTTCCACCATAGAAGAGCACTCCCCTTTAGTTGAAAGACCGCCATGTAGACCTTCATGTTGGAGGTATACTCGCGAAGCGCAAAGCACATCGTCATATTCTCCAACCATGCCTTGGCAGCTGCGTCGTCCAGGGCACCAAATAACTCGGGAAATTTGACCTTCTCAAGTTCACGGTGAATGCTACCAATACCGATCGGAGCACGTGGTGGACCCTCAGGGGGTGCCGACGCTCTGGCCTCATCTCTACCCAAACGACAGATCAGTGCCTTAGATATGTGTTGGAAAGATCTCATCATTCCAACCACATCACCCATTGTTATCTTCTCCTGCCCGAAAACCTGTTTGTCTCCTTAGGGGTTAGACCCCTCAGGCATGGATGCTACTCAAGGCATCACGCCTCCTCCCCTAGAACCCCGTCGTCTGCCTCCGTGGCATCCTCTAACCATGATTACCTTCATGAATACAAGTCAACTTAATTAGCAACATTATAATCAAAATCATATCAACGAAAGCTGTAGTAATCTCAAGTCGTGGGTTGAACCCACTCTGATACCACATGTAACGACCCCTTTTCTTCACGACTATAAGTGAAGCAGAAGTGCAATTTTTTTTTGTGTGTTTGAAAGGAAAGAAGGTGACGACAACAACAGTTAACCACACAATTGACAATGAACGCAAGCACGCAGTCCAAGAAATAGGCTACTATGACTCCATGCACTGGCACAAGAGCAACTGGGTGAAACGTGCATAGACAATAAGGAGAAAATGACTACCTGCCTGACGCAAAAATACATGCCTACAAGCTTAGGGGAAAACATACCCTCTCAACACAACGGCCTTGACGAACAAGACTAGAACCTCAAGGCGTGTGAACCCAACGCATGAAGGCATCACAACCCATGCGCCAAAAATGACTACAACGATCAATTCCCCCATTGGGTAACACAGACTCTGGACAAGTTATTGTTCACCTCTATCAAATAGGGCACACCATGATCCCCTCATCCGGAATCATGCCGTTCCCAAGCGATAGGCACGTCAATAACCTTGGCGCAACAATCCTAAGGGGACCAAGGATTCAAGAAAATCCCACGCGCTAGGAGTCGAATACCGAAGAAAACCACGCCCATACCCCATCAATAGGTCAACGGGATGCTAGTGGACGATAACAAGGGAAGACACAAGCCGAAACACGACTTCGTCAATAACCCAACCCTTATCTCAAGTCTAAACTGGTCAATATTTACCATCTAAAGAAGCGTTAATTACAGATCTAAATTAACCAGTCTAAATACAACTAGTCAGTGATTTACAACCTATCTTAACATGAAATACAACTTTAAATTAGAGAGTCCAATTTGACAAATTAACAATAACTGTATATCGAATTAACTTAATCTCATATCCAAATTAGCAAGTCTATATGACTACTAGTCAATAATGTGCAAGGCTAAATAAACCTCGGGTGCAATCTAATTCGCAAGTCTAAATGTCAATTTAGACAACAATCACAATTCAATCTATTAGTAATACAATCTAAATCAACAATTAACAATTGAATATCACATTAAAAACAATTCAAGTTGTACATTACAAGCCATAAATGCCAAATAATTTAATGAGATTTACTGCCATATGCATTCAATGAGATTTCATGCCCAATTCGTCTAGAGAGATTAATTTCTATATGCCTGATCAAATTTAATGTCATTCAGAGCCATTCAATGCACTTAAAGCTATTGTTAGACTATATCCTACAACCATGATTATCATTGATAGTTATATTAGGGGGAAAGTTGTCCAGAACCAAATGACAATTATTATTGTTGTCAGGAAAAAGAAAAGAAAACTTGGGGGTAAGGACGCCGAAGCAAAAAGTTAGTTGTCTAAAATTGTGTTCATTTCCAGGTTAAAAAGGCATAGTCAACATTTAAGGAAAACTCGTGGCCATTCGACAACAAAACATAGTCCACAATTAAGGCAAATTCGTGGTCATTCCAGCAGCAAAACACAATCAACATTTAATGGCAATTTGTGTCCATTCAACAACAAAACACAGTCAACATTTTAAGGGAAAATCGTGGTCATTCCAGCATCAAAATGCAGTCAACATTTAATGGCAAATTTGTGTCCATTCAACAGCAAAACACAGTCAACATTTTAAATAAGCAAATCGTTGTAACACACATCCCAGAAAATAAAGGAGTAAAAACGATTATTGGTAAGAGGTAATGAGCAGACAGACCAATCAATAAAAAGAAGATGTTATGGTTCGATTCAATATCATAGAAAAATAAAAATGTAAGGTATCTACAACTCAATGATGCATCGTCTGTACATATTATAATATTTTGAAAGGTAAAATTTCTTCTGAGAAATAAATTCCTTATAGATAGTCAAATCGTTGTGGATATTAGAATAGTTTTCCGGATAGCAGCCAGTAAAATGTAATCGCAGTCCATAAACCAAACAAGCGTTGGGATTAGTGTAATAACACGGACGCATAAAAATAAAACGCAGACAACAGTAAGAGAAACGCAAATATCCATTGGGAAAAGTCATTGAAATGATCGTAGAGATTCTATCAACCAAAGCGCAGAGAAAATCCAAGGTTAATCCCTTAAGGCACGGAGAACAAAAACAAGCGCAAAGATAAACCAACAAGGACGCAAATAAATCCATACACAGAGGCACTTTTTGCTAGAAGTCCCAACACAACAATCAGCCAAGGACAAACAACAGAGGTAGACGGCTGACAAGAACATCCTTCGCTCATCATCCACCCACAGAAAAGAAAGGTGTTGCGATCCATAGGTCTATTAACGTCGAAGCGACGACCATAGATCAGGATCTTGGCCAACTGCTTGGGCCTGGACTGATGAGCTAGGGACAAAGGCAAAAATAAGCCGCAATCATCACAATCAATAAATCACAGGATGATCAAGACATGCAGGGATCGAAGGCCATGGGAAATCAACATCGAGCTAAAGGCTATGGGGAAAATTTTAGTCATCAACTAGAATGCTAAGACAATCATTTTCCTTACCCAATTAAACATGCAAAACTAAAAGCATAATCATACTAACAATCTACCATGCAGAAATAAAGGAAGTGTATCGTTGCCCAATCGCCCACTCTGAGTTGATGTCCCGCGCGCTTCGTGTAACTCTCTCTTTCTGACCGATGAGACTTCATCGATACCTCCCAGCCAATGATAGGGTAACACTTCTTCCCCCTTAGCCCCTCGAGCCGCAAAGGGGCCACACACACTAGCCAGAGAATCAACTAGCTCCTAGCTCGCCTTGCAAGGTTGAGCTACCACTCCTCACCGAGCTGGGTATCCCAACTCCCACAAGCTAATCCAGTCAAGTATAAATTTCTGCAGTGTAACATTATGCATAACAGAAGACATCCATCATCCTTCTCCTCCCTCCATTATATGGAGTTTCAAAGTCCCTTACTTTCCCAAAATCCTATTTAATTTAAAGTTTAATAATTTAATCCATAAAAATCCTCCCCGTACATGTGTCATCCATCCCCTTCATTCCTCCATAAACTAATTTCATTAATTAATTAATTACCCCTATTTCCCTCACCCACCTAGAGTCATTCCTAGAATTGCTCTCGGGTGTCCCCATATTCCCTTACAAGTTTTACTGGCTTTCCCCCTTATTAATTTACTAGTTGAGTTCAATTTAGAAGGTTCTTTAATGCTAGATACCTTACTAAGTTAGACTCTCTGCTTTTTCCTCGTGTTTCCCCTTTCTTTTTATCTTTCCTGCTTTTTCCTAGTTTCCTAATTATTTTAGATTTCCCTCTTTCCCTTTTCATTTAAAACTCAATTGGAAGGTGTAGAAACTTACCCTTTTTCCCTTTTAATGAATAAATTTTTAATTAGCATTATATAGTAAAAAAACTATTT
>ML794568.1:316208-333699 GCA_009831015.1 Picea engelmannii
AAATGAAAGTCACTTTGGAGGGACAAGGTGAGCCAAAAAGTATAAAGGAAAGGCAAGGGCCTCTTCTCATTCATTCATGTATGATCTTATTTTGATTTCTGGCTTCTAGCAATAAGCCCAATATTGGGGGTTTTGAGGGTTTTGACATAACAAACCCTAGAGGACGATTCGGTGGTGAAAGACTCCACCTATCTTGTCCCAAGCTTGGTCTCAGAGATGCAATAGTCTCCCACACCATTCTAGTTCCAGATCTACTCAGTTGCATGAGGATTCTACATCAGTTTCATGTGCAGATAGAGAGAGGGCGCAACAGTTGAGGGATTCTAGCAAGAGGGGCGCACCATCTTTGGAGAGAGATTCATTGTAGGAGGTTGGCAGGGCCGTTGAGGATTCTATCACTTGGGTTTTCATTGCAGGGCCTTGAACATTAGATCTAGTGCTTTTTGAGACAATTTTATGGCTCAGATTATTTCTTGAGCAGTGGGGCGAATTGAAGAGAAGGAGGGCGTTTTTGAGATCCAGATCTAGTCCGTTTGGAGGAGTTACACTTCAGATCTGACCCTGAGACTTTACCTAGTGAATTGCAGTGTCCCGATCTATATTTATGGAGAGTTTTAGAGCATTTGGAGGCCTCCTTCAGCAGGGCCAAATTATCTAGGGTTTCAGTCATCCAATGGGGCACACCATTCAGTGGGGGATTTCAGATCTACAGAGATTGAGATGGATCTTGGAGATTCGGTCACCTGGGTTGTTCTTACCATCACCCGATCTATCATTTGGCATATTTATTAGGGCGATTGGACACTTTTGGCAGCAGGGCCGAGTTATTGAGGGTTTCAGCTTTCTATTGGAGCGTGGCATTCTTCAGCTGGAGAGTTTGACATTCAGATCTGCTTGTATTGATATTCATTTCTTATTCAGCCTTTGGAGGCATATTTTGTATTAGCGGGAGCATTTTGTAGCAGCTCTTATCTGTTGTCTATCTTCTTGTCCATCTGTTGAGCATTCCAGATTGACATCTTCATTGTAGCAGGTTTCTCTATTTTATGAATAAAGAAGAATTGAGATGTTTTGGCTTGTCTATCTTATTGCATATGGTTGAGGTATGATCCATGGTTATCTCTTTCTGTTATTTGCTGCATACACACATATAAACACATCTAAAAGGTAGATCAGCAAAGTGTTTGACGAAATACCTCACTCAGATTGTTTTTAAAAAAGACACCAAAACAATGATGATCCTTGCATAATGGCTTGGGATCATTACAGTCTGCCTATCACCAACATCAAATCCCTCTAGCTTCTCTATGCATACCTCTTCCTAAATCACCCCATTGAGGAAGGTAGTCTTCACGTCCATATGGTGAACGTGCCATCCCATTTTTGTTGCTAAAGATATCATGGCCCGGATTGAGGAGTATATGGCCACTAGTGCAAATATATCCTCATAGTCGGTACCACTTAGGTTGTGGCCTAGTGATCTTCTCATGTGGAGTTACATCACATTTCTCCTCCTCCTGATCATCCTATCCTACAGTGTCCCTTTGAACAACTGTATCATGTATTGTCTGAACACTTGTACATGTACCCTGTGTCCCCTATGATCCATAAACATGTCCATGTAATCTCTCCTCTTTGACCCCTAAGGCATGTCCCTGTTGTTCATCTGTAATTGTTGGTAAGTCCCTTGACCTTTGTAGTGCACATTCCTCCTTGAACTGCACATCCATAAATACAATGATTTTCCTGTGTGATGGCACAAAAATACTGTAGGCCTCAGAAGACTCACTATATCCAACAAGTATCCCCTTTTATGGAGTGGGGTCCAGCTTCATCCTCTTCTATGAAGGGATGTGACAATAAAAAATGTTTCCCCAGATGTGAATGTGACTCGCATCTGGCATGGTACATGTAAATACCTCCTTAGGTGTTAATTTCCCCAAAAACATATGGGGACTCCTATTCTGCAGATAAACAACAGTGTGACATGCCTCTGCCCATAGAAACTTGGGCAATCCTTGATCATGTATCATCGCTCGATTGCTCCAACTACAATCATGTTCTGTCTATTGGTTACTCCATTATACTGAGGATTATAAGGAACATCGAGTTCCTTCTTAATCCCAACAGCTACACAACAATCTATGAACTCACTGGAGGTGTACTCCCCTCCGTTGTTCGATCTCATAACCTAAATCTTTCTCCCTGTCTATTTTTCCACAAGAGCTCTGAACTCTTGAAACCTATCAAAGACCTGATCCTTGGTCTTCAGGAAGTATCTACAGGTCTTCCTGGAGTATTCATCTATGAAAAGAACAAAATACCTGGAGCCACTTACTGACTCCACACTCATTGGTCCACAAACGTCTGAGTGTATCAAATCCAATGCTCCCTTGGACCTGTGCTCGCTAGGTGAAAATGGCCTCTAGGCATACTTTCCCATCACACAACCCTTGCATGGGCCATGATTCTCTACTACTATCTTTGGCAATCCCGCGACTACTTGTCTCAATTGATCTAATGCACCAAAGTGTAAGTGCTCCATCCTCATAATCTGTAATCCCCCCAAATTAGTAGTGCAACTAATCAATGCCCTCTCTGGCTCAAATTGAAACTTGTACACTTTTTGACATCGAACCTCAATCACGCTATATTTTTTGGCACTAGACCCTCTTGTCCTAATGTAAACCTTTCCTCCATGGAAAGTCACCTCGTACCCTTTATCCTCAAGGGTTGACACTGATATAAGCTTCTTCTTTAAACTAGGCACATATAATACATCAACAAAGTTAATCAGCTTACCTGACTCCCTCTGAAATGAGACAGTCTCAATGCCATGTTCCTTGTAGCGTGCCTCATCACCAAACTCAATGTGGAGACTTACACCTCCCTCCTATAAAGCACTAAATTTCTCCTTGTGCCCTATCATGTGGAAAAACACACCATTGTCCACAAACCATATGTCTGTAGATATTGAGTTTCACATACATGTTATGAGGAAAAACTCATTCTCAAAAATCTTTGAGAACTCTTCAATATCTATTGAAGGTGCCATCTGAGGCTTGTTCCCCTTCTTCTTTTCCGGACTCTATGAAGTAAAATGTCCTAGCTTGTGACACTGGAAACACTTGACTTTTGAAAAGTCAATGTTCTTCTTATTTCCACCCTTATTCTTCTTTTCCTTTCCCTTGAATTTTCTCGCAAGATCCAAACCTTCTTCATCCATAATGTGTGGTGAATATGCAAATCCTGAATAGCCAAGTCTGATCTCTTCTTGCACAAAATAATCCTAGAGTCTTTGCCAATATGGGAATTTCTCTCTAGTGACATGCCACACACAAAAGTCTCCCAGGGTTTCCCAAAACCATTGAGAGACACCATGAATAGCTCTGTGTCATCGACCTTTTCTCCTACTGCAACAAGCTCATCCCTTATCTATGTAATATTAATCAAATAGGACACAACACCATCTCCCTTCGCCATCTTGGTGCTATGCATCTTCTCATGCAACAACAATACCCTGTTTTGGTTCTTTGGTTGGTAGAGGTCATTAAGGACCTTCCACATATCCTTTGCAGAAGTACTCCCTGAGAGGTTTGGGATCACATGATCTTTCACCCCATCAAGTATGATGCTCTTATCTTTAGCTTCACCCTTCTTCCATGCTACCTTTTGCACTGGATCTGCAAGTTCTGGTGCCTTCTCATCCACATGATCTAAGACCTCATTCACTTCCAATATCATGCTCATCCTTTCCTTCTAAGTAGGAAAGTTTTGAGAACCTTGTAGCTTATCGTCAACTCTCAAATTCATAACCATGGCTGAAATATGATTTTGTTCAACCCCTACTAGTTAAACTCTTGTGTTGCCTTGATTTTGTGCTTGGATCTGTAAAATCCACTTCAGATATGTTCATATACGATTAATATGTTATCTCCTTTTTGTTGCGCTGCTTTGATACCATGTGAAAATTCCTCCTAAAACCCAACACTTTTTTTCTTCACAAAACTTAAATATGCAACATAAATAATAACTAGGATCCAACAACAAAAATCACACAAAATTACACAAGATGTTTTGGACAATAGTCCCCAGAAAAACCCAGAATGGGAAAACCGATACAACAGATCTGGAGTTTTTATTTGCAGCGACATGAAAAATATAGATATCTCTTACAAGATGAGTCGAACTCCTCAAGAACTGAGAAAAATCTCAACGTTACAATTTTCTAGGGTTAGTATAGCCTTTCGCCAGTATTTGGAATAGAAATGCTTCAGATCAAATGGTTGGGTCACCCACAACGTTTCCCTCAAACAATTATCTGTGTAACCCACATCCTCTCCTCAACGACCCCTTTTATAACAATGTTTAGATCTAGAAAATAACCTATGCAACACTTAGAATGTGGTCACCCTCTGCTCAAGACATCATCTGTCTTTCCTACAATCAACCACTTCAAACCCTAGCTCAATCCCTCTCTCTAAGTGTTAGATTGAGCCTCCAACTCAACTGATATGCCCCTCCTCCTAGTTGACCTCCTATTATTCTATTGAGAAAGAAAAAACCCTAACTCATCAATGAGATCTATGGTTGAGATCTAATCTTGGCCTCTCAAAGAAATGGATGGTCTGGATTAAAAGATCCATCACTTAGAATTTTCACTTTTTAACTTTAGAAAAGAACTCAATAAGTCAACATTAAATTAAAACATCTAATGTGACTTTTTCCTAAGTTGTACTTTAGGAAAAGCATTAATACATCAACTAGGCAGTTTCATTGTCCTCTTTTAGGCTGCAATGCAAAAAAAGAAGAAGATCTTTGTCATTACACTCTACTCAACAAAAGTGAATCCATGTTTAAATCATCTTGAAATATGAAAGAATGATGCATGTTTTCCATTAATCATCGGGGCAATCCATGGATCTCGAATACATGAATATATCCATGCTAAAAAGTCTTCACTAAACCCGAACCTTGATAAAATAACAAACAAAAAGTTTTTTCAAACCCTGTCAAAGGAATTTTCCATATCCATCTTTATTACCATCCCTTTAGCTCCCTGACTTTGACTATAATGAAAATCATCCTGGACTAGCAAAATGTTTTCCATCATTTGCTTCTTTTCCACAAATCCCCCATGATTAGGAGAGATAAGTTTCTACAAGAGAGGTTTTATTCTATTGGGAATGATTTTGGATATAATTATATAGGACACATTGCAGAGGGATATTGGGTGGAATCAAACAAAGGAGGATGGATCTGATTCTTTGGGGATAAGGGATAAGAAGTATGAATTGGTATTACCTCCCATTCTTGATTATTTTTTCACATATTGAACCATGCAAATCAAATTTTTCTTTATTATATTCCAACAAAGGAGGTAGAAATGGGAGGAAAATCATTTGGCCCTAGCGCCTTGTCCAGATTCATTTGTTTCAACGCCCCCAAAATCTCACCTATTTGAATATCTCTTCACTCTCTATTGTGGTTATAATCTTGGGATTGTGGATAAGGAGATTATCTTGGGAATCAATATCCCCCTTCCCATATTCTAAGTATAGGATTTCATAGTGATCCTTTGTTGCATGTTTAAGTTGTTCTTGGACTGAAATAGGGTTATTAGCCCCTCCCCTGAGTTTTGAAATTTTGTTTTTCCATTTGCAAGATTTATCTTGTCAATGGAAATATTTTGTATTGTGGTCACTAGATTGAAGCCAGAGGCTGCGTGACTTTAGTCACCAATCCTCCTCCACCACCTTTAATACTTCCTCACACTTCTTAAAGTTACTTTTTTCTTATAAAAGTAAAGAAGTAGTGATCGGGACTAATTCCATCTTAGTGTGCATCTCCTCCATTTTGATTATGAGCTCTTGAACAACTTTTTTCTCATTTAACTCCTTAATTTTTACCTAATCCCTAATAGCATTTTTAATGGATTTCATCTTTTGTTCCCAAATGGAAACAGGGGAATCCTGTATCCAAGTGTTACAGGAGGATGATACCAACTCAAAAAAGGATGGATATTGGGCCCACCAAGGATTAAACCAGAAGGGAATAGGGATAGAGGAAGAGATGTCTAAGGTAATGAGTTAGTGATCTGATCCTACTCAAGTGAGGATCTGAGACAGGGGGACAATTGAATCCTCCAAAATATTGTTTCTAATGAGGAATCGATGAATCTTCGCTGCAATGTGACCAGGACCCCGCATCTTATTTGACCAAGTAAAGAAACCATGGAAAGGTTTAATATCCATCAACTCATACGCAACCAAAAGATCTTCCATATTCTCCCTAGAGGAATCTCGTACTATTTTTCCCCCTCGTTTTTCCATAGAATGGAGAGTGGTATTGAAATCTCCAACAAGCATGAGTGGAATGGAATCTACTAATCCTTGCAAGGAGTGCAAAGAATTCCAACAAATAAATTTATCTTTGTTAATTGAAAACATGTATATGTTAAGAAGTAAATAAGGCTTACCTAAGGGAATATGAACCAAGGTGACTATCAGCCAATTATTTGTACATTCCCATCCTTCTATTTGAAAGAGTTGAGGATTCCAAAGAGTAAAGAGCCCCCCAAAAGCACCTACCGAGGTTATTTCTTTCCTTATGCCAAAATTCCATATGAATCTACTTTCCAGGAGGACTTCTAAGTCCTTCATTTTCGTTTCCTAGAGCAAGAGAACTTGAGGTTTTTACTGCTCTTACCAAAATTCGAACCATATATTTCTTGTTTTCACTTCCAAGTCCCCTACAATTCCAAGAAACGATCTTAATCATTTGGAGGATGATTTAGGGTTTCCCCCCTTCGGGAGGGGCACTGAGCAAATTTGATTTTTGGAGGGTCTAGGATATTTTTTTGTATGTGGGTCCAGCGTAGTGTATTTATCTAGCTCAATTTTCTTGTGTGAAACATCTTCTCGCCTTTGGTTATTCAATTTTCTTCCTAGTTTTTTAGTGGTGTGAAGGTTCATGGAGCTTGGATCCATCTCTTCCTCCAAACTTTTTGTAATTTCTCCAAATCCCTTCTCCTTTTGAGGGATTGATTGCTGACTTATTGGGGGGATATGGGGATCCTTGATATGGCCCAATGAATCTTGATGATTGGATTTGGGGTCTTCCTCTAGATATTCTTCCATATCTAAGAGGATTTCATATTGATTTTTAGTGGGGATGCAATCACTACTTTTTCCTGTGGAGGACGAAGTTGGAGTCTCTTGAGATATTGGATTGGAGAGAGGTCCCTCTTGAGGAGGGTATTTTTCTGATAGAGGGCCTTGCTAAGATTTTTTCTTCTTCCTTTCAGGTTGTTTCCATTGATCATTGGTTTCATCTGTGGGCTGGTTGATCCAGATTATTTTCAGCACGAAATGAGAGTGAAGATATAATAGACAAATGTACAAATATATCTTGGATATCCAATAATATAACATAAATGTATTAGAGATGCAACCATAAACAAAAATATACAATAATACACAATTTTCTATTAATGAGAGAATATGTACAAAAACTGTAAAAATACAGAGTGAAAGACTCACTAGAATGGTGAGAGCTTATCTCTGAGAAGAGATGTGACGGCTACTCTCATTCACAAGAAGATGATTGTTACAATGAGGATCCAAAGGCCTTTTTAACATAATTAAAATAAAAAACCCTAACCCTGGAAGATGAAAATCCAAAAGGTTTGCGGGCCCCGATGGGGGTAGTTGATACGTCAACTTCTCGGGGGCGTAACTTTTGCATAGGATCTCCGTTTGGGGCGCTCAATACACCGTTGGAAAGGTATAACTGAGAAGAATTATTTTTTATTGTCCCAGGCTAGTGAATTTAATAGTATTTTGGGCTCCAAATCCCCCAAAAATGTCGTTTAGGGCCTCAAAACGACCCCAAAAGTTTGGAACCCGAAAAACTGTCGAAAAACTGCCAAGGTGGAAAATTGTTTTTTGAGTCAGTGGAATAGGTGGGTGGCCACCGATATCCACATGGATCAATCCTCCCTCCTTAGGAAGCAATGGTATCCATTGCATTGAGTTTCCAGGGGAGAGGGGGAAGTGTTTTCTGAATCTGAATCTTGGTGAGCTGCTTGCCTTGCTAGAGAAGTTGTGTTGCTTAGCTTGTTGAAGGCTATCTCGAACTTGTGGCTAGAAGGGTTGGACCTTTTTAACCAGTCTAGTTACATGATATGAGTGTGTGCAGAAAGAATCATTTCACTTTTTTGCAATCTTATTGATCTTCTTTTGTTGGACAGAAGGTACTTGTATCGAGGTTGCAGTGGTTGCAGTGTCCTTCTGTGCACCTTTTGAATAGATTGTGAATAAGCTGAATTTTGTAGTATGAGATACTACCTTGTGGCACTGTTTAGGTGGGATGGTAGTTGAAACTACCTCTGGTATCTTGTAGAGATGACCCCCCAGAGTAACAATGGCACTACAGGGTCGAGACTCATAGATAACATGGTGCTTCCACATATATGGTTGGCCCAAGAGAACATCACAGACATCCAGCGGGGAAACATCACATAATACCTCATCCTTGAAGGGATGGATGCCATATGACAATAGACATTGTTGGCTAACACAGAGATCTCGTCCATGGTGAAGCCACCCGATGTTGTATGGTTTTAGGTGTGGTGTTGTCGACAATCCCAACTGTTTGACGACCTCTACTAAGATGAGTTTATTTTGCCTTTCACTATCAAAAATAAAATGCAGTGGGGTCTCCTTCACTCACATTTGTGAATGAAAAAGGCACTCCCCCTCTTCAATATCTATTGGTTCTTCCGGTTGAATTATTGCGATCGTGACAATAGCAGGGGGGTCTGCTTCGATGATCTTTCTTCTATCAGTATTTTCCTAATCAGATTCCAAATCAGGGTTCGGCTCCTTGTATTTGATATGGGCCACCAATAACTATTTTGAGCGACATTCATCGGTGTTGTGCCATGGAATTTTTTGGAAATTGCACCATTTTCCGGTGTCCTTCATCGTCTTTTCGTGACCCTTTTTTTCCTGTGGCTTGGACTGGTTTTCGGGAGGCTATTTGTTAGGGTCATATTTATCATACTTTTGTTGTTGTGGATTTGCAAACCCAAAATCCCGCTTGTTCTGGTGCTCAAATTTCTGCTCGATTTTAATAGAATATCTATACGCAACACTGAATGATCAGATATCCAAAAAATACATTTCAGTTTGGATGTATCTGTGTAGAGCCCCGCGGTATTTCAGAACCAAATGTTGCTCAGATTATTTGATACCCAGATTGGTGCGTAAGGTATGGAAGGTATTGGTGAACTCTGATACTGCTTGGCCCCTCTCTTGTCGCAATGTGGTCCATCTCATGTATTGGTCTTCATAGTTTCCAACATGGTAATATTGTTCCTTGACCGCATCCACACAAAAAATCCCAAGTGGGATAGACCCCATATATTCTGAACTCCTCTATGGAAATTTGTTCCCAGTAATTTTCCCACCAATGTTTGACATGGGGGAGAGCCTTAAGGAGTGCAAAGGTGATATTTTCCCTGTCAAAAAAATGGTGAATAGAGAAATAAACTTCTAGCAGATTTAACCATTTGTCTAGGGCATCCGCATCTATCTGACCTTCAAATACAAGAATATCAAAATTAGCTTGTACTTTGAAAGGCGAGGTGCCTCCAAAGTGGTCGCTTTATTAATACGCGTTTGTTTTTATTGAAAAGCATTGAAGGATGTGGGCAAAATTCTCCATCATTTTGTCCCTATGTCAGGTGAGAGCTTGCTTAAGCAACAGATTAATAGAATCTTTTGCTCCATCGTTTTTCTTTTCTTATACCATGGAGGGATTCTTGGGTGTGCAAGAGAGATTTTCCTCAAGAGAGACAAGCTCGAGGCCCAAATTTCTATACTCGGACCTCGTCGGGGACATGCACTGAAAAACGATCAAGAGTAGCTTGCTTTGATACCACTGATCCAGATTATTTTCGGCATGAAATGAGAGTAGAGATATAATAAAGAAATGTACAGAGATATCTCAGATATCTAATAATATAACATAAATGTATCAGAGATGCAACCATAAACACAAAGATACAGTAATACACAATTTCTATTAATGAGCAAAAATGTACAAAGACTATAAAAATATAGAGTGAAAGACTCGCTATAATGGTGGCATCTTATCTTTGAGAAGAGATGTGACGGCTACTCTCATTCGCAAGAAGATGATCATTAAAATGAGGCTCCAAAGTCCTTTTAACATAAGTAAAATCCAAAACCCTAACCCTGGAAGATGAAAAGACAAAAGGTTTGTGGGCCCCGATGGGGGTAGTTGATAGGTCAACTTCCCGGGGGCGTAACTTTTGAATATGATCTTTGTTTGGGGATCTTGATACACTGTTGGAAAGGTCTAACTGAGAAGAATGATTTTCGATTGGCCTAGAATAGAGCACTTGGTAGTCGCCTGGGCCACAAATCCCCAAAAAACTTCGTTTAGGGCCTCAAAAGGGCCCTAGAAGTTTGGAGCTCGAAAAACTGTCGAAAAAATGCCAAGGTGGAAAATTGTTTTTTGAACCAGTGGAATAGGTGGGTGGCCACAGATATCCACCTGGATCATGGTCAGTTGGGGTTTTTGGGGATCTCTTAGCAAAATTTCCATATTCATGGTAGATCTTGCATTTGAATGGGAGTTGTTCATAGTCTACTTTCTGGAGGTAGGTCCAATTATCTAGGGTGAGCCTGATAACTTTAGGAAGGCGTTTTTCTAGATCAACCTCCACACAGATTCTAGCACAAGTCTACAGGTTTTCCTTTGGTTTATCCCGATCTATATATTTACCCAAGGAGTTATGTATAGCTCAAAGAGTATCATTGTTCCAGCAATGAAGCGACATAAAAGGGAGGTGAACCCATACCAGAACTGTCGAAGGAATTTCGTTTTCCATATTGAAATTTAGAGTCCATCGATTGAGATATATCCACCGAAACCCCATAAAGTACGGTCCGCTTCTAAAGATTAGGTCACGATATGCCTTCTTCTCAAAGAGAAAAGAAAAAAAACCACAACCACATAATGAATGAGAGATCCTACCTATCAAGTGCGACTTCCATTTTTTGTTGATCCAAATAGCTATTGATCTAGGTGAAGGTCAAATCCCCATAAATTTCACTATTATCCCATTCTCTGCAAATCTAAGAGAGAGAAAGTGAACCTCCCTAGACCAGCACTAAAGGAATTACTTCTAACTTCTTGACAAATCTTGATTGAGCCTGTTTTGGTTGCTTAGGGAGGGATGCGACCAAGGATGCGAAAACAACAATATCCTCCGGGGGGTAGGAGCCCCCACTAGGAGAATCCATGAGGATCGCGAGGGGAGGAAATAGTTAAGGTTTCCTTAGAGCTCATGCACACTAATTTACACCATATCATTATTTGAGTATTTCTTCTTCATAAATTTTAAAGTAGTTTTCAATATTTCATTTCCATCATTCTTATATCTACTTCTTTAAATACACCATTCAATTTTTGAAGCTTAGTTTTTAGACTCAAAGTGACATACAATTGACAACAAAACCATTATAATCTCCTTATTTATGCATTCCATTAGAAAAAAAAAATGAAATGCATTCATGTAAATTATAAATTATTTTACATACATCCATTGTAGTCACAATATATAAGTGATGCAAAGGAGGAAATAAAAGCAAATGTATATATATATATATATAGATAAGTGATGCAAAGGAGGAAACAAAAGCAAATGTATATACAATAAATGATGCAAAGGAGGAAACAAAAGCAAATGTATATATAGAGGAACTACAAGTGTGTTTTTTTATTTCTTTATATATTATAATATTTACCTCTATTACACTATGATATTTACTTCAATTATTTATAATGTAAAGGAACAACAAGTTTGTTTTCTTATTGTACTGTTGAAGGTAGTATATAGCAATGAGTTAGCATTGATTTTCATATTAGTTTTGTGTTGATTTGAAAAATTTATATCAATTTAAATGTTCAACATAACAATTAAAAAAAATTATTTTTTTTAAAAACAAAAATAATATTTTTTTAACTTTTCATTGGTCAATAACTTGATAGTGTTATTGCAGCCTTCACGTATTTCGAAACCTTAAATTAATGAGAAAAGACAAGACCACAAAAAAACTAATATAGTGTAATATTGTATTATAATATATGTTAAAATCTAATATTGTATTGTTTTTTCAAATGAAGTAAAAATTTAAATTTTAGATGTAACTTTTTTACACTTATTAAAATTTCAATAATTTTACATTTCTTAATATTTTTTTAATTTTTTAATTTCAATAATTTTACATTTATTAATATTTTTTTAATCTTTCAATTTCAATAATTTTACATTTATTAATCTTTTAGTATAATTTTATAGAAATTTGTATGTAGTAATTTTTAAACTTTTAAGTCATATTTTAAAATATAAGAAACATTAAGATGTTTTTACTTTTTTAATTATTATAAAGATCATGGGAAGTATAGATCTGCATTCTTTTCGAATGATTAAGGAAATGTCTGAATATTATTTATATAAGCCGTGCAGACACTAACAAGTAAAGTTTTCGGAAGCAGTACATACAACGTGTTGCCCTTATTTCTCTATATACTATGATATTTACTTTGATTATATTATGATATGTTTCTCAATTATACTATGATATTTACCTCGATTATTTATAATGACCTAAGAGGGGAGGCGATTATAATTTTCAATTTTTCTTTTAGTTCAATCTACATTAACATAAAGAATCTACATTAACATAAAGAAAGGTGATTATATGTCTAAGAGCTCCTCTTTAATTTGGAATCAATTAAATGTAAGATTAAATATTTGATCTTTTTATAAATTAGATCTTGTTCAAAAAATTCACTTCATCTTTCAATTAAGGCCTTAGCCTTGAGATCCCACCAAGTTGCGCTCACATTAATTGAGTCTTCGTTGTTTTTTCAACTTCCTATTATCATGATGGAACACACATATCTCTAACATAATATATAGGTGACATTCAATTTAAAAACCTTTTACTAAAAGTTATTAAAAGACCAAAATTACTTAGAACTTACACTTGATTGCAACTATAAAATAAATGACCTACTTACGTAATAACTTTAATGAAAATTATTAACACCCTTATTTAACCATTAATCTAAAATCTTGTTAACTAAAATCTTAATATCAACAAATAATTATCATTAATATTTACATTCCATTATTAAAATAGTATATTCTTACAATACATAGTTTTCACCTCTCAAATAATAAGTTCAATAAGAATGATAGGAATATTGTTTTCGATATGTTCATTATTAAAACATAAGATATATAATTATCATAATTATAAAAATAAATATAAAATATGTCCAAACAACCACCTTAGATATCAACATGGAGGATTAGGACATAAATTAATAATTGAAACATAAGACAGTGTCATAATTTGTTCACATGATTATAGTTATTAGGAGATACTTTTCATTTAAGCTAGTATTAGAAAATGTAGACATTTGGTGAGCAATTGTAGTTTATCAACTTCAATCCACAAAGCATATTAACACTTGCATTTACATAAGAAGTTAAGAGAGTTTATAACTAAATTGTTGGTTTTTGGTTTTTAGTTTGATTTATTATGTTTAAATAAATTTTATTTTTTTAAAATAATGTATTTTTAAAAAGAGTTTTTAATAAAACTAGGTAGTTTTAAATTATTAGGTTTGGAAAATTATTTTATATTTATTTTTGGAAATTGGTTATTTGTTATAGGTTAGTTGGTCCTCTCCCAAGTTATTGTTTTTGTTAGCACCACCATTTATGTCATCCTCATTTTTCTTTTAATCTTCCTTCAATTAATTATTTGGTTAATATTTTCAATTTCTATGTTTCTTGAAAACTACTATATGGATATACTAATGAATGCTTCTACCTCATTGCAATACTCATGTTTCCCCCAATTTGTAAATATAAATATAATTGGTTTGTAAATATAACTATAACTGGTCAAGAGATTATGGCAGATCAGATATGTGTGAATGTTTGATTTGATGAAATTTTTTTGTATAAAAGGACAATGTATGTATTTTTCGTGATTAATAAAAAATGGATAAGTGTTGCATAAGTGCTGAAAGGGGGGTTTTCCAAAATAGACCATGGATTCTATGAGAGAGATGGTGAGGGGAACCAAAAATGGTTGAGATGACCCCCACCAAACCAATACCTTACTAGATTTAATGACTCAGAATAGTCCTCTAACCCAGACATGAATTACCAGTCAAAGTGGTAGCTGGAAGAGTCCTCTTCGAGAGTTAATGAGGAGATGGGGTAGAATATCCATCTGTAAGACTTCCAGACCTGACCACGAGCTAGGGATTTAGACCCACGCAATCTTGTTGATGAAGGAAATAAAATAGGTAATTCATGGGCATAGGAAAGAGAGCGCGAGAGAGAAAGTAGACCTGCAAAGAGAGCAAAGTCGAAAGAGCAATATCGAGAAGATAAAAAGAGCGGATACAACTCTCTGGTTCAAGAAAGAACTGAGAAATAAGATTTTTATGAGTGCAAGAAGTGACTGACATGTTTTTCATTACAAGTTGATAAAGGAGGATGACAAGTGATTGTGGAAGTACTTGTGTAGACCTCCTTGCTTGGTATAGAGAAAACTCATTGCCAAGGTCCCATGGGAGGAGGAGAGTAACCTTCATCTCTGACTGTCGCTGAGTAAGAAGAAAAATTCTCTCTCAGATCATCATGGTCTAGATCGGGGGTGGCCAACAGTAAATCTGTCATGAGTGGTTGTGCCTATGGTTGGGTGGAAACATGCACCCCTTTCAACAGTCGCTTCACGAACTTTGGTTTTCTGATAAGTATTTTCATACTTTGTGTGTTGAAATGGAAATGGTGATTGAATGCATATATATATATATATATATGACTGATTTCGGTATTGAATGATTAAAGGTGGAAATATGTATTGTCTCAGTGAACCCATGATTTTGAATTGTTGTCTTCTTGCCTCAGCTTAGCAATTAGAGGGTTGTGGGATGTAAGTCTGCAAGAGGGTCGGGGTAGGATTTACTAGAATGTTTAAGTCTGGCCGACCTCTAGTATCTACCTTCGCGGGAATACTAAGTTCAAAATCAGATGGAAGGAAGGCACCTCCTTCAGGCCTTTCATTGTTCGACCAAGGGCTCATGCTCGTGTCCTTAACTAATCAACATCTAAGAGATTAGCGCGTAATCCACGAAAGTTTCCAAAGGACCCATCTGACCAATGTCTGGGGATCCTACGCTGGGCCCAAAAGAAGTTAAGCCTTATGGCTTCGGAACTTAGGGAATTCGGAGCTCCGGAGTGTTTCGACCCTACCATGTATAAACCGGTCGAAGGTAACTCATGGTTGCAGTTACCCACAAGGTGGACTGGCGCTTGGTGGTTTCCTTATCCGGGATAGATATAATTGCCCCATTGTTAAACCTCAATCCATTCAGTTATCGCGAAGTAATGTGAACCACCGATCTAAGAGTATTTAGGAGACCCCTTGGCTATTGGATACACACCGAGGTAACTTCAGCAAAGTCCCACTCTGTGAGAACAGAGAGGATATAACATCAAACTCCCGAACACCGATGTCACGAAGTGATGAGAGTCATGGATCTGGGGAGTTTGTCAAGAACCCCTCTAAACTGTTTGATCATCCAGAGGAGGGACCTGAGTACGGTACTTCAACGAAGTCCTACTTTGGGAGAGTGGAGTGGCCATAAAGCCGAAACCCCCAAAGGCCGTAGCTGCGAAGTAATGAGAACAATAGATCTAGGGATCATTTGGGGATCTTCCATGACCGTCAGATCTAGACCATGGTCAGCATGATGTTGACCACTCTAGGAGAAAGGAGGGAGTCACACCACTAATCCCTCAAACACCAAAGTTACGAAGTAACAGAGTCCGTATATCTGAGGGGTTATGTGAACACACCATGACTGTAATATCGAATGATTTGGAATGCGATCAGTCCAGGGTGACCTGGTATGCTGACGTCACCTAGGGTGACGTGGACCCACATTCGAAGTGCCATGTGTCACCGACCCTACATGCCCATTAACATGTGACATATGTCACCCTTTTAAGGGGCCATGTGTCATCTTTGCCTTTTCGCATGTCACCCCCCTGGCATGTATTCACTTGGCTTATTGGCGGGTGGAGTACTCGAGACCCACCTATCCTTACCTTTGTGTTTAATTCGTCACCTCGTTCAAGGGTGAACCCTTCAAGAGTCTGGTACTTTAGGACTCTGAAGGTTTGGGGTGCAGTGTTGTAGATAAGCCGAAAGGCCCGAAGACCGGAGCCACATGGTGAGATTTCGGGATCCTTCAGGAGTTCGGTATTTCGAGACTCCAAAGGATAGATGCATAGAAGGAAAAAGGGGTGTTTAGTGTTGAACGTCGAACTATCCCTTGAGCGTAGTGGTTAAATGAGGATGAGTTTCTTCCATTAGGTTTGATGGTGGATGGAATTTCATCGGAGATGCAGGTATTGGATAATCTTTGGGAGCTTCGAGGTACATCTAACAGTATGAATGAGACGAACCTACGTGGACACCATGTGGCCTTTGACTGTTAATGCCCGGAGATCCTTGGAAGGGCGTATCTCCCAATTCAGAGCTCAGATTTGAGTATGATGATAGTCATTGGAAAGCTTCGAGTGAGCAGAAGACAACGGTGTCGTTAAGGAGAGGTCTGGAAATGTTTGAGAGAAAGTGAAATTTTGACGCCCCATCCCTTAGATGTTCCCTTAAGGTGTTGGGTGTGTTACAAATTGGTATCAGAGCATGGTTACCAAACTTGTCCTCCTTGGGCTCATGAACGAGTCGCTTAAAAATATTATTTAAAGAGAATCTTATTTAAAGAACTTTTAAGGGTGCACCCTATCTTACCCCTTTTCTAAAAGGCTTAGTTAAACCTCTACTGGAGAAAGGAATGAATGTTTCTACTGTTGTGTGTTCGACAACACAGGTATTCCAACAGAGGACGAACACCTTCAGTAACCACTCACATAACCAGATCAAAGATCAACACACCGATGTTTTCACGTGGTAAAACCCCTACGGGGAAACATCCACGACCCCAACCAACGCGGCCACTTGGAGAAGTTTATTAATGCAAAGAAAAATATTACAGAGTTACAAGAGAGTTTCTCACAATCGATCATCAGCAAATGACCCTCCATGCTCTTTCAATAGAGATCATGGACCAATCGGGTGTTAAGCCACGGATCAATGGTCGTTAAGATCGAGGAGAGTATGAACCGTCAGATCACTCTATGTCGGGAACATATCGTGACTGTCGGATTGCCTAACTACAAATGCATACTAATTCATACTAAAGAAACACACTTTTACCTAACGACATATTAGACCAAGTAGATCTTAACTAACTCCTAAGTGTCTAAATATCCTAACATCCCCCCTTAAGAACAACTTGGGAT
>ML794568.1:337838-351623 GCA_009831015.1 Picea engelmannii
AAAAAAAAAAATACAAACCGAAATAAAATCAAAACTTTGCAAAAATTTAAAAATGCGTATTCAGACTTTATACCTCCGGATTCTGATTGTAATGGCCGTATCTTGGGCAAACGGAAACCTTTTCGAGTGAAACGAAAAGTGTTTCTGAATGAAAAGCGTGCTCCGGACGCAATGGAACAGTCCTTTCAGCCCAAAAATGTATATAAATGCCAGAAAATGGAGATGAGACAACTCGGCTTCATGATCTCGATCTACAACAGGAGAGGGTCTTCAACAGGCTCTGATACCATGTTTGAAAACACAGGTATTCCAACAGAGGATGAACACCTTTAGTAACCACTCAAATAACCAGATCAAAGATCAACACACCGATGTTTTCACGTGGTAAAACCCCTACGGGGAAACATCCACGGCCCCAGCCAACGCGGCCACTTGGAGCAGTTTATTAATGCAAAGAAAAAGATTACAGAGAGATTTTACAAGAGAGTTTCTCACAATCGATCATCGGAAAATGACCCTCCATGCTATTTAAATAGAGATCATAGACCAATCGGGTGTTAAGCCACATATCAATGGCTGTTAAGATCGAGGAGAGTATGAACCATCGGATCACTCTATGTCGGGAACATATCGTGACTGTCGGATTGCCTAACTACAAATGCATACTAAAGAAACACACTTTTACCCAACGACATATTAGACCAAGTAGATCTTAACTAACTCCTAAGTGTCTAAATATCCTAACATTGTGTGTGTTTTGAAAATATGAATTGTGTGATGTTCATGAACTAATATACCCTTAACTAACATAAAAAAATTATTAGCACTCAAGCAGTCAGTAGACCGCAGAAAAAATACAACCTAAAGGATGGTGACACACCATGAATTGGGGGAGAACTCCCAAAATAGAGAGGAAGAATCTGATGAAATAAGCGCGGTGGAAAACCCTCTAGATATGGCTAAAACTGTAAGAAGCCTCATGGTAGAATGACAGAGTTGTAAGGCTGGCAATGAGAGGATAATAAAATAACATGAAAATAAAATCAAAATCAATGCAGTTCTACTGTAGATCTTATTAGATATACAAAGGCAATTGTAGTATGGACCAACAACCATTCATGCAAACATACATCATACGAAGAAAACCCAGGGTCCATCTGAGATACGAAAGAATGGCCCTGAAAGTGGCCACACAAGGAGGATCACCTCAAAGAAGGCCCCACATGCATCCAAGAGACACTGATTGGAAAAATCCTCCGGCGAGGAAACTAACAACTCCAAGGAATATTCTAGTAGCAAAACTAGTTCGCATTCCCAGAGGAAAAGAAAGAAAAGGAAGCATTCTGAGAGTCATGACCTGGAAGAGTTCAAGAAAGCCAAACCACCCAACTTCGATGGAGAAATTAAGAAGGGGGAAGAAGAAGAAGTTGAGTTGCTTGGCTTGAAGAAGTACTTCAAAGTTCATGACTACTCTGAAAATTTGAAGGTTCGAAGAGCCATATTTAACCTGAATGGAAAGGCCTCCATTTGGTGGGAGGACCTTAGGAATGTGAAAGGAATCCATGAGAAGGACTTGTCATGGATTTTTTTTTATAAATACTTCAAGAAGAAGTATTTGTCAAAGAAATACTTTGATGGGAAGACCAATGAGTTCTATGAACTCAAGTTGGGACAACTCATAATAGAGGAATATATCAATAAATTCCTTGAGTTGATAAGGTATGTTCCCTACATCAAAGCTGAAAAGGTAAAGATGCAACGATTTATTAGTTGACTACCTGAGTCCTTTCGAAACATGATTGAATATGATGAGCCAAATACATTAGAAGACACTATCTGGAAGGCAAGGTATTGCTATGAGCAGTTAAAAAAGAAACAGAACCTCAAGAGGAATGGAAGATGAAGAGTAGTTTAGGATTCAAGTAAAAGGGGTTTAAACCCTCAATATTCAAGAGCTATGGGAAAGGTTCTAAGATGAGCCTTCCTACTAAAAGTGTATACCAGAAAAATTTCCTCTCTCAGAGTGGAAATAAACCCTTTGGAGCAGCCCCAGGTAAGATTGATAACACAAAGAGAGAACCATTGAAATGTTGGGGTTTTGGAGAAGAACATCTGCTGAAAAACTTCCCATATAGGCAACAAAACAATAGGAGGGTATACAACATCCAAGAGGCTACCATAGTCAATGATGTGGCTAGGAGAATTCCATAGATTTATGCAGGCTTGGATAATAGACAATCCAACCACCAAGCTTTAGTGGTGGAGATGGAAGGTGTGATTTCCAACCATCTAGTTTCCATTTTAATTGACCCTGGTTCTAATTTGAGTTATGTTTCCCCTCAAACTATTGAAAAATGTAAATTGCAACAAGTTAAACATGTTAAATCATGGTTGGTACAACTAGCCACTGGAACCAAAATAAAAGTAACAAAGGTCATACCAACATGCCAATTTGTCATGAGTGGATTTCCCACCCAATCGAACCTAAACATACTTCCTTTAGGATCTTATGACCTATTTATTGGCACGGACTGGTTGGCTTCCCATAAAACCAAATTGGACTATTACAATAAAACTTTGGAGTATGAAAATGAATAAGGGAGAAAGGTAACCCTACAAGGGATTCAAAAGATTGTCTCAGTGAGACAAATATCAACACTTCAAGTGAAGAAGTATTGCAAAAAAGGATGTCCTTTGTATGCAATGCAAGTGTTGGAATCAGTTGAGGATGACAAACCAAGCCTAAAGGACCATCCCATATTGGGAGAGTATAAAGTTGTGTTCCCAGAAGAGGTACTAGGTCTACCTCCAAGAAGAGATATTGACTTTTCAATAGAAATTGCACCAGGAGCGGTGCTAGTTTCTAGAACACCCTATAAAATAAGTACACCAGAGCTAGTTGAGCTCAAACTACAACTAAAGGAAATGATGGACAAAGGATACATCAAACCTAGCGTGTCTCCATGGGGAGCACCAACCTTGCTTGTGAAAAATAAGGATGGCACACTTAGGTTGTGCATAGAATATAGGAAACTCAATAAGACAACCATAAAGAATAAGTATCCCTTCCCAAGGATCAATGACTTATTTGACCAATTAAGGGGTGTTACCATTTTCTTCAAGATTGATTTGAGGTATGGATACCATCATGCCTAAATTAAGGATGAATACATCCACAAAACAACCTTTAGGACAAGATAATATCACTATGAATTTGCGGTGGTGCCATTTGGGCTAACCAATGCATCAACCACTTTTATGTGCTTAATGAATAATGTAATCCGTGAATTATTAGACAGATTTGTATTGGTTTTCATTGATGATATTATAATCTATTCTAATAATAGGGAAGATCATGAAGAACATCTCAAGTTACTGCTTCAAGTACTAAGATAACATCAACTCTATGCTAAGTTTAGTAAGTGTGACTTTTTCCAGAAACAAGTCCATTACTCAGGCCATGTTATTTTTGAAGAAGGGGTGGAAATTAATCCCGACAAGATCAAATCCATTCTGGATTGGCCTACCCCAAAGGATGTATCTGATATCAGATCCTATATGGGCCTATAAGGATACTATAGGAGGTTCATAAAAGGATTTTCCAATATTGGTTTCCCAATCACTTCCCTTCAAAAAAAGGGAGTTAAATTCATTTGGACATACAAATGTGAAGAGAGATTCCAAGAGCTGAAATAACTTCTAACCAATGCACTTGTGTTGAATATTGTATACCCAAACAAGGACTTCCTTGTGTGTACAAATGCCTGCAAGGAAGGACTCAGAGGAGTCCTTGTGCAAGAAGAACATGTAATTTTCTACGAATCCATAAAATTGAATGAGCATGAAATCAATTATGTGACTCGTGATCTAGAATTGGCTACCATAGTACATGCTTTAAAAATGTGGAGGCATTACCTCCTGGCTAAAATATTTGTGTTGATGGTAGATCATTGTGGGTTGAGGTACATGTTTGGTCAACCAAAATTTAATGCTAGACAAGAAAGATGGATGGCTCTCCTTATTGAGTTTGATTTTGAAATCAAACATATCAAAGGAAAAGAAAATAGGGTGGTTGATGCCCTTAGCAGAAGTGTGAAAATGATTCACCTAGCAGCGGTAAGAACCTATGAAACAAATGTCATGGAGAGAGTCAAGAGTGCACAAGAAACCGATGCATTCTTCGAAATTGTAAAATCATACTTAGATGGCTTGATGGCCTGCTAACTTACAAAGGTAGGTTGTATATCCTGAATTGTTATGACTTGAAGAGGTTCATTATGGATGAACTACACAAAAGACCATATACTGGTCATCCTGGTTATTAGAAAATGATAATGGCCACTAGAAAACTGTTCTATTGGCTAAGACATTAGAATGAAAAATATGATTACTTGGCTAAATGTCTATAATGTTAGCAGGTTAAAGGCATAACATCGGATTCCAACAGGGTTTTTGCAGCCCTTACCAATTTCAGAATGGAAATGGGAAACCATCTCCATGGATTTCATCACTAGATTACCAAAATTGGCCAAACAGAATGATGCCATCATGGTAGTGGTGGAAAAATTGAGCAAGGCTTCTCACTTTGTTCCTGTCAAGTCAAATTGCAAGGAAATAGATATTGAGAGTATCTTCATGAAATAAATATTTTGGTTGCACGACATGCCTAAGGAGATCATATCTGACAAGGATACGAAATTTATTTCTAGCTTTTGGAAATCTTTAATGGTTGGTTTTGAGACTAAATTGTTGTTTAGCACAGCCTATCACCCTCAAACTAATGGACAAACTATCACACTCAAATTTTAAGGATGCATGTAATGCATCAGCCTAAGAAGTGGGAAGACTACCTACCATTGGTAGAGTTTTCCTACAACAATAGCTATCAAGAGTCATTGAAGATGAGCCCTTTTGAAGCCCTCTATGGTAGACAATGCAAGATTCAAATCGGCTGGAATAATCCAGTAGATAGAATTATAATCGAGCCAAACATGATGAAATAAATGGAACAACAGGTAATTCAGATAAAACAAAATCTAAAAATAGCCCAGGATAGATAGAAAATCTATGTAGACAAAAAGAGGACTCCTAGAGAGTTCATAATGAGGGATCATGTATATCTCAAAGTTAGACCCAGGAAAATCTCTTTGAGAATGGGAGCTTGTGCCAAGATGGCACCTCGGTATTGTGGACCCTTTGAAAGTTTGGATAGAGTGGGACCTATATCCCATAGGCTAGCACTCCCTCCCACAGTAAAGGCACATAATGTTTTCCATGTTTCGTTATTAAAGAAATATGTACATGATTATAATCATATTATTGACTGGTATGTGATTCAAGTGGAACTAGAGGGAGAATTCTTGGTATAAACTCAATGCATAATAGACAGGAAGGATACCCCACTCAGGAATAGAACCATTGCATAGGTCAAGTGATGCAGGAGCATCTCAAGTGAGCTAGCGCGGAGACAAAAGACAGTTGGACAAGCGCCCATCACAAATTTTGAAATTCTCTTGAAGTTAATGTGCCAATATTAAATGAGATAATTAAGGAGCGCACTTGTAAAATGTAAAAGGACCTTGAGCGATCCTCTCTCGTCCTTAGTAGGTAGAAGGAATTTATAAGTAGTTAATGAAGGTAGATAGAATTGAATTGAATGTTAGATTAGACAGATTTAGAGCGCAAGAGGGAAACAGGATATAGACACCCTCATTGTGTATTGTAACATAAGCATGAGATTATGCCAATTGAGAGCATAGAAGAGAAGAAAAGAGTTGTAGTGAGAATTCCATGTACAAAAGTTCTGGATTAATACAAAGAAGGTTTTGATTCAAACTCATGGTGTTTAGACATTCTCTGTGCATGCATCTTTGAATGTTTTTCTCTTTGATGTTTTACTCTTTCTGTCATGTAATTGCTTTTATGCTATGTATGAATGATTTCTTGTTGAATGTCTGAAATCTGAGAGAGAGAGAGAGAGAGAGAGTAAGGGAAATGAGTTTCAATTGTTTCTCTATCTGAGTAAGAGTTCCTGCAAGGAGTGCAGTTGAATTGTCTGCAAGGAGTGCAGTCAGGCACAGGAGCCGTGTAAGGAGTGCACAGGCCGAGTCAGGTCTCGGAGTTGCAGACCTGAGCAGAGTATTGAGAGACTGTTGTTGTAGGTGTGCGCAGAGTCGAAAAGAGTTCAACAATTGGAAATTTTTGAAGGTCTGCCGCAAGGAGTGCGAGCAGGAGTTTTCTGAAAGACTCAGAGTTGAAGAAAGCAAAGGAAGTTTGTGTATTGGAAAACAGTGAGAAGGCGTTGCAAGTTTGTGTTGCAGGAAGTTGAGTACCATGGGAAAACCACTTGGTAAAAGTTGTAGGAGTTCTTGGGAAGAGAAACGACGGACGATCATAATTCTCTGTGGAGAATTCGTGAAGTCCCGTGAGCTGTCAGATCTCATGGAGGAGCAGGGGAGTTACAATGAGTATTCCCAAAGGTTCAAGCTCAGGAGAGGCAGAACCATAGATCCAAGCCGACAAGGGCCGTTGGATTTACCCGTTGATTTCTATATCGGGGTTTCATAGGTTGGAGTCCTGTAATCTTTGCAACGGGACTCACAAAATCATGAAACGAAAAGTCCCAAAGGAACGAGAAGATTGTGTGGGCCACAGAAGACAACAGAGTGGACAGGTAGCGCCCTATCAACACATAAGTCAAATTTCGTTGACCATTTTTGGTTTTCAAGGGGTGAAGTCCCAAAACCTTTGCATTAGGAATCACGAAATCATGAAGTCCAAAGTTCCGTCGGAGTGAGAGGTCGTTGACGGGTCAACCTTGCGAGTACATCGAAGGTTCGGTAAATCGGGTTTCGGAAGTCGAGGGGATGAGTTGCTCGACATTGCAACTCCCGAAATCACGATAAGGAGAAATCCGAACTAGCAAGGGGAAAGGGTCAAGTGTTGACTGTCTTCGGGTTTCAGAGATTGAGAGACAAGATGCTTGACCTCCAGATTCGCGGAAGTGCGAAGTCCGATCTCCCGAAGTACAAGGGGGAATTTCTTGAAGTTGATTGTGGGTGTAGATTTCCCGAAAGGGAAA
This sequence comes from Picea engelmannii, assembly GCA_009831015.1. Classification (NCBI taxonomy): domain Eukaryota; kingdom Viridiplantae; phylum Streptophyta; class Pinopsida; order Pinales; family Pinaceae; genus Picea; species Picea engelmannii. Next base: position 344,920 of record ML794568.1, read on the forward strand.
TAGAGGAGCCATTTCCGAGAGCTCTTCGGGCCAGTGTAAGGGGGAAGATCTTGTGTATGTGACCTTCTGACCTGTGGGTTGAGGAGGGTTTGAGAACATGTTTGGTATCAGAGCTCAGAAAGGATTCTTTTCTTTCTGTAGCAGGGAAAAGGATAATTCACCATGCTGCCAAGGAGAAGGGACATGCAAACACCCAATCCACCAGAGGATAGGGAAATGCCGAGAAGAAGGGGTAGGTAGATGACTGATCTAGCCATGGAGAGAGAGATGCATGACTTACACGCCAAACTCAAAGACATGGAGACAACACAGAGGTGTACAGTCAGTGTTGGGGATCTTAGTGATTCCAAAAGTGAAATTGAGGCGAAACATGAAAGAGAGGAAGTTGCAGTTGAAGATGCAGCAAACAAACGTTTGATTAGAGCTATTGAAAGAATGGGTGCAAGAGAGAAAATGGACATTCCAGTTTATGAGGGAAATTTGGATGCAGAGGAGCTTCTAGACTGGATTAGAGCTCTGGATACATACTTTGACTATGAAGATGTCGAAGAGGACAAGAAGGTCAAACATGCTGTCACGAGATTAAAAGGACAAGCAACATTGTGGTGGGATGAACTACAAGATGAAAGATGCTACAAAGGAAAGCAGAAGATCAAAAGCTAGGACAAGATGATCGCGAAGATGAAGGCGAAATTCATCCCCAGGGATTACCAGATTACTCTGTTTCGAAGAATGCAAAACTTGAGACAGAAGCTAATGACAGTGAAAGAATACACTGAAGAATTCTACAGGCTGAACATCAAGGCAGGTCATCGGGAAAGTGATGATGAAAAGGTTGACAGATACATGAATGGCCTGAGATACAACATCTAAGATGAGATGAGCATGATAACCATCCGAACAGTGGAAGATGCTTATCAGATGGCTCTAAAGGATGAAGAGAAGCTGAGCCGAAAGCAGGGTCAAAGAGGCCGAGGCAGAAGTCAGCCCAGAGGAAAATCAATTGCCCAGGATAAAAACCAGAAACCCAAGGGGGACTGGAAGAAACCTCAGAATCGAACTGAGAGAGGTGGAATCTCACAGCGAGGGCAACATACCGAACAAAGAGGAGAAAATACTGATAATAATATTTTTCCTCGTACCAGAGGTAGAGGAAGAGGAAGAGGTGGAGTAATAACTTGCCTCACATGCGGAAAGGATGGGCACAAGTCTTATGAGTGTCCTGGCAAAAATAAGGAAGGAGGAGAGACTCACATCACCGAAGCATAGAGATGGGATGTTGAAGCAGAAGATGCTGAAGGCGGAAGATTGCTGATGATGCGAAAATCTCTTTTGACACCAGAGAAGGAGGTGGAGAGTTCAGTCCAAAGAAATAGACTTTTCCGGACTGCTTTCAAAACCAAGGATAGGGTATGCAAGGTCATTGTGGATAGTGGTAGCATAGATAATATCGTTTCTATAGAGATGGTAGAAAAGTTGGAGCTGGAGACGATTGATCATCCAAGCCCATACAGAGTTTCGTGGCTACAAAAAGGACATTAGGTAACTGTCACTAAACAACGTTTAGTTGAATTCAAGATAGGAGGATATAATGATAAGATATTATGTGATGTTATTCCTATGGATGTTTGTCATCTATTGCTAGGTAAACCATGGCAATATGACAGGAATGTGATTCATGATGGGAGAATGAACACATACACCCTAGAGAAGAATGGGAGAACTCACATGTTGCTTCCAATCAAAGATAAGGAGGTAAAACTTGAAGTAAGAAATGATGTATTTCTCATGAGTGGGAAGGAAATTCTTATAGAGTTCAAGAAGAAGGAGGAACCACAATTTATTGTGGTCAGGAAACTGAATTTTTTTTTTACCAGCACAAGGGTAGATGATTTACCAGAAGAGATTCAGGAACTACTGGAAGAGTTCGCTGACATAGTAGTGGACGAACTACCTCGTTCGTTGCCACCGATCAGAATTGTGAGTCATCATATTGATCTCATACCAGGAGCTAGTTTTCCAAACAAAGCCACATATCGATTGACGCCGCAAGAGAATGAAGAGGTCAAAAGACAAGTCCAAGATTTTTTGGACAAAGGTTTGGTCAAAGAAAGCTTGAGTCCATGTGTTGTTCCGACAATACTCAGTCCGAAGAAAGACGGAGGGTGGAGGATGTGTACTGACTTGAGGACGATCAACAAGATAACCATCAGTTATAGATTTCCATTACCAAGGATGGATGATCTGATGGATTGCTTGAGTGGAGCAAAATTCTTTTCAAAGATTGATTTGAAAAGTGGTTATCACCAAATCTGCATGAGAGAAGGTGTTGAATGGAAGATATCCTTCAAAACCAACGAAGGGTTGTATGAATGGATTGTTATGCCATTTGGCTTAACAAATGTGTCGAGTACCTTCATGAGGTTGATGAACGAAGTCCTCAGGGATTTCATCAGAGAATTTGTTATCGTATATCTGGATGACATACTGATTTTCAGTAAAATAGTGGTAGAGCATCTGAAACATTTGGCTACAGTGATGAAGAGGTTACATCAGGAGAAGCTGTTGATAAACATGAAGAATTCCTCATTCATGAAGACAGAGCTCATTTATCTGGGGTTTGTTATTTCTGCAGATAAGTTGAGGATGGATCCAGGTAAAGTGGAAGTGATTAAGAATTGGCCATCACTGAAGAGTATATTTGAGGTGAGAAGCTTTCACGGATTGGGTAGTTTCTACCAAAAGTTCAACAGAAATTTCAGTGGGATTAGTGCACCGATGATGGACACAGTGAAGAAGACACACAAATCGTTTCACTGGACAGAAGAAGCTGAGAAGATTTTTAATTTGTTGAAAAGGAAAATCACGGAACAACCAATTCTGGTGTTGCTTGATTTCCAGAAGACATTTCAAGTGAAATGTGATGCAAGTGGATTTGCAATAGGGGCAGTCTTGAGTCAAGAAGACAGGCCGATAACATACTTCAGCGAGAAAGCTGAATGAAGTGAAAGTGAAATACTCTACATATGATAAGGAGTTCTATGCTATCATACATACATTACTTGATCCTGAAGGAATTTGTATTATACAGTGACAATCATGCACAACAGTTTGTGACTCAACAAGAAAAGTTGAATCAGAGGCATGTTAAATGGGTGGAATATATGCAAAATTTCACTTTTGTGATTAAACATATTTTTGGTACTGCTAACAAAGTTGTTGATGCTTTGAGCAGGAAGTGTTTTCTATTGTAGGAGTTCAGAGTCAAAACGTTGGGTTTTGATGATCTCAGGAAAATGTATAGAAATGATCCATATTTTAAAGGAGCGTATGAAGCAGCTGAGAATCCAATTCTCAGAGATAGAAGAAAATGGGCAGAATACATGATCTAGGAAGGATTATTATTTAAAGGTAATCAGCTTTGTATTCCGAAATGCTCCATGAGGGAGAATTTGCTGAAGGAGAAACACAGTGGAGGATTGGCTGGAAATTTTGGTCACAACAAGACGTTCGCAAAGTTGAATGAGTCACACTTTTGACCGGGATTGCAAGCAGACGTCAAGAGATTTGTGGACAAATGTAGAATTTTCCAGCATTCGAAAGGAAGGAGACAGAATGTCGGGTTTTATCAACCATTGCTCATACCTGATAAGCCATGGGATGCAATCAACATGGATTTCGTATTGGGGTTGCTAAGAACACAGAGAGGTTTTGATTCAATCTTTGTGGTGGTGGATAGATTTTCCAAGATGGCACACTTCATTCCATGTCAGAAAACCAGTGACGCAACTCACATTGCGAATCTGTTTTTCAAAGAAGTCATTTGACTTCACAACTTGCCAAGGAGCATAGTTTCAGATCGAGACACTAAGTTCATAGGACACTTTTGGAGGACCTTATGGAAGAAGCTGGGAACTAACTTATCGTTCATTTTAGCTTATCATCCTCAGATGGATGGATAGACAGAAGTGGTAAACAAAAGTCTGGGAGACTTGCTGAGAAGCCTGGTGACAGAACACCATAGCCAGTGGGACAACATATTACCACAGGCATAATTTTCTTATAACGACTCAGTTAACAGAAGCAAAGGGCAGAGTCCATTTCAGATTGTCTATGGCATGCAACTTAGAGGAATTTCGGAATTGAGAGATTCAGAACAAATTGCGACTAGGAGCGCTAGTGCAGAAGATTTCGCAGAGGCGATGAAGGAACTTCACAGCCAAGTGAAGGAGCGATTGTAGAATTCAAGCCAAGAATATAAGCGTAGAGCATATCAACATAGGAGACAAATTCAGTTTGAGTTTGGTGACTTGATTCTAGCACATTTGAGAAAGGAAAGGTTCTCGAGAGGAACATATAATAAACTAAAAATGAAGAAAATCGGACCATGTAAGGTCTTAAAGAAATTTGGGGAAAATGCTTATGAGATTGAATTACCCGATGGGATCGGAATTTCTCCGATACTCAATATCGCAGATTTGTACCCATATAAAACTGAGGAAACAGGGATAGAAAGTGAACATCCAGTGATCCATTGGGAAAAATAGATGTCAGTTGCAGAAAATCTGCAGATGGAGCACATACTGGACAAAAGAGTGAGAAAAAAGACCAGGCGAAAGCAATACTTTGAGTATTTGGTCAAGTGGAAGGACCATCCAGTTGAAGATGCCAGCTGGGAGAATGAAGCAAAGATCCAAAGGCATGGACAGACAGTGCGTGAGCTAATGGATAGGAGCCCATGAAAAATTTCAAGCGAGGGAGTATGATGCAGGAGCATCTCAAGCGAGCCAGCGTGGAGACAAAAGACCCCTGGACAAGCACCCGGCATAAATTTTGAAATTCTCTTGAAGTTAATGCGCCAATCTTAAATGAGATAATTAAGAAGGAGCACACTTGTAAAATGTAAAAGGACCTTGAGTGATCTGCTCTCGTCCTTTGTAGGTAGAAGGAATTTATAAGTAGTTAATGAAGGTAGATAGAATTGAATTGAATGTTAGATTAGATAGATTTAGAGTGCAAGAGGGAAATAGGATATAGACACCCTCATTGTGTATTGTAACATAAGCATGAGATTATGCCAGTTGAGAGCATAGAAGAGAAGCAGAGAGCTGTAGTGAGAATTCCATGTACAGAATTTCTGGATTAATACAAAGAAGGTTTTTATTCAGACTCATGGTGTTCAGATATTCTTTGTGCATGCATCTTTGAATGTTTTTCTCTTTGATGTTTTACTCTTTCTGTCATGCAATTGATTTTATGCTATGTATGAATGATTTCTTGTTGAATGTCTGAAATCTGAGAGAGAGAGAGAGTAAGGGAAATGAGTTTCAATTGTTTCTCTATCTGAGCAAGAGTTCCTGCAAGGAGTGCAGTTGAATTGTCTGCAAGGAGTGCAGTCAGGCACATGAGCCATGCAAGGAGTGCGCAGGCCGAGTAAAGTCTCATAGTTGCAGACCTGAGTGGAGTATTGAGAGACTGTTGCTGCAGGTGTGCACAGAGTTGAAAAGAGTTCAGCACTTGGAAATGTTTGAAGGTTTGCCGCAAGGAGTGCAAGCAGGAGTTTTCTGAAAGACTCAGAGTCGAAGAAAGCACAGGAAGTTTGTGTATTGGAAAATAGTGAGAAGGCATTGCGAGTTTGTGTCACAGGTAGTTGAGTGTCGTGGGAAAACCACTTGGTAAAAGTTGCAGGAGTCCTTGGGAAGAGAAAAGATGGACGGTTGGAATTATCTATGGAGAATTCACGAAGTCCTGTGAGCCGCCAGATCTCACGGAGGAGCAGGGGAGTTACAACGAGTATTCCCAAAGGTTCAAGCTCAGGAGAGGCAGAACCATAGATCCAAGCCGACAAGGGACGTTGGATTTACCCGTGGATTTTTATATCGGGGTTTCATAGGTTGGAGTCCCGTAATCTTTGCAACGAGACTCGCAAAATCACGAAACACGAAGTACCGAAGGAACAAGAAGATTGTGTGGGCCACAGAAGATAATAGAGTGGACAGGTAGCACCCTATCGACATGGAAGTCAAATTCTGTTGACCATTCGGGTTTTCATGGGGTGAAGTCCCGAAACCTTTGCATTAGGAATTGCGAAATCATGAAGTTCGAAGTTTCATCGGAGTGAGAGGCCGTTGACGGGTCAACCTTGCAAGTACATCGGAGGTTTGGTAAATTGGGTTTCAGAAGTCGAGGGGACGAGTTGCTCGACATTGCAACTCCCGAAATCACGATAAGGAGAAATCCAAACTAGCAAGGAGAAAGGGTCAAGTGTTGACTGTCTTTGGGTTTCGGAGATTGAGAGACAAGACGCTTGACCGTCGGATTCACGGAAGTGCAAAGTTCGATCTCCTGAAGTACAAGGGGGGATTTCTTGAAGTTGATTGTGGGTGTAGATTTCCCGAAAGGGAAATAGAGGAGCCATTTCCGAGAGCTCTTCGGGCCAGTGTAAGGGGAAAGATCCCGTGTACGTGACCTTCTGACCTACGGGTTGAGGAGGGGTTGCGATCATCAAGGTACGGTGGAAACGCTTTGGCCCAGATGAGGGTGTCACTGAGAACAACATTCGGGAAGATACTCTCTAGTACCTGGGTAGTCGGGTAGTACGGCTAAGGGTAAAATCTATCCTCCTTAGTTAGTGCCCTGAGATATTGGGCCGAGTACTACTGTTGGACCCCGCACGTATATTAGAGAGCTATAGCACAGGGCAA
>ML794568.1:354972-390806 GCA_009831015.1 Picea engelmannii
CTCTAGCTACCTTACAGGCTACATGGGAAATGGAAGATGCCATGAAACAAGAATGTCCATTTTTGTTTACTTCTGTACATATAGAGCACATAGGAAGATAGAAAATCAAGGATGATATTCCTTTAAGGGGGAGGGAATTGTAATACCCATGTTTAACCCAGTTTGTAAATATAAGTATAACTGGCCAAGAGACTATGGAAGATCATATATGTGTGAATGTTTGATATGATGAACCATTTTGTATAAAAGGACAATGTATGTATTTTTCGTTATTAATAAAAAAATGGATAAGTGTTGCATAATTGTTGAAAGGGGGGTTTTCCAAGATAGACCATGGATGCTATGAGAGATATGGTGAGGGGAACCATACATGTTTAAGATGACCCCCACCAAACCCGTACCTTACTGGATTTAATGACTCAGAACGATCCTTTCACCGAGACATGAATTACCAGTCAAAATGGTAGCTGGAAGAGTCCTCCTCAAGAGTTAATGAGGATATGGGGAAGAGTACCCATATGTAAGACTTCCAGACCTGACCATGAGTTGGGGATTTGGGCCCATGCAATCTTGCTGAGGAAGGCAAGAAAAGAGGTAATTTGTGGATAGAGGAAAGAGAGCGCAGGAGAGCAAGCAAACCTATGAAGAGAAAAGAGTCAAAAGAGAAATCTCGAGAAGATAAAAAGAGAGGTTACACCTCTCTATTTCGAGAAAGAATTGAGAAATAAGCTCGTTCAGAGTGCAAATAGTGACTGGAAGGGTTTTTTTTTACAAGCTCATAAATGAGGTTGACGAGTATTTGTGGAAGTACTCATGCAAACCTCCTTTCTTGGTATAGAGAAAACTCGTTGCCAAGGTCCCGTGGGAGGAGGAGAGTAACCTATGTCCTCAAGTCACTGAGTAAGAAGGAAAATTATCTCTTAGAGCATCATGGTCTAGCTCGGGGGTGGCTCGCGGTAAATTCATCAGGAGTGGATGTGCCTATGGTTGGGTGTAAATAGGAACCCCTTTCAATAGTCACTTCACAAACTCTGTTTTTCTGATAAGTATTTTCATACTCTGTGTGTTGAAATGAAAATGGTGATTGTATATACATACATACATACATATATATATGTGTGTGTGTGTGTGTGTGTTTATGACTGAGTTCGGTATTGAATGATTAAAGGTAGAAACATGTATTGTCTTTGTGAACCCATGCTTTTGAATGGTCACCTTCTTGCCTCAGCTTAGCAGTTAGAGGGTTGTGGGATGTAAGTCTGCAAGAGGGTCGGGGTAGGATTTACTGGAATGTTTAAGTTCGGTTGACCTCTAGTATCTACCTTCGTAGGAATACTAAGTTCAAAATCCAATGTAAGGAGGTGCTAGCGGGAAAAAAAAAACCTTTAACTACACCAGGTTTCAAGATGTAGACAGAGTGAATAAACGTCTAAAAGATAATCAATTCTCTATACTACCCCCAACATACCAAAACTAATATAAAGAAAGAAAACAAAGAAGAGATCGGGTAACTATACCTTTGATTCCACGTCTGGTGATGATCTCCTCACACATGGAAGTTCCACTGACTGCATGTCTCCTCCCAGGGCTAACCTGCATCCAAAGATAAGAAAACAAAGAACCACATGCATGTTATTCTATACATAAGTTAGGGTTAGATGTAAAATGTCAAGTATAAATAAATAAAAGTACTCAAGACACCATCATTCGGGACAACAAAATGTGATTCTTTTATTCATAATACAAAGATTATACCTTACAATCTGAGTCGGCCACCATTCCGTGAACCTGGTGTGGGCTCCTTTTTATCATGCTCCAATTGCACCTTGAATGGAATTATTCTCTAAACCTTCTGATCACCTCTATGGAAGGGAATGGGAAAAATGGAGGAAGAAGGGGCTAATGAGGGAATGTTGAGGCAATATCTCACAAAAGGCGGCAATATCTTGGGCAAGGAGGGGAAGTGAAATTGGGCAGAGTTTCATTGTTCCTATGCTTAGCTTTGAAATGATACCCTAACACCTCCTTGTATATGCCAAAAGGATGGTTATTCGTTTGGGTGATAGGCTATATCAGGTGGATTAGTTGGGAAACCTCCAATAGCCCGTGAATTTCAACGAATTCCTTGCAAATTTTTATTTTTTGCAACTTTTGCAAGCATACGCGGGTTGTAATGGTGCAACATGCTTATGTATGTGAGATGTAGTGGTGCGGAAAGCATATGTATGCAGGCTGTAATGGTGCAGGGCACGTACATCTTCCAAAAAATGGTTTTTTAAGAAGATCTTCTCAGCAGTTCTTTGGAAAAATATGCAAGTAAGAGGGCCAAGGCCATGTAAACAAGAGTAGGGAATTTTAGGGATATAACAGATGCCCCCTAATGTGTGATTTTAGAAGAGCAACTGGTGGCCGGAATACATTACAATATCTTCACCAATGTACAAGATCGTGTGAGACCAGGACCAGATTTTGGGAGGTGCCATCTACAAAACAACAATTGTCTCTCTAAGGCGGGCATACCCATGCTCGGGATCAACTAAATTATCTCTGCCAATCAAATACACTACAGATCCATGTCATATAACTATATAAAGTGTAGCCACAAGCAATACATAATGGATCTACATCTCAAAATCAGTCGAAGATATACAAGTAGAGTATCCATCTTCAATAAGCTAGTCACGCCTGATGGCTGGAGATGAGGCCTTCAGAGCTAGAGAAACAACTTAAATATCTTCAAAAATTGGCTAGGATTACAATGGGAGTGTATAAACCACTACCCTGAGGTCTTCGACGAATCGTCGAGAAAAGACATGAGGATCTCGATGATTAGGCATAGAAATTCGTCGATTTCGAATTAGGATTTGATTGGACTCTCGGGATGGCCAACTCATGAGGTCAAGAGACAAACTACAGAAAGGATGACTCAAGTTGGGTGAAACTTCCCTTGGACAAAATCACGAAAGATGATCAGACTCAAGCATCATGACATTGACATAAGTTCACGATGCAGGAGGCAACGCAAACTCTCCATGTGTTTGGAAGAGTAACCAAATGGAGGAGGACACAACTCTATGTAGCGATAACAACTTCCTAAGGTCATACCAGATCTCAATGCTTGGTGAACAAACAAAAGGATTTACTTTGTCCAGGGGAGACTCTTTGTGCTGCTGAAAAAAGAATACATAATTCATGTCCCCTCTTTTTGGAATATTTGATTTTTTTATCTTTTTTAGTTTTTTAAGAGCTTAAAAAGAATAAAAGAATGCTACATTACAAAGGAGGAATGAGTGTCGCAAGCAAGCATACTAATTCCAAGTGCAAGGAACACATTAATGCTCAGAGCAAGGAGACATGTGTAGGAAAATGACACTCGGGGAAACTTCCTCCATGGCTCAAGGTGTCAGGTCGCAGAGGCAAGAAGTGCTACAAGGCTTCTATATAAGGCATGCTTCAAAGGTTTAGTTGAGAGAAACATGGAGCTGAAATTAGGCCAAAGATGTAGATATGAAAATGTGATTAAGAAAGACACAATGAGACGCCTTCCATGTAAGTTTTACGAGCCCAGAGAAGGTAATCTCAATACTTTTTTCACGTTTAGAGAGTCTGAAAAAACATAAAAGAAGACTCCAGGGAGTACCTTTTTTAGATATAGTCTAGTCGGCTTGAAAAAGGGGTAAACTTGCAATGAAAAGACGTCTATTCAAAACCATTTTAATGAGTGTGACAAAGACAAGATCACTTAGAAATCTTTTCAATTTTAAGGAGTCTGAAAAGAGCTTAACTATGGACTCACAAATTTTTTCTGAGTTTAGTCTCCTTAGCCCGAAAAAGTATAAAAATTACTGAGGAGAACTCTCCTGGTGAGATGAATCTCCCAAGGCGTACATTTTTCCGCTATAATCTACAGGTTGGAAAAAGGGTTAAACTCATGCCAGTCAATGCTCTTTTGGACCAATTTAACGAGTGTGAAGGAACAAAGTCACTCGACAATCTTTTCAATTTTAGGGAGTTTGAAAAGAGCTTAACTATGGACTTCGTGGGGGTTCCTTTTTCATAATTAATCTCCAAGGCTTGAAAAAGGTGATAAACCAAAACCAAGGAAAATGTTCCTTTCTTGAAGATTTAGTCCCTTGGGAATGAAAAAGGGTTAAGATTACGCCTGAGAATACTCTTCTAGCGAACCGAAATTCCTAGAGCATACTTTCATTTGTGAAATTTACCATTTGGACCGAAAAAGGGGTAAGCTATCGCCAGACATACATTCCTTTAAATTTGAGTTTGGCAAGCGTGAAGGGCAATAAGATCGCTCAACAATCTTTTCATTTTTAGAGAGTCTGAAAAGGGCTTAAAGAATGCTCCATGGGACTACTTTTCTCCGTTAATCTAGACGAGATCGAAAAGAATAAATACTGTCTCATTAGATGTTTCTTTCGAATTTCAAAGTGAGCTTGAAAGACAACAAAGCATGCTCATGAGGGAGTCACGTGGGGTAGAGTCTACACAAACACTAGGAACATATAAAGGGGTAGCCTGGAATAACAATGAATTAGGATGATGATTATCATATGCGAGCTGGTCGATAGTGATAATGCTTCCATTGTGAGGGAAATGCATCAATCGGAAGAGGATAGACACCACAATGTTCATAGCATATACATAATCACGCTCGAGAAGCATATTGAAATATAACGGGCCTTGCACCATTATAACATTAACAAGGATGATCTTCCCACCTAAAGAGATAGGCAATTGAGGAAGAATCCCCAAATATTCACTAGGATGTCTGTCAAAAGCCAACAACTCATGCGATGCAGACACGAGCTTGGGAGAACCCAAAGCTTACCAAACCGAGGAGGATAAAATACTTGTGGAAGCTCACTCATCTACAAAACATAGGTAAATGTTATTTCAATTAACTTCAACCCTTATTTGAAAGGGTGCAGAAGAAGGAAGATGAGTCTCAACAAGGTCATTCCAATCAAAGGAAACCATCCTAGGGCTTGGAGGGGGTGTGCTCGAAGTGAGAGGAATGCCCCCTTGTTCTGAAAGTATTGAACTGGAAATTCTAAAAACATAGTTGGTAGAAACATCACGCCCCAAGAGAAGAGTGGGATCAACCGAAGATTGCATCAGCTTTATCACTTTGGTAGAATCGACACTCTCCAAGAGAAGAGTGGGATCATTCGAAGGTTGCATCATCATGACCACTTTGGTAGACTCGACACTCTCCAAGAGAAGAGAGGGATCAGCCGAAGACTGCATCGGCGTGACCACTTTCTCAACCACTAGCTGAATAGACTGTGATAAAACATGGTATACAGGCACATCACCCCCCAAAAGAGGAGTGGGATCAGTTGAAGATTGCATCGATGTGATCACTTTATCAACCAAAGGTTTAAAATACTGTGAGGAAACCTCAGAAGAATCAGAACCAGAAGAGATTGTAGACATGGACCACAATATTTGTACCTCTGGAATGCTAGGGAACATATGAGTAAGGTGATCTCCCTTGAAAATATTACAAGGGAACTTAGGCTTACGTCATATCCGTCTAGGTTTGTCAACATAATCAATTCCCCCAACATGACTAGCATTGGCTAGTTGCACATCTCCAACATGAATTGCAGAGGTTGGTGATTGGTGATAACATGACTCGTAGAGGCTACAGACCTATTACCAGTATGACTAGCAGTGACTGGACTTTTTCCCCCAACATGAATTGCAGAGGTTGGGTGTTGGTCTTCAACATGACTTGCAGAGGTTGACGACCTATCTCCAACATGACTCACAGAGGTTGGTGATTGAACTCCAATATGACTTGCAGGGACTAGGTTTGTTCCCCCATCATGACTTGCAGAGGTAGGGTGTTGGTATTCAAAATGACTTGCAGAGGTTGAGGACCCATCTCCAACATGACTCATAGAGGTTGGTGATTTCTTCTTCCAATTCTTCCTCTTTCTATTTCGTTTAGACTTCTAGTTACTAGTACCTATACTTTCACTAAGGAAGGAAGAAGGAGGAGGAGAAGAATTTGTTGACAAAGGAACATCAAAATGATTCCCATGAAAGAAGGTGCTTAACTGATAAGCGTCAAGAGTGTTCGAGACATTTGGAATGGTACCCAACCAAACCGGTAGTCTCACATTCAACCCAGGAATGTACAAAGTGACCATCAAAGGGACACCAACGTTTTCGAAGAAAGGAAAAGAAAAAGAATCCCCTTGCGAAGGGGTTCCTTGGTTGGTATCATCAGGAAATTTATCCATGAAGATATTATGCACAGGTTCACCCCTTGAGGGATCGTTCACGTCTGTAAAAGTTTCACACACTGACTCTACCGAACCAGTGTTATAAAAAACAATTTCTATAAAGAGGCAGCTCCACATTTCTAAAAGGAAGAATGAAAATTCCTCACAACCGATAGAATGGATTTTCTACCACCTTAGGTCAGAGACCCAAATAAATGACTGACTAACTCATTATGGAAAACTAGGGAGCACAGAGCACACACTAAAAGTTCCTAAAGGAAAATAAAGTAGACGACTAACTAGTGGGAAGGACAATTACGCCAATTGACACAGAAGCACCCCCAGGGTATACTCTATGAAGCACGATCCGACATCTGCCCCGGGTACCGCAGTATACCCCCACAGTCACCCATGTAAGTCACTAGAATATGGGAAACTAGGTTTCCAACTCGCAGTGAGTCACCAAGCGGGTACAATCGACAGTTAGGCGAATCGTAATGAGCAGGATAAGAATTTTAAATCCTATCAAGGGTATTGAAAGAAAATGTTCTGGAAGATAACAGAGGATCTCGAATGGATTCGAGGTCCACGAAGCTCCGTAGGAAAATCTAGTCGGTATTATTCCCAATACAGACCCTCAATATACGTTCCCCATTACGTTCAGTCTGACTTTGGAGGGGTTATCTATGATGCCTTTCCTCACATGACCTCATGTTTATCCCCTCTGTTAGAGGGGGGTCCTAAATAACGTTAACGACATTGGACTTGAAACACTCCCTAACTTAGACTCCAATTTTTTATTTAAGTGGCCTTGAAGAGTTTCCTCTCCAAACCTAATTCAATGCCCTAAAACCCTAAGCTAGTTTGTGAACCCTACAAACATAAAAGTCTAATGTATTTTAGATTAGGCGTTAATTTTAAGGCTTGATTTACTCAAAATGAATGGTAGTGAAATAGATGTTGTTAAGACTCTTGCAAAAAATGAAACTTATAAGAACACTGACAAAGGTGGATTATCTTTCTTATTTTTCTTTTGAAATGATTTTCAAGATGAGAATAAAACACAACACTATGCTAATCAAATAAAAATGAAAAGCAAATGCGAAGAAAGAAAGAGACCTAAACAACTACATTTTTTTTTATTTTCTTCCAATCAAAGAAGAACTAACAAAATATGCTAAAAGAAACTGATGAAAAGACGATTTATGCCCCTCCCCCCAACCATGAGGGGGAATTTTTTTTTTTAAATGAAACTCATTTGTTCTTAAAATTCAAGCTAAAAAAAAGCTAAAAATGATAGGAACAACAAGAAGACTAAGGAAACAAGTAAACTGGAACCTATAACTAGGCTATGGCTCTAAATAGAGACTCTGGACTAATCCAAGAAAACCCTGAGAAGTGTGAACTTCAATCAGGAAAAAGGAAAACTCCCTCTTTTTCAAAACATTTCCTGAAACAAAGACGTAGACTGATGCTTCAGCAGCCTGCGTATGTACGCGAGTTGTTTATTGAGCAAAGCGTGTATGTATGTGGGCTGACCCACTACAGGGCGCATACACCTCTGTATCTCTTCAAAAAAAGAAATTAACAGACAGTCTTACAGAGAAGGGATAACTGGTATGCACCTAAAGGTGACTAGAATACCTTGACAGACTCAGAAAACTTGAAAGAAACTTTAAAGGAAACAAACCAATCAAACAACCCAAAATACCCTAAAAAACCCTAGAGGCTTCCCCAATATGGTCCCCAGTTCTGCTAGCGAGAAAAAAAAACCCTTTAACTACACTAGGGTTCAAGATGTAGACAGAGTGAATAACTGTCGAAAAGCTAATCAATTCTATATACTACCCCAAACATACCAAAACTAATATAAAGAAAGAAAACAAAGAAGAGATCAGGTAACTATACCTTTGATCCCACATCTGGTGATGATCTCCTCACACTTGGAAATTCCACTGACTGCATGTCTCCTCCAAAGGTTGACCTGCATCCAAATATAAGAAAACAAAGAACTACAAGAATGCTATTCTATATATAGGTTAGGGTTAGATGTAAAATGTCAAGTATAAATCAATAAAAGTACTCAAGACACCATCATTTGGGACAAGAAAATGTGATTCTTTTATTCATAATACAAATATTATACCTTACAATCTCAGTCGACCACCATTCCACGAACCTGGTCTGGGCTCCTCTTTACCATGCTCCAAGTGCACCTTGAATGAACTTATTCTCTCAACCTTCTGATCACCTCTATGGAAGGGATTGGGTTGAATGGAGGAAGAAGGGGATGATGAGGGAATGTTGAGGCAATATCTCACAAAAGGAAACAATATCTTGGGCAAGGAGGGGAAGTGAAATTGGGCAGAGTTTCACTGTTCTTATGCTTAGCCTTAAAATGAGACCCCAACACCTCCTTTTATCTACCAAAATGATGGTTATTCGGTTGGGTGATGGCCTATAGTAGGTAGATTAGTTGGGAAACCTCCAATAGCCCGTGAATTTCAATGAATTCCTTGTAACTTTTTATTTTTTGCAAATTTTGCAAGCATACGTAGGTTGTAATTGTGAAACATGTGTATGTATGCAAGTTGTAGTGGTGCAGCAAGTGTATGTACATGGGATGTAATGGTGCAGGGTGCATACATCTTTCAAAAAATGGTTTTTTAAGAAGATCTTCTCAGCAATGATTTGGAAAAATATGCAAGTAAGAGGACCAAGCCCATATATGCAAGAGTAGGGCATTTTAGGGCTATAACAGGAGGACACCTCCTTTAGGTCTTTCACCGTGCAACCAAAGGATCATGTACATGTAATTAACTAATCAATGGCTAAGAGATTAGTGTGTAACCCACGTGAGTTTCAAAAGGAACCATGTGACCAAGGTCTATGGATCCTACATTGGGCCCGAAAGGAGTTAATCCTTCTGGATTCGAAAATCTAGGAGTTCGAAGCTCTAGAGTATTTTGACCCTACCATTTATAAACCAGTCGAAGGAAACTGATGGTTGTGGTTACCCACAAGGTGGACTGGTGCTTGGTGGTTTCCTGGATCCAGGACAAATAGAATTTCCCCACTGTTAAACCTCGATCCATTTAGTTATTGCAAAGTAACGTGAACCACCGATCTAAGAGTATTCGGGATCCCCCTTGGCTATTGGATCCATGCCGAGGTAACTTCGGCGATGTCCCACTTCATGAGAACATGGATGATATAGCATCAAACTTCCTGAATGTGGAAGTCACAAAGTGATGAGATCCATGAATCTAGGGAGCTTGTTAAGAACCCCTCTTAACCCTCTGATTATCTAGAGGAGGGACCTGTATATGGTACTTCGGTAAAGTCCTACTTCGGGAGAGTGGAGCGGGCATAAATTTAAAACTCTCAAAGTCTAGAGGTGTGAAGTAACGAGAACTATAGATCTAGGGATCCTTCAGGATCTTCCATGCCCATCATATCTAGACCATGGTCATCCCCGCATTGACCACTCTAGGAGCAAGGAGGGAGTCACACCACGAATCCCCCGAACGCTGAAGTTACAAAGAAACAAAGGTCGTAGATCTGAGGGGTTACGTGGACACATTGTGACCATAAGATCAAAGGATTTTGAAGGAGATCAGTCTGTGGTGAAGTGGTATGTTGATGTCACCTAGGGTAACATGGACCCACATTTGAAGTGCCACGTGTCACCTGGATTTGGATGTTTCACCGACCCTATGTGCCCATTAAAATGTGACATGTGTCACCCTCTTAAGCGACCACATGTCATCTCTTCATTATCACATGTCACCCCCCTAGCACATATTCGCTTGGTTTATTGGTGGGTGGAGTACTCAGGACCCACCTATCCTTACCTCTATGTTTAATTTGTGACCTCTTGCAAGGGTGAACCCTTCGAGAGTCCAGGACTTCGGGACTCCAAAGGTTTGGGGTGTAGTGTCATAGATAAGATGAAAGTCCTGAAGACTGGAGCCATGTGGTGAGATTTTAGGCTCCTTCAGGAGTTCAGGATTTCAGGACTCTGGAGGATAGATACGTAGAAGGAAAAAGGGGCATTCAGCACCGAAGCGTCGATCATCGAACTATCCCTTGAGAATAGTGGTTAAATGAGGATGATTTTGTGCCATTAGATTTGACGGTGGATGGACTTTCACCAGAGATGCAGGAGCATTGGATAATATATGAAGATTCGAGGTACATGGAACGGTACAAATGAGATGAAGCTACATGGATGCCACATGGCCCTTGACGTTTGACACCCAAAGAGCCTTGGAAGGGTGTATCTCCCAATTTGGAGCTTAGATTTGAGCAGGACGATAGTCATTAGAAAGCTTTGGGTGAGCAGAAGACGATGATGTCGTTAAGGAGAGGTCTAGAGATGTTTGAGAGAAAGCGAAATTTTGATGCCCCATCTCTTATATGTTCCCTTAATGGGTTGGGTTTGTTACAAATTTGTATCAGAGCATGGTTACAACACTTGGACTGCTTGGGCTCATGAATGAGTCGCTTAAAAATCTTATTTAAAAATAATCTTATTTAAAAGAATCTTACCCCTTTCCTAAAATGCTTAGTTAAACCTCTACTGGAGAAAGGAATGAAATTTTCTACTGTAGTGTGTGTTTGAAAAATATGAACTGTGTTGTCCATGAACTAATAGACCCTTAACTAATAGAAAATGTTTTATCAGCACTCAAGCAATCAATAGACCATAGGAAAAATACAACATAAAGGATGGTGGCACACCATGAATTGGTGGAGAACTCCCACAATAGAGAGGAAGAATCTGATGAAAGGAGGGCGGTGCAAACCCCTCTAGATTTGGATGAAACTGTAAGAAGCCTCATTGCAGAATTACAGAGTTGTAAAGCTGACAATGAAAGGATAATAAAATAACGTGAAAAGAAAAATGAAAACATTGTAGTTCTACTGCAGAGCTTATCAGATATACAAAGGCAACTGTAGTATGAACCAAGAGCTAGTCATGTCGACAAACATCATATAAAGAAAACCCAGGGTCCACCTGAGATATGAAAGAATGGCCCTGAAAGTGGCCACACAAGGAGGAACATCTCAAAGAAAGCCCCACATGGAGACAAGAGACACCAGTCCGAAGAATCCTCCGGCGAGGAAACTAACAAATCCAAGGAATCTTCTAGTAATAAAACTAGTTCACATTCCCAAAGGAAAACAAAAAATAGGAAACATTCCAAGAGTCATGACCTGGAAGAGTTCAAGAAATCCAAACCACCCACTGTCAATTGATAAATTAAGAAGGGTGAAGAATAACAAGTTTGGCTTCCTTGCTTGAAGAAGTACTTCAGAGTTCATGACTACTCTAAAAATTTGAAGGTTCGAATAGCCATATTTAACCTGAATGGAAAGGACTCCATTTTGTGGGAGGACCTTAGGAATGTGAAAGGAATCCTTGAGAAGGACTTGTCATGGAAACAATTTGAGAAATACTTCAAGAATAAGTATCTTTCAGAGAAATACTTTGATGGGAAGACCAAGGAGAAATACTTTGATGGACTCAAGTTGGGACAACTCATAATAGAGGAATATATCAATAAATTCCTTGAGTTGATAAAGTATGTTCCCTATATCAAAGATGAAAAGGTAAATATGGAATGATTTATCAGTGGATTACCTCATTCCTTCTGGGATAGGATTGAATTTGACAAGCCAAAGACCTTAGAAGACACTATCCGAAAGGCAAGGTATTTCTATGAGTAGTTCAAAAAAAAAAAACCTGGAGAGGACTGGAAGAAGAAGAGTAGTTCAGGATTCAAAAAAAATGGGTTTAAGCCCTCAAGATTCAAGATATATGGGAAAGGTTCTAAGATGAGAAATCCTACTAAAAGTGTATACCATCAAAATTTCCCTTATCGGAGTGGAAATAAACCCTTTGGAGCAGCCCTAGGTAAGACTGATAACACAAAGAGAGAACCCTTGAAATGTTGGGGTTGTGGAGAAGAACATCTGCTGAGAGACTACCCATATAGGTAACATAATAGTAGGAGGGTCTACAACATACAAGAGGCTACCATGGTCAATGACGTGGCTAGGAGCATGCCACATATTTATGAAGCCTTGGATAATAGACAAGCTGACCACCAAGCTTTAGTGGTGGAGATGGAAGGTATGATTTCCAACCATCTAGATTCCATTTTAATTGACCCTGGTTCTAACTTGAGTTATGTTACCCCTCAAATTGTTGAGAAATGTAAATTGCAACAAGTTAAACATGTTAAATCATGGCTGGTACAACTAGCCACTGGACCCAAAAGAAAAGTAACAGAGGTCATACAAGCATGCCAATTCGTCATGAGTGGATTTCCCACCCAAACAAACCTAAACATATTTCCTTTAGGATCTTATGACCTTCTGATTGGCATGGAATGGTTGTTTTCCCCTAAACCCAAGTTGGAATGTTACAATAAAACTTTGGAGTGGGAAAATGAAGAAGGGAGAAAGGTAACCCTATAGGCGATTCAAAATCTTGTCTCAGTGAGACAAATATCAACACTTCAAGTGAAGAAGTATTGTAGAAAAGGATGTCCTTTGTATGCAATACAGGTGTTGGAATCGGTTGAGGAAGGCAAACTGAGCCTAGAGGACCATCCCATATTGGGAGAGTATAAAGGCGTGTTCCCAGAAGAGGTACCAAGTCTACCTCCAAGAAGAGATATTGACTTTTCAATAGAACTTGCACCAGGAGTGGTGCCAGTTTCTAGAAAACCTTATAGAATGAGTACACAAGAGATAGTTGAGCTCAAACTACAACTAAAGGAAATGATGGACAAAGGCTACATCAAAGCTAGTGTGTCTCCATGGGGAGCACCAACCTTGTTTGTGAAAAACAAGGATGGAACGCTTAGGTTGTGCATAGACTATAGGCAACTCAATAAGACAACCATAAATAATAAGTATCCCTTGCCAAGGTTCGATGACTTATTTGACCAATTAAGGGGTGCTACCATTTTTTCCAAGATTGACTTGAGGTTTGGATACCATCGGGTCCAAATTAAGGATGAAGACATCCACAAAATAACCTTTAGGAAAATATATGGTCACTATGAATTTGTGGTGGTGCCATTTGGGCTGACCAATGCACTGACCACTTTTATGTGCTTAATGAATAATGTAATTAGTGAATTCTTAGACAGATTTGTATTGGTTTTCATTGATGATATCCTAATATATTCTAAGAATAGGGAAGAGCATGAATAACATCTCAAGTTAGTGCTTCAAGTACTAAGAGAACATCAGCTCTATGCTAAGTTTAGTAAGTGTGAATTTTTACATAAACAAGTCCATTACTTAGGCCATGCTATTTTTGAAGAAGGGGTGGTAGTTGATCCCGACAAGATCAAAGCCATTCTGGATTGGCCTACCCCAAAGGATGTATCTGATATCAGATCCTTCACGGGCCTAGAAGGATACTATAGGAGGTTCATAGAATGATTTTCCAAGATTGGTTTCCCAATCACTTCCATTCAGAAAAAGGGATTTAAATTCATTTGGGGATCAGAATGTGAAGAGAGATTCCAAGAGCTGAAATACCTTCTAACAAATGCACCTGTGTTGAATATTGTATACCCAAACAAGGACTTCCTTGTGTGTACATATTCTTACAAGGAACAACTCGTAGGAGTCCTTATGCAAGAAGAACATGTAATTTTCCTACGAATCTAGAAAATTGAATGAGCATGAAATCAATTATGTGACCCATGATGTAGAATTGGTTGCCATAGTACATGACTTAAAAATGTGGAGGCATTACCTCCTGGGTAGAAGATTTTTGCTAATGATATATCATTGTGGGTTGAGGTACCTATTTGATCAACCAAAAATGAATGCTAGACAAGCTAGATGGATGGCTCTCCTTAGTGAGTTTGATTTTGAAATCAAACATATCAAAGGAAAAGAAAATAGGGTGTGTGATTCCCTTAGAAGAAGTGTGAAAATGATTCACCTGGAAGTGGTAAGAACCTGTGAAATGGATGTCAGGGAGAGAGTCAAGAGTGCACAAGAAACCGATGCATTCTTTGAAACTGTAAAATCGTACTTAGAACAAGATCCCACGGGGATGAAGTGAGGTTATCAAATGCTGAATCATGTCTGCTAACTTACAAAGGTAGGTTGTATATCCTAAATTGTGACGACTTGAATAGGTTCATGATGGATGAACTACACAAAACACCATATACTGGTCGTCCTGGTTATCAAAAAATGATTACGACCACTAGGAAATTGTTTGATCTAGGTGGATATTGGTGGTCACCCACCTATTCCAACTGGCTCCTCATGTATGTTTTTGTTCAGCACGTTCTTTTGTGCTGCTTTGTAATTGTGGGTTATACACTTTTGGGGCTATCAGAATCCCCACACATCCTCCAGGTGGATACGGGTGGCCTCTTGCCTAATCCAACTAGCTTATTTTGTATGTTTTCATGTCAGCACATCTTGTTGTACTTTCGGGGCCGTTTTGGGGCCCTAAATGTTGTTTTTTTTTCTCCCCACCATTAAACTGTACACAAAGTCAGAGTTTGATGGTGGAATGTGTAGCTCTCTGAAAGACCTTTCCAATGGGTTATTTCGTGCCTAAAATGGAGGTCGTATGAAATTTTTTTGGCCCTAGGATGTTGAGGTACGAAATTACACCAACTTACCTATAGGGCCCACATTAATTTTGGTGTTTCACCTTCTGGGGTTAGGTTTTTGGATGTCTAGGATTTTCCCATTCATGAGTAATATAAAAAAGGCTTATCGAGCCTCATTGTAATCCATTCTTCTCAGACAGATGTGCATAGTAGACACATCTCTTCTCAGAGATAACTACCACCATTCGAGCAAGTTTCAGTTTTTCATTTTTACAGTTTCAACCTATTTCATTATTTAATATAAGGTATTGTTCACTGGATATTTTTGTTATTATCCATATCTCTATGTTTGTTGCATTCAGTCTGTTAATCAGTTTGTTTCACTCCTAAATCCGGATCAATGGTATCAAATCGGTAAGCTCTTCATTTATTTTTTCTTCCTGCATGTCCCCGACAAGATATGGGTACAAGAAGTTGGGACTCGAACCAATTGAGCCATTACCATATCGGTCGCACTGAGCTCGAAAAAAAACCATGGGAGATGAAAATAAATATGATGGAGAAAAAGATCCTATTAAAATGTTGCTTGAGGAATCCCTCGCACGACAAAGGATTGAAATGATGGACAACTTTGCACAGATCCTTCGATGGCTTCCCACAGGAGAAACATCTTCATCAAGTGGCCATGCAACCCCCTTGAAGGTACTGGTAAATTTTTATATTCCATTATTTGAAGGACTGATAGATGCAGATTCTATAGATAAATGGTTGACTCTGCTTGAAGGATATTTTTTGGTCCACAATTTTTCCAATAGGGAAAAGATCACTTTTGCACTCTTCAAGTTTGTTCCCCATGTTAAAGACTGGTGGGATACTTACTCTAAGCAAAGGTCCATGGAGGAATATACAATATTTGTGGTGGCCCCTACATGGGATTCCTTCCAGGATGCTATTAAAGAACAATACTACCCTATTGGAAGCTATGAATACCAGTACATTAGATGGACCACCTTATGTCAAGAAAGGGACCAAACAATACCAAATTTCACTGATATTGTTCATACCCTATGTACCAAATTCGGTATCAAAGACTCTAAGCATCCTCTGGTGCTCAAATATCATGGTTGTTTGCATAGATACATTCAGACATAAATGGATTTCCTCGACATCGCCTCTTTGGGCACGACTTATAGATATGTTGTCAAGATCGAGCATAAATTTAAGCAAAAACGTCGAGAGTTTGGATCTACAAACCCCTCACAGTCGAACTAGGGAAAAGGCAACCCCAAACCACATAGCAAGGGACCAAGTCGAGGTGGTATCCCTTAGTAAAACTAGTCCAAGTCGCAACACAAGAAGGGAAATGAGAAGACTAAGAAGGACATGGGAAAATGGTGTGAGCACCATAAAATTCCCTGGCACAACATCGAAGAATGTCGCTCCAAGAAGTCCCTCATGGTCGAGATGAAGAATTATGATTCAGAGGCTGATTCTGATTCCGAGTCAAATCCTGAAGGAGGGAAGCATATTATTGATGTTGAACCCATTTCCACTATCACTATCACCAAATTCCAGCCAAGCGAACCAGAAGAACTAGAGGAATGGGAACGCCTCTTTCACTCACAAATGTGGGTCAAGGGGGCTCTGATTCATTTATTTCTCGAAAACAGTATTCAAAAGAACATTATTTGAGTAGAGGTCGTCAAGTGGCTGGACCTACCAATGACACCACACCCACAACCTTACACCATCAGCTGGATTCACCAAGGAAGATATCTTTGTGTCGGCCAACAATGTCATCTGCCCTACGACATCAAGCCTTTCAAAGATAAGGTAATGTGTGATATTTCTCCCCTTGAAGTTTGTGATGTTATTTTAGGACAACCATATTTGTGGAAGTGTCATGTTGTGTATGATTCTAGACCCTGTAATGTTATTATTACTTTGGGTAGACAATTATACTTGATCCCAGAGGTAGTACCACCTACTACTATTTCTTTAATCTATGTTAATCAATGCAGTAAGGTATTCTTTGTGATCCGTGCTCACAGTAAGGAAAAGGTTGTCACCACATCTGTGGCCTCTACATAGTGCCTCTCTTCATAGTAGAAGCAAGTGGACGAGATTGTGGAAGAATACAAAGACATCTTCTCCTCACCTACATGGGTACTGACACATTTCCAAGTCAATCATCCAATTGATCTAACCCCCTAGGCACCTCTACCTAATGGACAAGTCTATCAACGCTTGCTGATGGAGAATGACGAAATCAAGTGTCAGATCCAAGATATTCTTCAAAAGGGGTACATTAGACCCAACTCCTCACCTTGCGAAAGCCCGATTGTACTGGTGCAGAAGAAGGATGATACTTGGCGACTCTGCATTGATTACAAAGCCTTAAACAAAATCACAGTCAGGGACCGCTATCCCATTCCTAGGATTGATGACCTTCTTGACCAACTCAAGGAGGAAAATTTCTTCAACAATATTGACCCAAATTATGGCTACCACTAAGTTCCCATCGAACCAATTGATGTATGGAAGACAACCTTCAAGTCTAAGGAAGGTCTCTACGAATGGCCAGTCATGCCCTTTGGCTTAACAAATGCAACAACCACTTTCATGAGGTTGATGGATGATGTATTGAGACCCTTCACCAAATCCTTTGTGGTCGTATATTTGGATGACATCCTCATCTTTAGTAGAACGTCGGAAGAGCACATGCGACATATTCAATAGGTTTTGAGCACTCTGCAGCAGCACAAGATGTATGCCAACTTGGAAAAATGCTCTTTTGGCATGAACATGGTCTAATACTTGGGATACATTATTGATGAGCATGGGGTACATGTTGATCCATATAAGATCCAAGTCATCTGTGATTGGGTAGCCTCGACCACACTGAATAAGCTTCGGGTCTTTCTGGGGCTAGCCAACTTCTACCAACGGTTAGTGTTGGGATTATCCCATATTGCATGGGCCCTCAACCAGGTGACCAAGGGTAGTTGTAGGGCCAAGTTTGTGTGGGGGAAGGAGAAACAACAAGCATTCGATGATCTAAAGCATCGCTTGTGCTCAACTATGGTACTCTCCTTGCCTGATACGCAACAACCATTCGAGATTGAGACTTATGCATCTCACTATGTTGTGGGTGAAGTTCTCACTCAACATGGGCATCTGGTGGCATACCATAGTGAGACACTCTCCGATACTTTCCAGAAATACCCCACCTATGAAAAGGAAATGTATTCCATTGTACAAGCCTGTCGTCAATGGAAAAATTACATTCTGGGGAAAGATACGATCATACACACTAATAACAAGCCTCTGTAGTTCATACAGACGCAGGGAAAATTCCAGAACGACTGCCATCAGAAATGGTCCACCTACCTGCAACAGTTTCATCTCAACATCAATTATAAGACATGTATCTCCAATCGTGTTGTTGACTGCCTCAGTCGCCCCCCTATGGATACACTCACCACTATGCTCCATTCCTGTGGACATAAAGCCTATGAATGGCCCCAACTTTATCAACAAGATCCAAACTTCCCCACCACATATCAACTCTTGGGTACATGCACAACTGTCACTTATTTTCACATTCAGGACGAACTCTTATGCCACCTGGGCCATCTCTGTGTTCCTACAAGCGAGTGTGCAAAGATGATTTTGGAATCCCACTACAGTCGGGTGGTAGGACATTTTGGTGTAGAGAAAATTATGTTCATTCTTCATAAACATTTTATTGGCCAAACATTTGACAGGACGTCAGCAAGTATATCATATCTTGCACTTCCTATGCCACTTCCTATGCCATTGCCAAGCCAACCATCAAGAAGCAAGGCTTATATACCCCTCTTCCAATTCCTAAGAAGCCTTGGGAATCCATCTCAATGGATTACATGTCTGGCTTGCCGTCCACCAAGACACCCTCATAGCCTGTAAGAAAAATTTCATAGTGGTAGACACTGCCAATATCTTCTTCGAACAAGTGTGGGTCCACTTTGGGATACCACAAATCATCATTTCTGATCGATACAACAGGTTCCTCAACACCTTTTGTTCGAGTCGTTGGTCTCTTTTGGACACCAAGCTCACAAAATCCACTGCTTTCCACCCCCAAACTGATGTCCAAACAAAGGTCATTAATCGGATTATTGTGCACATCCTACACATATACAATTCTAAGCATCCACATACATGGGACGAGAGTCTCCCCTATGTCCAACACAGTTACTACAGGGATCTTCATAGTTCCACCAGCCATAGCCCATTTCAGGTGGGTCTGGGATTCCAACCCTTGGGACCCATTGATTTTTCACTCCCTCTTTCCACTGCACATAAATACTCTTCCCCTGATAAGTCTATGATCGACAAAGCCACTAGATTCATTGAGCAGATTCAACACATCCGCCAAAAGGTCCAGGAGATTTTGAATAAATCCAATGCTAAGTACAAGCAACACCATGATCAACACAGGGTACCACACAAGTTTCAGGTTGGTGACAAAGTCTGGTTACATTTACAGAAGGAGCCTCTCACTAGGACCCATCGAAATCTTCACCCACTTCCTTATGGGCCTTACACTATCACCAAGGATGTGGGTAGCAATACTTTTGAGCTCAACACTCTACCCTTCCTTGGTCTGCATCCAATATTCAATGTGGACCTCCTTCGGCCATGTTTTACACCATTATTGGACACTTCTAAGATTGCAAAATAGTTGATGCCAACGTATCTCAACCTTGACTGCATGGAACAAGCATCCACTGATCAAATCGTGGACACACAGGTCAAGGGAACTCGTTAGCAACAGATCCAACTTCATCGGGTTGTCAAGGTAGGGAAACTCCTACACCAAGGAAAGTGGCTCACCCAAGGCCAAATCCAATAGAAGTTTCCTCCCCTGATGGGGGAACTCAATGCAATGGAGACCATTGCTTCCTAAAGGGGGAGGATTGATCCAGGTGGATATTGGTGGCCACCCACCTATTCCAACTGGCTCCTCGTGTTCGTTTTTGTTCAACAAGTTCTTTTGTACTGCTTTGTAATTATGGATTCTACACTTCTAGGGATGTCATAAGCCACACACATCCTCCAGGTGGATACCGGTGGCCTTTCTCTTAATCCAACTGGATTATTTTGTGTGTTTTCATGTCAACACATCTTGTTGTACTTTCGGGGTTGTTTTGGGGCCCTAAACGTTGTTTTTTTGGCTTGCCACAGTCAAATTGTAGATGAAGTCAGATTTTGATAGTGGAATGTGTAGTTCTATGAAATACCTTTCGAACGGGATATTACTCTCCTAAAACAGAGGTCGTATGCAAAAGTTATGGTCTTAGGAAGTTGAGACACCAAATTACACCAACTTACCTATAGGGCCCACATGAATTTTGGCATTTCACCTTCTAGGGTTAGGTTTTTGGATGTCTAGGTTTTTGGAATTCATGAGTAATATCAAAAAGGCCTATGGAGCCTCATTGTAATCCATTATGCTCAGACGGATGCGTGTAGTAGCCACATCTCTTCTCAGAGATAACTACCACCATTCAAGCAAGTTTTAGTTCTGCAGTTTTACAGTTTCATCCTATTTCATTATTTAATAGAAGATATTGTTCACTGGATATTTGTGTTATTCTCCATATCTATGTGTTTATTGTATTCACTCTATTAATCAGTTCATTCCACTCCTAAATTCAGATCATTGTTCTAATGGCCAAGACAGAAGAAGGACATAGTTGATTACTTGGCTAAATGTCTAGACTGTTAGAAGGTTAAGAAAGAACACCGACGTCAAACAGGGTTGTTGCATCCCCTACCGATTCCAAAATGGAAATGGGAAACCATAGCCATGGATTACATCACTGGATTACCAAAATCAACCAAGAAAAATGATGCCATCATGGTAGTGGTAGACAAATTGAGCAAGGTTGCTCACTTTGTTCCCATCAAGTCAACTTGAAAAGAAATAGATATTGCTAGTATCTTCATGAAAGAAATATTTCGATTGCACAACATGACTAAGGAGATCATATCTGACAGGGATACAAAATTTACTTCGAGCTTTTGGAAATCTTTAATGGCTTGTTTTGAGACTAGATTGTTGTTTAGCACAACCTATCACCCTCAAATTGATGGACATACAAAGAGGGTAAACCAAGTATTAGAGGACATATTAATGATGCATGTAATGCATCATCCTAAGAAGTGGGAAGACTACTTACCACTGGTGGAGTTTTCCTACAACAATGGCTATCAAGCGTCATTGAAGATGAGCCATTTTGAAGCCCTCTATGGCAGACAATGCAAGATTCCAATCAGCTGGAATAATCTAGTAGATAGAATTACAATCGGGCCAAACATGCTGAAAGAAATGGAACAACAAGTAATTCAAATACAGAAAAATCTGAAAATAGCTCAAGATAGATAGAAAATCTATGCAGATAGAAAGAGGAATCCTAGAGAGTTCAAAATGGGGGATCATGTGTATCTCATAGTTAGACCCAAGAAAATCTCCTTGAGAATGAGAGCTTGTGCCAAGCTGACACCATGCTATTGTGGACCCTTTGAAATTTGGATAGAGTGGGAATTGTATCCTATAGGCTAGCACTCCCTCCCATAGTGAAGGCACATAATGTTTTCCATGTTTCATTATTAAAGAAATATGTACATGAATCTAATCATATTATTGACTAGTATGTGATTTAGGTGGAACCAGAGGGAGAATTCTTGGCAGAACCTTAATTCATAATAGACAGGAAGGAGATCCCACTCAGGAACAGAACCATTGCATAAGTCAAGGTGCAGTGGAAACACTTTGGCCCAAATGAGGCTACATGGGAAACGGAAGATGCCATGAAACAAACATATCCAATTTTGTTTACTTATGTACATACAGAGTACATTGACAGATAGAACATCGAGGATGTTGTTCCTTTAAGGGGGAGGGGATGGTAATATCCATGTTTCCCCCAGTCTGTAAATATAACTATAATTGGCCAAGAGACAATGGCATATCAGATATGTGTGAATGTTTGATTTTATGAACCTTTTGTATAAAAGGACAATGTATGTGTTTTTCGCTATTAATAAAAAATGGATAAGTTTTGCATAACTATTGAAATGGGGGTTTTCTAGACCATGGATGCTATGAGAGAGATGGTTAGGGGAACCAGAAATAGTTGAGATGACCCCCACCAAACCAATACCTTACTTGATTTAATGACTCAGAACAATCCTTTGACCCAAACATGAATTACGAAGT
The DNA here is from genome assembly GCA_009831015.1 of Picea engelmannii. Classification (NCBI taxonomy): domain Eukaryota; kingdom Viridiplantae; phylum Streptophyta; class Pinopsida; order Pinales; family Pinaceae; genus Picea; species Picea engelmannii. The sequence continues at coordinate 377,094 of ML794568.1, forward strand.
CAGAGTGGTAGCGGGAAGAGTCCTCAAGAGTTAATGAGGAGATGGGGCAAAGTACCCATCTGTAAGACTTCCAGACCTGACCACAAGCTGGGGATTCAGACCCACACAATCTTGTTGAGGAAGGAAAGAAAATAGGTAATTTGTGGGCAGAGGCAAGAGAGCACGGGAGAGAAAGCAGACCTACGAAGAAAGTAGAGTTGAAAAAGAAATATCAAGAAGAGAAAAAGAGTGGTTACAACTCTCTGATTCAAGAAAGAATTGAGAAATAAGCTCGTTATGAGCCCAAGAAGTGACTGGAAGGGTTTTCGTTACAAGATTATAAATGAGGCTGACAAGTGATTGTGGAAGTACTTGTGTAGACCTCCTTGCTTGGTATAGAGAAAAATCGTTTCCAAGGTCCCGTGGGAGGAGGAGAGTATCCTCTGTCCCTGACTGTCGTTGAGTAAGAATAAAAATTCTCTCTCAGAGAATGATGTTCTAGCTTGGGGGTGGCCAGGGGTAAATCCGTTAGGGGTGGTTGTGCCTATGGTTGGGTGGAAACAAGCACCCCTTTCAAGAGTTGCTTCACGAAATCTGGTTTTATGATTAGTATTTTCAGATTTTGTGTGTTGAAATGGAAATGGTGATTGAATGCATATATATATATATATATGTGTGTGTGTGTGTGTGTGTTTATGACTTAGTTCAGTATCGAACGATTAAAGGTAGAAATATGTATTGTCTTTGTGAATCCATACTTTTGAATGGTCGTTTGCTTGACTCAACTTAGCAGTTAGAGGGTTGTGGGACGTAAGTCTGCAAGAGGGTCGGGGTAGGATTTATTGGAATGTTTAAGTTCGACCAACCTCTAGTATCTACCTTCGCGGGAATACTAAGTTCAAAATCCGATGCAAGGAGGGAACCTCCTTTAGGTATTTCATCATGCGACCAAGGGCTAATGCTCATGTCCTTAGCTAATCAATGGCTAAGATATTAGTGTGTAACCCAAGATATTTTCCAAAGGACCCATGTGATGAAGTTCTAGGGATCCTATGTTGGGATCGAAAGGATTTAAGCCTTCTGGCTTCGGAACTCCATGAGTTCGGAGCTCCAAAGTGTTTTGACCCTACCATTTATAAACCGGCTGAAGGAAAGTGATGGTTGTGGTTACCCACAAGGTGGACTGGCACTTGGCGGTTTTATTATCTGGGATAGATAGACTTTCCCCACAGTTAAACCTCGATCAATTCAATTATCGCGAAGTAAAGTGAATGACCGATATGAGAGTATTTGAGATCCCCCTTGGCTATTGGATCCACACCGAGGTAACTTCGGCAAAGTCCCACTCCGTGAGAACAGGAATGATATAGCATCAAACTCCTTGAACATCGAAGTCACAAAATGATGAGAGCTGTGGATCTAGGGAGTTCATTAAGAACCCCTCTTAATCGTTCGATCATCTAGAGGAGGGATTCGCGTATGGTACTTCAACGAAATCCTACTTTAGAAGAGTGGAGCGGCCATAAATATGAAACCCCCGAAGGTCGGAGTTGTGAAGTAACAAGAACCTTAGATCTAGGGACCCTTCGAGATATTTCGTGGCTGTCAGATATAGACCATGGTCAGCCTGACGTTGACCACTCTGGGTTCAAGGAGGGAGTCACACCATGAATCCCCCGAACGTCGAAGTTATGAAGTAACATAGGACGTATATATGAGGGGTTATGTGGACACACTGTGGTTGTAAGATCGAAGGATTTTGAAGGCGATCAGTCCAGGGTGACATGGTATGTTGAAGTCACCTAGGGTGATGTGGATCCACATTTGAAGTGCTATGTGTAACCTGGATCCAGAATTTTCACCGATCCTACATGCTCATTAAAATGTGACACATGTCACCCTCTTAAGGGCCACGTGTCATCTCTTCCTTGCCACCTGTTACCCCTGGCACATATTTTCTTGGCTTATTGGTGGCTGGAGTACTCGGGACCCACCTATCCTTGAATCTATGTTTAATATGTCACCTCGTGTAAGGGTGAACCCTTCGGGAGTTCGGGACTTTGGGACTCTGAAGGTTTGGGGTGCAATGTCGTAGATAAGTCAAAAGGATCAAAGACTGGAGCCATGTGGTGAGATTTCACGCTCCTTTGGGAGTTTGGGATTTTGGGACTCCGAAGGATAGATGTGTAGAAGGAAAAAGGGGAATTCAACGTCGAATGCCAAACTGTCCCTTGAGCATAGTGGTTAAATCAGGATGAGTTTCTGCCATTAGATTTGACAGTGGATGGAATTTCACCGGAGATGTAGGAGCGCTGGATAATCTATGGGGATTTGGGGTACATGGAATAGTAAGAATAAGATAAACCTACATGGATGCCACATGGCCCTTGACTGTTGAAGCCTGAAGAGCCTTGGAAGGGCGTATCTCTCAATTCAGAGCTCGAATTTGAGCAGGACGATAATCATTGGAAAGCTTCGGGTGAGTAGAAGACGACGTTGTCATTAAGGATAGGTTTGGAGATGTTTGAGAGAAATCAAAATTTGACGCCCCATCTATTAGATGTTCCCTTAAGGGGTTGAGTGTGTTACAAATTGGTATTAGCGCATGATTACAACAATTGGCCTGCTTGGGCTCATGAACAAGTCGCTTAAAAATATTATTTAAAAAGAATCTGATTTAAATAGCTTTTAAGGGTGACACCCTATCTTACCCCTTTCCTAAAATGCTTAGATAAACCTCTACTGGAGAAAGGAATGAAATTTTCTATTGTTGTGTGTGTTTGGAAAATATGAACTGTGTTGTTCATGAACTAATAGACCCTTAACCAATAGAAAATGTTTTATCAACACTCAAGCAGTCAGTAGACCGCAGTAAAACTACAACCTAAAGGATGGTGACACACCATGAATTGCGGGAGAATTCTCGGAATAGAGAGGAAGAATCTGATGAAAGGAGGGCGGTGGAAACACCTCTATATCTAGATGAAACTGTAAGAATCCTCATTACAGAATTACAAATTTGTAAGGATGACAATTAAAGGCTAATAAAAGAACATGAAAGAAAACTGAAATCAATGCAGTTCTACTGCAGAGCTTATCAGATATACAAAGGCAGTTGCAGCATGGACCAAGAGCCAGTCATGTGGACATACATCATACAAAGAAAACCCAGGGTCCACCTGAGATATGAAAGAATGGCCCTGAAAGTGGCCACACAAGGAGGATCAGCTCAAAGAAGTCCCCACATGAAGCCAAGAAACACTCGTCTGAAGAATCCTTCGACGACGAAACTGAAAAATCAAAAGAATCTTATAGTAACAAAGCTAGTTCTCATTACTAGAGGAAAATAAAGAAGAGGAAACATTCCAAGAGTCATGACCTGAAAGAGTTCAAGAAATCCAAACCACCCACTTTCAATGGAGAAATTAAGAAGGGGGAAGAAGCAAAAGTTTAGCTGCTTGGCTTGAAGAAGTACTTTAGAGTTCATGACTACTCTAAAATTTGAAGGTTTGAATAACCATATTTAACCTAAATGGAAAGGCCTCCATTTTGTGGGAGGACCTTGGAAATGTGAAAGCAATCCATTAGAAGGACTTGCCATGGAAACAATATGAGAAATACTTCAAGAAGAAGTATCTTTAGGAAAAATATTTTGATGGGAAGACCAAGGAATTTTATGAACTCAAGTTGGGACAACTCATAATAGAGGAATATATCAATAAATTCCTTGAGCCGATAAGGTATGTGCCCTACATCAAATATGAAAAGGTAAAGATGCAACGATTTATCAGTGGACTACCTCAGTCCTTCCGGGACAAGATTGAATTTGACGAGCCAAAAGACCTTAGAAGACACTATCCAGAAGGCAAGGTATTGCTATGAGAAGTTTAAAAACAAAACAGAACCTCAAGAGGACTGGAAGAAGAAGAGTAGTTCAGGATTCAATAAAAAGGGGTTTAAACCCTCAATATTCAAAAGGCTATGGGAAAGGTTATAAGATGAGAATTCCTACTAAAAATGTATACCAACAAAATTTCCCCCCTTAGAGTGGAAATAAACCCTTTGGAGTAGCCCCATGTAAGACTGATAACAAAAAGAGACAAGCTTTGAAATGTTGGGGTTGTGGAGAAGAACATCTGCTGAGAGACTTCCCATATAGGAAACATAACAGTAGGAGGGTCTACATCATCCAAGAGGATACCACAGTCAATGATGTGGCTACGAGAATGTTGAAAAGTCAACAAGAAACATGTGTCTAATTTACTTTTCCCTTAAATAAATTAGACAATAAATATTAATCTATTATTTCATTCATAACTGAGTGAGTTGGATTTGTAACAGAATCATAAATGTAGTTAAGTGAGTTAAGATTAGTTGTACTAGTTGTAACTAAACATGCACTAGTGAGAGTTCAGTTAATCAGTAAACTCACATGCAACTGAAGATTCACCACGGTTAACTACATGCATGTCAGATCCAGTGGAGACCCAGTTGAGATAATAGGTGAAAGGGACAATTTGGCTATCAGTTGTGATTTGATCACACATGCAAGTGAATATGCTTATGAGCATGTGCGAACTAGGTAATTCGATAATGATCATTGTGAGAATTCGAATTGCAGAGATTGTGCAAAGGAGGCAGGTTGTCTGGACACAGAGAATTGGCACATGTATTTGTTGATTAGTGTATGACAGTGTGAGATGATTGTATTGTACTGAGAGCTCTTGGATTAGAGTTTTGTATGAGATAGTTTCACGATTCATGATATACATAATATATGATAGTGGGGTTTTTTAGCTTTACGTTTTCCCGGTAAAAACTTATGTGTTATGTGTTCTTGATATTTCACTTTGTGATTGTGGTTGTGATCGTGGTTTAATTTAATCCGCAAAAATAATAGTAGAAGCGATTCTGTATTTAACAGTAGTGGAAATTGTTAGATTAGGAGAATCGCAGGAATACATTAATTTGTATCGAAATTTCTACAGAGAATGCCACAGATTTATGCATCCTTGGATATTAGACAAGACGACCACCAAGCTTCAGTCGTGGAGATGGAAGGTATGATTTCCAACCATCTAGTTTCCATTTTAATTGACCCTGGTTCTAATTTGAGTTATGTTGCCCCTCAAACTGTTGAGAAATGTAAATTGCAAAAATTTAAACATGTTAAATCATGGATGGTACAACTACCCACTGTAACCAAAAGAAAAGTAACAGAGTTCATAACGGCATGCCAATTTTTCATGAGTGGATTTCCCACCCAAGCGAACTTAAACATACTTCCTTTAGGTTCTTATGACCGACTAATTGGCATGTGTTAACACATAAGATTGATCATGTTCTCCAATGATTATGTCATACCATCAACTAACAACCTCCTCGGAGTTTGCAATATATATTTGAGTTGGTGTTGCGAACTGACACTGTGAACTAGTTAAGGAAGAGGGTTGGAGGTCAGGTAGCTTGCAGGCATTTGAGTGCAAATCTGAAATTACCAGGATCAACCTCATAGCCATCAGGTACTCCATGAGATTTTTTGTCTTGTTTGGAGGGCAGGAAGGGTTTGGATACTTGATTTTCCTTTGGTGCTACAAACTGGCTCAGGTGCTACGTATTTAGATAGGCACTACGAAATGTGCTACAGAATATGCTGCAGAAACTTTGTTCTAGGACTGTTGAATTGGTATTTTTGATCAGATGACTTCCAAGAGGATTTCTCGGTGAACCAGGATGAATTTTCAAAATCCGAAGGAGGTTATTGTCAAGAATGGACCCATTAACATTAACCTCTTTTATTTTTTACACAGGTGACACGGATTGAGAGATTCGAAAGAATATTTGAGCCCTATTTTTTCAGTTTCCATGATTTCCTGTTTGATACAGGTTTTTGCGACACGTATTCAGGCCAGATGGAGATGAATTTAAAGAAACTAAGAGAGGTTTTTATTTAGAATGACCTTATATACAAAAACCGTTCTCATATTTTACACAACTATTATGGTTTTATAATTACAAGTGGAATTGTGAATCCTATTTTTCATAATTTTGCCTCCTGAAAAGCAGGAAATCAGTTAAAACGTGTCATTCTCTGCTTGTAATTGTTTCTATTTTGGGAAATGGTTTGGAGTTTGAATTGGTGAGATGGAAGGGATCTATAGTGCTATATATTTCATGGTACAAGAGTAGAGTGGGGTTAGAATGAGCTAAGAAAGGTATTTAGGAGCATAAATGACTGTATATGTCAGTTTGTAAGTCAAAGGGGCATGTTGTTGTAATTTATTATGTTATTGAAGATTCATCAGAACTGTTTTATTAAATTGTTCTCTATGTTTTCTATTATATACTTATTCTTGTTTTGAAATTATTATATTGATTTACGGATCCCTGAAGCAGTAGAAGATCTATTGTGAACTTACCCATCTATCTTTGTTTACTTTTCAAGCATATCTTAATTCTCTCTACAAAGAGGGTCTTTGCTTAGTGAATGTTTCTTCTCTTTATCATTAAACAATTCCTTTATCTGATAGGCATCTTTTATGCCTTCAATGAGCAGAATACGTATGAACCCATTGCCCAATGGCCCATCATTGATTTACAGTGACCTTTGTTATTTTCCCCTTTCTTTAAAGTCTTGTTGATTCATGATTTTAAAACCCAATATAAATCAAGATGTATGTTACCGAGCTTACACCCATTTGCAGTATGGGGGTGAATCTTGGAGTGCTAACAGGGTCCACCCAAGTTTCTTGTATGTCTTGTTTCTTTCTTGGTGTGCAGGTATAAAGTTTTCTTCTTTTCCAATTTGATCTCTTTTCTGGTTGTTGCTTCTCGCTTTTGCAGGTTGGATCTTCGGCCTACTTTCCTGATTGGGGAGGTGTGGGATTCAGATTCTGAACCCTCCTATAAAATTTATTCTATTTCTCCTTCTTCGGGTTGGGAAGGGTGAATCAAGGGTGAGAGAGGAGGGGTTTGTGGAAGGAACAAGAAGGAGGATGGACTGGGGAACCAATGAAGGGGGCTCTTCAAGGATTAGTTTGTGTGTTTCAACATGATGGGGGGGATCTAGGTCTTGAGATGGCTCAGGGGAAGAGGAAGAGGGAGAAGAAGAGGGGGATTTAGGGTTTTTTCCTTGACGAGGATGATTTTTCCTTTTGGGTTGCTTCCATTGCTTTGTCTCTTCAGGAGGAACTTCGGGAGGGGATTTTGGACATTTTTTTGTGAAATGTCCATATTCATGACACACTTTGCATTTGAAGGGTAATTGTTCGTTGTCAACTTGTTGCAGATAGGTCCAATTGTCCAAAGTGATATTTACAGCTTTAGGAAATCCTTTTTCAAGGTCAACTTCCACATAGATCTGTGCACAAGCTTGGAGTCTATCTTTTGGTTTAGCTCTGTCTATAAATTTTCCTAGAGTGTTGCCTATGTTGCGAATCATTTCGTCGTTCTAGCAGTGCAACGGAAGAAAAGGAAGGTGAACCCAGACAGGAACGACATTGAGAATGTCATTTTCTGGGATGAAATCTGGGGTCCAACTGTTAAGTTACATACCTCATGAGCCCATGAAATATGGGTCTCTTCTGAAGATGAGGTCCTGATTTGATTTTTCTTCGAATAAAAAGAAAATAAAAACCTTCCACAGAGAAAATGAGAGAGATTACCTTTCAGATGGGGATTTCATCTCTTGTTGATCCAGATCACCATTGCTCATGGCGACGACCATATTCTGGTGAATTTTCTAATGAGAGCATGGTCTGCATATTTTAGGGTGAGGGTTCTGGAGTTTCCTTGGATCTAGACTAAGGAAATTTTATCAAGCTTCTTGACGAACTTTGGAGGGGCGTGCTTTTCATGCTTTGGAAGAGAAGCAATGAAGGAGGTGAAGGTGACTACATCTGGGGAGGGGGGGGGTGATGCCCCTCCAGGGGAGGAGGGTATTTGAGCAACGAGAGGTGAGGGGGGGCAGCATGCAGATCAACTCGTCCTATTCTCCCACTCCAATAAAGTAGTGTTCGATCATTACAATAAGTTCTTAGATGCATTTTTGGAAAATGGTATGTGATTCAATAGAGGTTGTTATGCATTTTTTATAGTTGTATTATTTGACAAGATTCTAGAGTGGCTTTCTATTATCAATTATGCTATAATAAGATTAATACAATTATTAGTAATCCTAATTTATCATTGTTTAATATATTAAAAAGGTCGTTCAATATCAATCAATGTTTACCATATTAAGAAGGACATTCACTATCACTATATGTTATTAGTATGATATGTCATTGTTTACTATATTAAAAAGGTTGAAGTCACTTTATCATTGTTTCCTATTTTAAAAAGGATATTTTGGATTTGATGAAATTGTCATTTTAATGCAAAAATGGAATCAACGCCCTAAAATACCCTTGTTACAATTGGATTATGAAACATTAACATTTGATATTTGCAATTCCGTAAATCTAAAGTTCTTCTTGCCATATTTCAGGACAAAAATATATGTTTCCCTTTTCATTGTTTTGAGTATCCAAAAAAGGGCCACAATTATTAAAAAGGTTGTTCAATATCATGATTCATGACCATGTCTATGTACTCCATATGTCATAGATTCCTTATGTTTCTTATAATGTTTTTAGTGATGTTTGTTGACAAACTACTTCATAATATATTTAAAGCAGGTTATTATGCAATGTGCTACTAACACAAAATTATTCGAAAAAACAAGTGTTTCCATGCCATGACATTATAGATGTTTATTTAAAAAATGGTCTAAAAATAATTTTTGTATCCTTCATTCTTTACTATAAACACTTACTCTTGGGTAATTTTCTCCATGTGTCCATATCAATTGTAATTTCTAGAAAATTATATACCAATATATAATTGTGTTTTCAAAGTCCTTAAGTTTAAAAATATTGACTTCTTCTCTTTTCAAAACACATAGACTTTACACAAATTCAAGAGTTTGTGGTAGGAGGTCATCATCAAAATAGTGAACCAATTCTCAAATAAGATAATTCTAATTACAATTTCGTTATAATTCTAATTAACAACATTAATTTGAAAACCTCCTTTAAATTACTTCGACGATATCATTTATCCATTTAAAAAATATCTACAACATAAAATTTATCTATATTAAATACATAAATTACTTCCAAATTGAAAATTTTAAAAAGTTAATGTTCATAAAGACCATGAAGATATTTCTAAGGAGGTCTTACATGATAGAAATACTAGAAAATAAGAAGGTTGCTTCCAAGAAGGTCTCACATGGCAGAAGGTTTGGTAAAGTCTCCAGTATGAATACCTAAATTTAACTCGCCATGTTACTAAAGGTACAAGTGCAACACACAAAACTTGGCTAGCTAAAGTTGATTCACCATTTAAAAATAACAGCATACCCAACTTTTCTTTCTTTGTGTTTTGGTTGTCATTTGAACTAAGGTTGAAGATCATGATAATTCTAATCTTTTTGTGGGCCTAGTTCATTGAATGTAAAGAGAGCTAATGATGAAAAAACATACTAGAAAATGACAACCAATATGACCAAGGGCCAACCCATCACCAAAAAGGTGATCATAAAATGACAACCAATGTGAACATGGCCTGCCAACCCATCAACGAAAAGGTGAGATTTTATCATTTTTAAAGTATATGATGTTTGGTTGTTGTAGATGACTAGCCAATGTTGAAGCTTATAAAGAAAGTCAAAGAATATACACCACTATATATGGATAGAGGTTATAAGAGTAGATATTTTTTTATATTTAATATAATATAATATCTTGTTATTAGTATAATATTAAACATTATACTCCTAACTGTTTGGTTACATTTTTTATTTAAGAAAATCTACTACTCAACATTATAGTCAATTTGTCGAGGAGTTCTTAACATTGTTTCCTAACCATAACATTTTGTCTATAATTTTGAAAAATATGATAAGGGATAATATTGTTAATAAACAATATTAATTCACTATAATGAAATAGTGTTGGATAATAAACATTATAGTCAATTTGGTTTGGAGTTCTTAACATTGTTTCTTTATTCATAACATTTGTCTATAACTTTGAAAAATATGATAAGGGTTAATATGGTTAATAAACAATATTAATGAACTTTCATGAGTTTCATAATTAAATAAGGTGTTGGATAATTAACATTATAGTTAATTTGGCGAGGATTTCTTAACATTGCTTCCTTATCCATAACATTTGTCTATAATATTGAAAAATATGATAAGGGTTGATATTGTTAATAAACCATATTAACGAACTTTCATGAGTTTCATAATGAAATAAGGTGTTGGATAATTATTAAAATGTTTTGTGATGAAATAATTTTTCATCTTTGTGATAATAAGAAGGTGGAGGATGAAAAACATTTTTTTTTTAATATCCTACGTATGCCTACACTGAATCTCAATTTCAAAATATTTGTAACAATACTAATCTTCCTAAATGGTTAACTCATCAAAATTATGGAGATTTAGGAAAGCTCATCTCCAAGATTTTTGAGTATATAAATAAAATTTAGAGCAAATCAATCAATTCCTTACCATTTTTTTACTTAAAGTTCAGTAAACCAAAGTTGGTCTCAATGAGTAGTTACAATCATAATCATATGGAAAGCAAATGCAAGAGTGATCATTTTTTATCCCAAAGGAAAACAATAAATTACTTTCACTTGGGGATTAGGTATAACCAATAACAACCAAACAAAAGATTTGACATTGTTTCAAAGGTTAACAATTCTTAATCACCACTCTTGGTATTCTACAATGATAATATGTTATATGCATTGTCAAATGACTCCACAAGATATTCAATTGAGCATGCTAATCAATAGAGTTAAAATAATAGTGAAAAGCTTTGAATCCATAAACTATTATTAGGTTTCAATACCACACAATTCCTTTACATATGTGAAGGCAAACAAAGTGGTTAATAAAAAAATGGGAATGGTAAGGAAAAATGAGGTGGATCGATTCCAAACCCACCTCCCATGACATATTTTTGTTAAGTTCAGTATTAAGGAAGTGCTCTCATTCAATGGACAAGTGACGCTTATCAAGGAGGCAAGTAAATGTGTATTAAAGTCTCCTCATCACCACGTACTTCCACACATTCATCGCATGTGGTTTCATTTATCAATTCTATGAGGATAGGATGGATGAATTCATATGATATTATGAGTCGTTTAGTCTAGAATTTTATTTCAGTCTCAAGCCTTTACTCCTTTTTTCATTATGAGTTCCAAGTGCAAGAGAGTTTAGAGGTGTAGAGTCTTAGCTAAAACTTTGGTTTGGAATCTATTTTCTGTGATATCTTTGGAATTTGGTTAATTTTTTTTATCTTAAGTTAGAATTAATGGTCAACATTCGTTCTAAATGATGTGCAATTTGTGAGAACTCTAACTTGCATAGAGGAATGAGAAGATGTGAGACGCATGGGAGTGAAGTCTAGGACTATTTATCACTCTATGTTTGAAAATGGAAGGGACGGAGGAAAGATTGAGAAAGAAGATATCCAACGGAGGTTCAAATAACGAACGAGTAGATTACAAGTTTAAATATGCAAGTAGAATCTTTAAAAAATAAGCAAACATAGTTGAATTTTTTCATGGAAAATTATAGTAAAAAATTTGAATAAATGGAAGAGAAAGTGGGTAAGCTACAAGAAAGAATTGTCAAGCTAGAAAATGAAAAGAGATATACTATTGGCGTTCTCTAGTCTATGGTTCCTCCTCCTAATCTTTATGTTGGCTCATTAGGTTTGATCAAGTGATGGTAAAAGAAAAAGATATTCTGGAATATGAACCAAGTCTAGCAAAGAAGAAGGCATCAGTCATCCAAGATCAATAGCAAGCATGAAGCCCTTAGTGACCATGATATTTTTTAAAATATGGATACTGTAATGTTTTGTAAAGTTGCATTTTTGTTAAATTGATTTGTTTGGCAGTATACTAGTCAAATAGATAGTAGCAGTCTCAAAACCTTAAGGCTATCACACCCAATAGGCAATAGTTTTGAAACTTTGAAAATTATTGCGATGCTTAAGATAGACCATTATTATAAATTTTGTATTATTTTATTGGGCAGTTCTGTTGTTACCAGGTTTTATTACAAAAATATGTGTTTCTTTAAAAAAAAATATCATCATCATCACTATCATAATCAATATTTTTTTAATGTTTCAATACTATATTTGTGGAGTTGTAAAGGCAAATTTTGTCTAAAAAGTTGTGGATATTTATTTTATTAAAGCCATAAAAAAAAATGTATATAGTTATATCCACATGAAATAATTATTTGTGAAAGTAAATCAACTCATAGAAGTAAATCAACTCATGAAATAATTAATGATAAACATATTATTATTCAATTAATAAATCATATTTGTTTGTATATATTATTACTCCATCAATGAATCATCTTTGTAATGTAAGATATGTGATTGTTTGTATATATTATTATTCAATCACTGAATCATCTTTGTAATGTAAGATATGTGATAGATATATTATTATTTAATGATAGATATATTATTATTCAATCAATAAATCATATTTATTTGTTTGTATGGTAAGATATGTGATAGATATATTATTATTTAATTATTGAATCATTTTTATAAGATATGTTGGTGGGGCAATGGTTTCAAACTTGCCCAACTAAATCATATTTATAAGATATATTTGAATCATATTTATAAGATATATTAGTCCTAAGAACTTATAAAGCCTCTTAAATGTTTTTGTATAATGAAATCATTGAATCGTTTTTGTAAGATATGTTAGTGGGTGGGCAAGGGTTTCAAACTTACAACATTGAATCGTATTGATAAGATATGTTAGTCTTTGGAACTTACAAAGCCTTGTTTTATGATATTTTTATGATCAATTTGAACAAATTGAGCTAATATGGCATGGCTCCAGACTTTCCAAGCCTATATTTAAAGTTTTTGGTATAAAGATGGTTTGGTTACAAAATTACTAATACGAAGTCTACAACGTATGGCATGGCTCCAGACTTTCCAAGCCTACACTTAAATTTTTTGGTATAAATATTTTTTGGTTACAAAATTACTAATATCAAGCCTACAACGTGTTGATCATGCTTTTCAATTAAGTTTTCTTATCCACTCACGAGGTTCATCTCCCATTGATTTTAAATCGAGGTATTTTGATTTAGAAATTATGTGAAACCTTTGCACTATAGGCATTTTATGTATTGTTGTTGAAACCATGTCTTATTTTGTTTCCAATGTTAATCTTGTCTCTCAATTTACTAGAATTGCCTTCTTCATACCATTTTTTAAAGGATTAACTTTGAGATCTATTATTAGGTGATGAAAGATGTTATTAGTCCCTACCGAAGGTTTAGGACTATAACAATTATTTTTGTGTTGACTGGGATTTTGTTTTTGTATTGACCAAAAATTTCACGCTTTTCAAAAAGTTTAACTTTATTGTGAATAATTTAATTTTTTTCCCTGTGTTCTGATTGGTTCTTCAAAACAACATCTTATTGTCGAGACGGCAGTGAAAATTTAATAGGCAATTTAATTATGCATGTTTAGCAAATGGTTGGAACGGGTGCGGAACGAGTGCATGTACGAGTCTCAAAGTTTCAATGCCATCTTGGTTTCTTAAGCTTTCTACTATGTCAGTTGGTAATTGAGGACCTTTAAAGTTGTGGGTCGGACTATTTGTTTTCATATATATATA
>ML794568.1:390905-408868 GCA_009831015.1 Picea engelmannii
TTTAATTTTGCATTGAATTTAGTACGATTCACAGATTTTGAAGAGATTTTTGTGTATTGTATCACATGATTTTGTGTGAGAGATTTTATGGATTACAACTAGTTTTAATTGAATTCTTTGCTCTAATTAATTATGGTGGGTGGATTTAGATTTGAGAAGCAAATTTTTGGGAGTGTAGTTTTATTGTTTGAGATACCATTGAAATAACATGACTGCAACAATGAATGGAATAAATTGGACTCTGATTTTGTAGTTGGTATGTGGAAATGTTAAATTGAACATCCTTCTTTTTACGTTTGATCATGATATAGTTTGCTATAAGCCACATACTAGTTTTAATTGAATTCTTTGCTCAAATTAATTGTGGTGGGTGGATTTAGATTTGAGAGTCAATTTTTTGGGAGCATAGTTTTATTGTTTGAGATATCATTGAAATAACATGATTGCAACAATGAATGGAATAAATTGGACTCTGATTTTGTAGTTGGTATGTGGCGGTGTTAAATTGAACATCCTTATTTTTACGTTTGATCATGATATAGTCTTCTATAAGCCACAAAGACGAGGTTCTTCTCAACTTATTTGTTAAAATGAATAGTTTTAATTACTTGTTCATTTTTTTAACAGTAGACAAATTTACTTGTAACTTGTGTTTTCAAAGTGTCTGCAATACTTGTTGAACAAGTTGATGGTGTTGATCTAGTATCTTGCTTTTAACCAGTGGTGTGCCATGTTAGTTTATGTATTTCACAAACATGTGCAATTTGTTCCTATGTTTCTTGCTTCATAGTGTATGCATCATGCATAATGTAGCTATTGTGTTTTATTGAAGTTTGTTGCTTCAAAGTGTATGCCTCATGCATAATGCAACTATTTTGTTTTATTGAAGTTTGTTGTGGTATTGGTGTAATGTTTGATCAAAACACTTCGCTCAAAGTTCTCTTATTTGTATGAACAAGATAGACAGGTATTGCAACTTTTCAGTGTAAAAAATGGTATATAATATGGGCTTTTAGTTTCATCCTTTCTCTACTTCCTTTATGCAATACCAAGTGTGTTCAGTAATTTAAACAAAATTACCAATAGTGGGTACTTTTGGAAGATTTTGATATATACGGTAATTTATACAAAATTAATAATAACATGATTTTTAAGAAGATTCCAATTTGGTTTTAGCTTTAACAATACATTTTAGTAACAAGTCTATTCAGTAATTTATAGAAAAATAATGATAATGGGTATTTTTAGAATATTTTGGTTTGGCTTTGGTTTCGGGGTTACATTTTAATTGTGCATATTATAGAAAATTAATGATAATAGGTAGTTTTAAAATATTTTGGTTTGGATTTGATTTTAAGATACAATAGATTATTGTGTGTGATAATAAATGTAAATTGTAATTATATCAACTAAACTCTAGATATATTCATATGCAATTTGTAAATATGGACTTTTAGTTTCATCCTTTCTCTGATTCCTTTATATAGTAGCAAGTCCGTTCACTAATTTATACAAAATTATTGATGGTGGGTATTTTAAGAAGATTTTGGTCTATTCAATAATTTATATATTTCAAATACAAGTGAAATTAGTTTCTCTTCTTATTGTTACATAGTGTATGCCTCATGCATGATGCAACTACTTTTTTTATTGAAATTTGATGGGGTATTAACGTAATGTTTGATCAAAGTACTTTGCTCAAAGTTCTATGATTTGTATGAACAAGATAGACAAGTATTGCAACTTTTCAGTGTAAAAAATTGTATATGATATGGACTTTTACTTTCATCATTTATGTGTTTCCTTTGTGCAATAACAAATATGTTCAGTATCAAAACTGGTTGTAAAGAGACAGATCTGCATGCAGGTCGAACAAGCGATCTCGTTAGGGTTCAAGCGTGCAACAGGTCGCCATGGGAGCGCCAGGGGGTGGGGAGTCGAATCCCCCCCCATCTCTTACAACATAGGAGGCCTTTAGAAGGCTAATCGCCTTGCAGGGGAAGTCAATTTCCCCGCCTTCATTACCAAAATTCATTAAAAAACTTGAATCTATCCCTGAAATTATTCTCCAGGAAGATCAGCCCATCAAAATAGCTATGTCTCTAGCAAAGCATGGATTGGTTGGCCAATTTATGAAAATCTGGCCCTCAGCAAAAACCACAGATGATTAGATCCAAACAAACTAGAGATCACTTATTCAGAGCAGTGTAACGAGCTACCTGGTAGGAAAAGGTTTCTTCACATTCAAATTTATCTCAAAAGAAGATCACGATCTCATCTTTAGGAGCGGGTCGTATTTCATGGGGACACAAGGCCTATATCTTAATAGATGGATGCCCGATTTTGACCCCTCAATCGATGTCCAAAGGCGGTTCTGGTCTGGGTCTGATTGCCAAACTTACCAGTCCATTGTTGGAACTACCAATCTTTGCAAAAAATCGAAAATGGACTGGGACTATTCATAGACAAAGCAGATACCAAAGCCCATTACTCTTGCGTGAGGATATGTGTAGAAGTGGATCTAGAAGCAAGACTACCAGAAGCTGTCAAGCTCAAGGTGGGGGCATGGAATCATTTTCAAAAACTAGATTACGAAAAGTTACCATTCAAATGCAGGAGTTGCCATGAATATGGCCATTTCCAAAGGAACTGTCCAAAGGCCCAATCAAGAGACAAGGCAAATGGAGAAGGATGGAAACAACCAAAAAAATAAAAGAAATCCTGAAGCTGGAAGAGAAGAGGAATGCAGGCCCTGCCACAACCCCTCAAGCCACCTATGAATCCCAGGAAACTCAAACAGAAAACACGCCTGCATGCAACATATTCGAGGCATTGGAAGAGCAAGAGAATGATCCAAAGGAGAAAGGGAAAGGGGAATAAAGCGTCGATCTAGAATCCCCTGAAGGATCAGCCAAAGAAAAAGAGACGGAAGAAGAACACATCAGTCTAGCCTCGAAATCCGAATAATATTCAGATGAAGAAGACTCGGGCATAAGCAGCTCCCAAATCACACCGAAAAAAACCACCAGAGGAAGGAAATCCAAGAAAAATGAAAGAGAAGAGAAAACTTATCTGGATGTCCTGCAAGGGTCCCAAAAATCTCTTAAAGGAATGGTAAACACTCACAACACCAAAAATCAAGGTCGAGCTCTAAAGGGAGCCAACGCCTCTCACCCGAGTAAATAATGAAGTACATCTCCTAGAATTGAAGAGGGTTAGGCAACAAACTAAAAGAAGTAGCCTTGAAAGATATCATTCGTACGACAATGCCTGAGATCCTTCTAATCCAGGAGACGAAACTGGAGGAACCCGATCTCCTCCAAGCAAGTAAAACCTTTTGGAAAAAAGGACAAGGGAAAGAAGTAAGTGCCAAAGGTGCATCCAGAGGAATCGACACCTTCTGTGACAGCTCAAACTGGATCTGATATGCCTAAGGAGATCATATCTGACAGGGATACATAATTTATTTCTAGCTTTTGGAAATCTTTAATGGTTGGTTTTGAGACTAAATTGTTGTTTAGAACAGTCTATCACCCTCAAACTAATGGACATACTATCACCCTCAAATGTTAAGGATGCATGTAATGCATCATCCTAAGAAGTGGGAAGACTACCTACCATTGGTAGAGTTTTCCTACAAAAATAGCTATCAAGAGTCATTGAAGATGAGCCCTTTTGAAGCCCTCTATGGTAGACAATGCAAGATTCCAATCGGCTGGAATAATCCAGTAGATAGAATTACAATCGACCCAAACATGATGAAATAAACGAAACAACAAGTAATTCAGATAAAGAAAAATCTGAAAATAGCTCAGGATAGATAGAAAATCTATGTAGACAGAAAGAGGACTCCTAGAGAGTTCATAACGAGGGATCGTGTATATCTCAAAGTTAGACCCAGGAAAATCTCGTTGAGAATGGGAGCTTGTGCGAAGATAACACCTCAGTATTGTGGACCCTTTGAAATTTTGGATAGAGTGGGACCTGTATCCCATAGGCTAGCACTCCCTCCCACAGTGAAGGCACATAATGTTTTACATGTTTCGTTATTAAAGAAATATGTACATGATTATAATCATATTATTGACTCGTATGTGATTTAGGTGGAACTAGAGGGAGAATTCCTGGCAAAACCTCAATGCATAATAGACAGGAAGGAGACCCCACTCAGGAATAGAACCATTGCACAGGTCAAGGTGCAGTGGAAACACTTTGGCCCATATGAGGCTACATGGGAAATGGAAGATGCCATGAAACAAGACTATCCATTTTTCTTTACTTCTGTACATACAGAGCACATTAGAAGATAGAACATCGAGGACGATATTCCTTTAAGGGGGAGGGAATTGTAATACCCATGTTTAACCCAGTTTGTAAATATAAGTATAAATGGCCAAGAGACTATGGAAGATAATATATGTGTGAATGTTTGATATGATGAACCATTTTGTATAAAAGGACAATGTATGTATTTTCCGTTATTAATAAAAAATGAATAAGTGTTGCATAATTGTTGAAAGGGGGGTTTGCCAAGATAGACCATGGATTCTATGAGAGAGATGGTGAGGGGAACCATAAATGTTTAAGATGACCCCCACCAAACCAATACCTTACTGGATTTAATGACTCAGAACAGTCCTTTGACCGAGACATGAATTACCAGTCAGAGTGGTAGCTGGAAGAGTCCTCCTCAAGAGTTAATGAGGATATGGGGAAGAGTACCCATTTGTAAGACTTCCATACCTGACCATGAGTTGGGGATTTGGGCCCACACAATCTTGCTGAGGAAGCCAAGAAAAGAGGTAATTTGTGGATAGAGGAAAGAGAGCATGGGAGAGAAAGAAGACCTACAAAGAGAAAAGAATCCAAAAAGCAATCTCGAGAAGAGAAAAAGAGAGGTTACACCTCTCTGTTTAGAGAAAGAATTGAGAAATAAGCTCGTTCAAAGTGCAAATAGTGACTGGAAGGGTTTTCGTTACAAGCTGATAAATGAGGTTGACGAGTAACTGTGGAAGTACTCATGCAGACCTCCTTTCTTGGTATAGATAAAACTTGTTGCCAAGGTCTCGTGGGAGGAGGAGAGTAACCTATGTCCTCAAGTCACTGAGTAAGAAGGAAAAGTCTCTCTCAGAGCATCATGGTCTAGCTCGGGGGTGGCCAGCAGTAAATCCGTCAGGAGGGGATGTTCCTATGGTTGGGTGGAAATAGGAACCCCTTTGGGTAGTCACTTCACGAACTTTGGTTTTTTGATAAGTATTTTCATACTTTGTATGTTGAAATGGAAATGGTGATTGTATATACATACATACATACATACATACATACATACATACATATATATATATATATGTGTGTGTGTGTGTGTGTGTGTGTGTGTGTGTGTGTGTTTGATTGAGTTCGATATTGAATGATTAAAGGTATAAACATGTATTGTCTCTGTGAACTCATGCTTTTGAATGGTCGCCTTCTTGCCTCAGCTTAGCAGTTAGAGGGTTGTGGGATGTAAGTCTATAAGAGGGCCGGGGTAGGATTTACTGGAATGTTTAAGTTCGGTTGACCTCTAGTATCTACCTTCACAGGAATACTAAGTTCAAAATCCAATGGAAGGAGGTGCTAGCGAGAAAAAAAAAACCCTTTAACTACACCAAGTTTCAAGATGTAGACAGAGTGAATAACCGTCTAAAAGATAATCAATTCTCTATACTACCCCAAACATACCAAAACTAATATAAAGAAATCAAACAAAGAATATATCGGGTAACTATACCTTTGATCCCACGTCTGGTGATGATATCCTCATGCTTGGAAGTTCCATTGACTGCATGTCTCCTCCCAGGGCTGACCTGCATCTAAAGATAAGAAAACAAAGAACCACATGCATGTTATTCTATATATAAGTTAGGGTTAGATGTAAAATGTCAAGTATAAATAAATAAAAGTACTCAAGACACCATCATTTTGAACAACAAAATGCGATTCTTTTATTCATAATACAAAGATTATACCTTACAATCTAAGTCGGCCACCATTCCACAAACCTGGTGTGGGCTCCTCTTTATCATGCTCCAAGTGCACCTTGAATGAAATTCTTCTTTGAACCTTCTGATCACCTCTATGGAAGGGAATGGGAAAAATGGAGGAAGAAGGGGCTGATGAGGGAATGTTGAGGCAATATCTCACAAAAGGTGGCAATATCTTGGGCAAGGAGGTCTAGTAAAATTGGGCAGAGTTTCATTTTTCTTATGCTTAGCTTTGAAATGAGACCCTAACACCTCCTTTTATATACCAAAAGGATGGTTATTCGTTTGGGTGATAGGCTATAGCAGGTGGATTAGTTGGGAAACCTCCAATAGCCCGTGAATTTCAACAAATTCCTTGCAACTTTTGCAAGCATACACAGGTTGTAATGGTGAAACATGCGTATGTATGTGAGTTTTAGTGGTGCAAAAAGCGTATGTATGCGGGTTGTAATGGTGCAGGGCACGTAGATTTTCCCAAAAATGGTTTTTTAAGAAGAGCTTATCAGCAGTTCTTTGGAAAAATATGCAAATAAGAGGGCCAAGGCCATGCAAACAAGAGTAGGGAATTTTAGGGATATAATAGATGCCCCCTAATGTGTGAGTTTAGAAGAGAAACTAGTGGCTGAAATACATTACAATATCTTCACCAATGTACGAGAATGTGTGAGCCCGAGACCAGATTTTGGGAGGTGCCATCAACAAAACAACAATTGTCTCTCTGAGGCGGGCATACCCATGCTCGGGATCAACTAGATTATCTATGCCAATCAAATAAATTGCATATCCATGCCATATAACTATATAAAGTGTAGCCACAAGCAATACACAATGGATCTACATCTCAAAAATAGTCGAAGATATACAAGTAGAGTATCCATCTTCAAGAAGCTAGTCACGCCTGATGGCTGGAGATGAGGCCTTCAGAGCTCGAGAAACAGATTAAATATCTTCAAAACTTGGGTAGGAGTACAATGGGAGTGTATAAATCACTACCTTGAGGTCTTTGACGAATCGTCGGGAAAAGACATGAAGATCTCAATGATCAGGCATAGAACTTCGTCGATTTCGAATCAGGATTTGACTGGACTCTCGGGATGACCGACTTATGAGGTCAAGAGACAAACTATAGAAAGGTCGACTCAAGTTGGGTGAAACTTCCCTTGGACAAAATCACGAAAGATGATCAGACTCAAGCATCATGACATTGACATAAGTTCACGATGCAGGAGGCAACGCAAACTCTCCATGTGTTTGGAAGAGTGACCAAATGGAGGAGGCCACAACTCTATGTAGTGATAACAACTTCCTAAGGTCATACCAGATCCCAATGCTTGGTGAACAAACAAAAGGATGTGCTTTTTCCAAGGGAGACTCTTTGTGCTACTGAAAAAAGAATACATAATTCATGTCCCCTCTTTTTGGAATATTTGATTTTTTTGTCTTTTTCAGTTTTTTAAGAGCTTGAAAAAGAATAAAAGAATGCTACGTTACAAAGGAGGAATGAGTGTCACAAGAAAGCATACTAGTTCCAAGCGCAAGGAACACACTAATGCTCAGAGCAAGGAGACATGTGTAGGAAAATGACACTCGGGGAAAATTCCTCCATGGCTCAATGTGTCAAGTCGCAGAGGCAAGAAGTGCTACAAGGCTTGCATATAAGGCATGCTTCAAAGGTTCAGTTGAGAGAAACATGGAGCTGAAATTAGGCCAAAGATGTAGATATGCAAATTCGATTAAGAAAGACACAATGAAACGCCTTCCATGTAAGTTTTACGAGCCCAGAGAAGGTAAGCTCGGTACTTTTTTCACGTTTAGAGAGTCTGAAAAAACATAAAAGAAGACTCCAGGGAGTACCTTTTTTGGAGATAGTCTAGTCGGTTCAAAAAAAGGGTAAACTTGCAATGAAAGACGTCTATTCAAAACCATTTTAATGAGTGTGACAAAGACAAGATCACTTAGAAATCTTTTCAATTTTAAGGAGTCTGAAAAGAGCTTAACTATGGACTCACAGAATTTTTCTGAGTTTATTCTCCTTAGCCCGAAAAAGTATAAAATTTATTGAGGAGAACTCTCTCGGTGAGATGAACTCCCAAGGCGTACATTTTTCCACTATAATCTACAGGTTGGAAAAAGGGTTAAACTCGTGCCAATAGATGTTCTTTTGGACCAATTTAATGAGTGTGAAGGAACAAAGTCACTCGACAATGTTTTCAATTTTAGGGAGTCTGAAAAGAGCTTAACTATGGACTTCATGGGGGTTCCTTTTTCGTAAGTAATCTCCAAGGCCCGAAAAAGGTGATAAACCAAAACCAAGGAAAATGTTCCTTTCTCGAAGATTTAGTCCCTCGGGCCTGAAAAAGGGTTAAACTTACACCTGAGAATACTCTTCTAGCGAACCGAAATTCCGAGAGCATACTTTTCTTCGTGAAATTTACTGTCCGGACCAAAAAAGGGGTAACCTATCGCCAGCCGGACGTTCCATTAAATTTGAGTTTGGCGAGCATGAAGGGCAATAATATCACTCAACAATATTTTCATTTTTAGAGAGTTTGAAAAGGGATTAAAGAAGACTCCATGGGACTAATTTTCTTAGTTAATCTAGACAAGATCGAAAAGAATAAATATTGTCTTGTTATATGTTTCTTTCGAATTTCAATGTGAGCTTGAAAGACAACAAAGCATGCTCATGAGGGAGTCATGCAGGGTAGAGTCTACACAAACACTAGGAACATATAAAGGGGCAGCCTGGAATAACGACGAATTAGGATGGTGATTATCATATGCCAGCTGGTCGACAGTGATAATGCTTCCATTATGAGGGAAATGCATCAATCGGAAGAGCATAGACACCACAATGTTCATAGAATATACATAATCACACTCGAGAAGCATATTGAAATATAATGGGCCTTGCACCACTATAACATTGACAAGGACGATCTTCCCACCTAACGAGATAGGCAACTGAGGAAGAATACCCAAATATTCACTAGGATGTCTGTCAAAATCCAATAACTCATGCGATGCAGACACGATCTAGGAAGAACCCAAAGCTTACCAAACCGAGGAGGATAAAATACTTGCAGAGGCTCTCTCATCTACAAAACATCGGTAAATGTTATTTTAATTAACTTCAACCCTTATTTGAAAGGGTGCAGAAGAAGGAAGATGAGGCTCAACAAGGTCATTCTAATCAAAGGAAACCATCCTAGGGCTTGGAGGGGGTGTGCTCGAAGTGAGAGGAATGCCCCCTTGTTCTGAAAGTACTAAACTGAAAATTCTAAAAACATAGTCGGTAGAAACATCACTCCCCAAGAGAAGAGTGGGATCCGCTGAAGATTGCATCAGGGTGATCACTTTGGTAGAATCGACACTCTCCAAGAGAAGAGTGGGATCAGTCGAAGGTTTCATCGGCATGACCACTTTGGTAGACTCGACACTCTCCAAGAGAAGAGAGGGATCAACTGAAGACTGCATTGGAGTGACCACTTTCTCAACCACTAGCTGAATAGACTATGATAAAACATGGTATACAGGCACATCACCCCCCAAAAGAGGAGTCGGATCAGTTGAATATTTCATTAACATGATCACTTTATCAACCAAATGATGAAAATATTGTGAGGAAACCTCAGAAGAATCAGAACCAAAATATATTGTAGACATGGACCACAATATTCATACCTCTGGAATGCCAGGGCACATATGAGTAAGGTGATCTCCCTTGAAAATATTACAATGGAACTTAGGCTTACGTCATATGCATCTAGGTTTGTCAACAAAATCAATTCCCCCAGCATGACTAGCATTGGCTAGTTGCACATCTACAACATGACTTGCAGAGGTTGGTGATGGGTTGATAACATGACTCGTAGAGGCTACAGCCCTACTACCAGTATGACTAGCAGTGACTGGAATTTTTCCCCCAACATGAATTGCAAAGGTTGGGCGTTGGTCTTCAACATGACTTGCAGAGGTTGACAACCTATCTCCAACATGACTTGTAGAGGTTGGTGATTGAACTCCAGTATGACTTGCAGGGACTAGGTTTGTTCTCCCATCGTGACTTGCAGAGGCAAGGTGTTGGTCTTCAACATGACTTGCAAAGGTTGATGACCCATCTCCAACATGACTCATAGAGGTTGGTGATTTCTTCTTCCTATTCTTCCTCTTTCTATTTCGTTTAGACTTCTAGTTACTAGTACCTATACTTTCACCAAGGAAGGCAGAAGGAGGAGGAGAAGAATTTGTTGACAAAGGAACATCAAAATGATGCCCATGAAAGAAGGTGCTTAACTGAGAAGTGTCAAGATTTTTTGGGACATTTGAAATGGTACCCAACCAAACGGGTAGTCCCACATTCAACCCAGGAATGTACAAAGTGGCCATCAAAGGAACACAAGCGTTTTCGAAGAAAGGAAAAGCACAAGAATCCCCTTGCAAAGGGGTTCCTTGGTTGGTATCGTCATGAACTTTATCCATGAAGATATTATGCATAGGTTCACCCCTTGAGGGATCATTCACGTCAGTAAAAGTCTCACACACTGACTCTACCAAACCAGTGTTATAAAAAACAACGCCTATAAAGAGGCAGCTCCACGTTTCTAAAAGGAAGAATGAAAATTCCTCACAACCGAAAGAATGGATATTCTACTACCTTAGATCAGATACCCAAAGAAATGATTGACTAACTCATTATGGAAAACTAGGGATCACAGAGAACACACTAAAAGTTCCTAAAGGAAAATCATGTAGACAACTAACTAGTGGGAAGGACAGTTACGCCAATTGACATGGAAGCACCCCCAGGGTATACTCTGTGAAGCACGATCTGACATCTGCCCTAGGTACTGTAGTATACCCCCACAACCACCCGTGTAAGTCACTAGAATATGGGCAACTAGGTTTCCAACTTGCAGTCAGTCACCAAGTGGGTACAGTTGACAGTCAGGCGGATCGTAATGATCAGGATAATAAGTCTGAAGCCTATCAAGGGTATCGAAAGAAAATGGTCCGGAAGACAACAGAGGATCTCGAATGGATTCAAGGTCCACAAAGCTCCATAGGAAAATGTAGTCGGTATTATTCCCGAGACAGACCCTCAATATACGTTCCCCACTACGTTCAGTTTGACTTTGGAGGGGTTATCTATGATGCCTTTCCTCACGTGACCTCATGTTTATCCCCTGTGTTAGAGGGGGGTCCCAGATAACGTTTACGACACTGGACTTGAAGAACTCCCTAACGCAGACTCCAATGTTTGATTTAAGTGGCCTTGAAGAGTTTCCTCTCCAAACCTAATTCAATGCCCTAAAACCCTAAGCTAGTTTGTGAACCCTACAAACATAAAAGTCTAATGTATTTTAGATTAGGCATTAATTTTAAGGCTTGATTTACTCAAAAGGAATGGTAGTGAAACAGATGTTGTTAAGACTCTTGAAAAAAATGAAACTTATAAGAACACTTAGAAAGGTGGATTATATTTCTTATTTTTTTTTTGAAATTATTTTCAAGATGAGAAGAAAACACAACACTAAGCTAATCAAATAAAAATGCTACATGGGAAATGGAAGATGCCATGAAACAAGCATATCCAATTTTGTTTACTTCTGTACATACAGAGCACATCGACAGATAGAACATCGAGGATGTTGTTCCTTTAAGTGGGATGGTGTTATCTCCTCAAATAAATTGGTCAAAATTATTTGAGGAGGAGATAGAGAGTCATTAGAAAAAACTCTACTAAATTTTTTAGGGCTCATTTTAATAAGTTCCAGCTTGTAATTAAAGTTTGAAAAGCGTTTGATTTGTTCTTTCCTTCAAAAAAATCAAAACTCAGGTTTCGGTAGATAATTCCTTTTTCAAAAGGGCTTCTAATATACCTAAATCCTAGCTTTCGGCAGCTAAAACACGGAACTCGAGGCTATTTTAGCTACCGAAAGCACAAAAATTCTGCCTTTTTACTAGGTTGAGTCATCATTTTAAAATGATGATTCTGAGAAATTGGAGAATAATTTTGATAACCTGGAGGAGGTTTTTGTTCCTAACACGTCAGAGAACAATAACCTCTCTCATTTTCCCTACAGGTGTCACATATTGGGAGAATCGAATCCATCTCTGATCCCTAATTTTCGGATCTGAGATTTCAATGTTTAACACATGTTTTTGAAATGCGGATTCCGGGAAAATGAAAATGAATCTCGAAGAACGGAGAGAGTTTTTTTGTCACAACAAACTGATATAGAAAAACCTCTCTCACTTTTAAAAAATATGTTTTTATTAGATATATATGGGTGAATATTTAAGAGACATATTTCCAGAAAATTTCTGCACAGAACAAGGCAGAGAGCTATTATTTTTTCCCAGATCGCGTTTTCTCGATTCCAAGATGCGTAGGAACAATTCTAAATGAAGGATAATAATTATCAAAAGCTAGATCAGCTTCCTATTCAATCTTTGAAGACATATGGCGAAAAAATGAAGCCAAATGACATCTCTATTCTTGACAGAAATCACCCAGCTGCCAAACAGAGATCTTGAGTTTCATGATCTTCACCTGCAGACTGTCAAATTTGAATTATGATGATAAGATTATATCTTACTTGATTAGATATAATTTTATTTTTCTCAGTTATAGTTATTTCAGATCCATTTTTATAGGATATTGAAACTTTGATGTAAAGGCTATAAAGCCAAGAGCTTTCGAAGGATTGAAGGAGGGGGAAATTCAGTCCTTGAGGCTGAAGGTTCGACTTTGAGTACTACACTTATTGTATATTGTGAAAAGACTCTTTCTATAATATATTTAGCCAGCAAGCTTCTTTCATTGATATTGTCAGATCTTCTTTTCATTTTCAGTTTTATGCTTATGAGTTGAACTATGTTCTTTATCTGCGTTTACATAGTCCATAGGTGACTGTCATCTCACCATTTGATTAGTGAACAAAGGATCATAAGTAACCTTACTAGTTTCTTGACCCATCATATGTATTGTTTTATATATGTATGTTCTGGTTAATTGATTAGTTTCTCATCTATTTGATACACTCCTATCTGATAATAGCTCTTGAAGGCCTTGCATTATTGAATAAGCTTAGACAATCTTGTGAGACAATCCATTAAGATAGTTATTCATCTTGATCCAACCTCACACCCATTATTGAGAAAATAGTTACAAAAAGGTTAAGTTACCAGGCATCTCTGAGATACAGCCTAGGAGAGTTTCCTGTAGTGATAACAAAATGGTGTCATTGCCGGGGATACGAAAGTGAAAGCAGAGTTTCCCTGTGAGAACGAAATAGATCCGTTTCTTGATGGAAAACAAGAGACAGACATTGGAATCGACTGTAATCATTTGCCTAGTGACTCCGTGTTCAAGACTCCACTGGGGAGGATCCGGTTGAAAGAAAATGAAGAAGCTAAATTCCAAATCCAGGTATCAGTTTATTAGTCTTCTTCATGAACTGTTGTTCTTTTTTATCAGCTCTTTCATGCTTTTCCCTTCGCATGTAAAGAGAATCATTTTCTATTTTGTATATTCGGATCATCATCATCCTTCTTTTGTATATCCATCTTTAGAAGAATATTTGTAGCCTGCTTTCATTGTAGATGTTGATTCAGTCTTTGTGCCTCAACCTGTTCATAAAGATGACCACTATATTTCATTTCCTTTAGAATCTGATCAACCATGTGACCTTGAAAAGATAGAAATTATTTCAAAACCATTTCAGATCTTAGCTCCTCTTGCCATAATTTCTGAACCTTGTCAGCAACTTACCATCTCTCATGATCAGCCCACATCCTTTCAAGTTAATATCCGAATGAATATGTTCAAGCCTTTAAAGTTGTCCCTTCTTCTTCATCCTTATCCTGATGGCTGTTATGAATATCTCCCTTGGTTTTCCAGAGAGAATCAAGCTTTAGCTGAAAGTCACTTGGAATCCTTTTTGGATTTTATTGATCGTTTTCATATTGTTCATGAAGATGTGATCATGAGATATTTTTCAAAATCATTGATCAGAGATGCTGCTATATGGTTCAAGAATCTAAGAGCTGACTCTATTGGATCTTGGATCGAATTCTCAGAGGTTTTTTTGAAATATTGGGGTGAAAACAAATCAGTAGATTCATACCTTGTTGATTTCTATGCCTTGAAGAAACAACAAAATGAAACCTTGCTTGTTTTCAATTGAATATTTTGCAGCATTTACTATGGTATGCCTTTGGAAATCCGGCCTATGGAGAAAGCTACCATGATTTATTATGTTATGGGTCTGTATTCAGAACTTGCCCTTCTCCTGTTAGAAAGGAAGTATTCTTCCTTAAAACAATTGTTTGAGGATGCAGAAGGAGTGGAGGAGAATATCTGTGCTTCCAGGTGGATTCAAGATCAAGATTGTTTTAAAAATATGCAAGTACATGAGCAAGAAGAATGTCAGTATACTTCAGATTTTGAGCAGGAAGATAATGAGTATAAAGCAGTTTTGGAACAACAACAAGCAGGTGAATTTAATTCAAATTGTAAATCAGATTCTTCAGTGGTTGCAGAGATTCCAATGGACAGGTATGAGTGTGAATTTTATGATCAGTTTGCAAATCAAGAAGAGTCTATGATAACTCATGATTGTGTAGACAACTACATTTTTATAGTTGATCAAAATATTCGTTATTCAAACACTGCACTATCATCATTTTCTGAACATTGTTCTAAAGAGGAGGTCATAGTGTTTGATGATCAGAAGGCGATCACAAAAGAATCAGAAAGTCATAAATATTCTATCAAAGAAGCAGTCATAGAGATACAACTGTTTCCTGAAGAGCAACAAGTGTCTGACCTCAGTTTCAAAGATCCAGTGGTAGCCTTCATAGAATCATACTTTTCAGAGAAATTGAAATTTTCAGACTTCTTTAGCTTGCACATGTTGTCTGGTGAGTTTGGTTTTGTAAATGGCTTCTTATCATTCTTGTCACACCTCAAACATCAGCTATTAATTAGTGTGAATGATGAGATTATTTCAGTGTTAAAATTTCTTGTATGGATACTATGGAAATCAACGTTCACTTAACCAATTGCAGAACTGGTTAGAGTAGAGTAGGGTAGGAAATAAGCTCACTGCCCGAGCATTTCGTTTCTCCATTTTGCAGCAGATGTAGAAGTTACTGTGTGAGAATAAAGGCAACCTTGAAGATATACAGAGATCATCTATACAAGTCATGAAATATTTTCAGAAAAAGTTGAATGGTTGACTCCATGCCCAATGGAATGTTGACTCCATGCCCAATGAAATGCTGACTCCATGCCCAATGGAATGCTGAAGACGAAGTTACGGATTTTATTTTTCCAGGAAAGGCATCAGATCCGTGGTCCTTGAAACGTCACAGGGAGGCTTTCATCCCCAATAAGAGCCATATGTTATCTCCTCAAATAAATTGGTCAAAATTATTTGAGGAGGAGATAAAGAGTCATTAGAAAAAACTCTACTAAATTTTTTAGGGCTCATTTTAATAAGTTCTAGCTTGTAATTAAAGTTTGAAAAGCATTTGATTTGTTCTTTCCTTCAAAAAAATCAAAACTCAGGTTTCGGTAGCTAATGCCTTTTTCAAAAGGGATTCTAAGCTACCGAAATCCTAGCTTTCTGCAGCTAAAACGTGAAACTCGGGGTTATCTTAGCTATCGAAAGCACAAAAATTCTACGTTTTTACTGGTTTGAGTCATCATTTTAAAATGATGATTATGAGATATTTGAGAATCATTTTGAGAAACTGGAGGAGGTTTTTGTTCCTAACACGTCAGAGAACAATAAACTCTCTCATTTTTCCTACAGGTGTCACATATTGGGAGAATCGAATCCATCTCTGATCCCTAATTTTTGGATCTGAGATTTCCCTGTTTGACACATGTTTTTGAAATGCGGATACCGGGAAAATGAAAATGAATCTCGAAGAACTAAGAGAGGTTTTTTGTCAAAACAAACCGATATACAAAAACCTATCTCACGTTTAAAAAATATTTTTTTATTAGAGATATATGGGTGAATCTTTAAGAGACATATTTCCAGAAAATTTCTGCACAGAACAGGGTAGAAAGCTATTATTTTTGCCCAGATCGCATTTTCTCGATTCCAAGATGCATGGGAACAATTCTAAATGAAGAATAATAATTATCAGAATCTATATCAGCTTCCTATTCAATCTTTGAAGACATATGGCGAAAGAATGAAGCCAAATGGCATCTCTATTCTTGACATAAATTGCCCAGCTACCAAACAAAGATCTTGAGTTTCATGATCTTCGCCTACAGACTGTCAAATTTGAATTATGATGATAAGATTATATCTTACTTCACCTGTAGACTGTCAAATTTGAATTATGATGATAAGATTATATCTTACTTTATTAGATCTAATTTGATTTTGCTCAGTTATAGTTATTTCAGATCCATTTTTATAGGATATTGAAACTTTGATGTAAAGGCTATAAAGCCAAGAGCTTTCGAAGGATTGAAGGAGGGGGAAATTCAGTCCTTGAGGCTGAAGGTTTGACTTTGATTACTACACTTATTTTATATTGTGAAAAGACTGCTTCTATAATATATTCAGCTAGCGAGCTTCTTTCATTGATATTGTCAGATCTTCTTTTCCTTTTCAGTTTTATGCTTATGAGTTGAACTATGTTCTTTATCTGCATTTACATAGTCCATAAGTGACTATCATCTCACCATTTTATTAGTGAACAAAGGATCATAAGTAACCTTACTAGTTTCTTGACCCATCATATGTATTGTTTTATATATGTATGTTCTAGTTAATTGATTAGTTTCTCATCTATTTGATACACTCCTATCTAATAATAGCTCTTGAAGGCCTTGCACTGTTGAATAAGCTTAGACAATCTTGTGAGACAATCCATTAAGATATTTATTCATCTTGATCCAACCTCACACCCATTATTGAGAAAATAGTTACAAAAAGGTTAAGTTACCAGGCATCTCTGAGATACAGCCTAGGAGAGTTTCCTGGAGT
Organism: Picea engelmannii; assembly: GCA_009831015.1. NCBI lineage: Eukaryota > Viridiplantae > Streptophyta > Pinopsida > Pinales > Pinaceae > Picea > Picea engelmannii. The sequence continues at coordinate 407,947 of ML794568.1, forward strand.
GATAACAGAGGGGATGGTAATACCCATGTTTTCCCCAGTCTGTAAATATAACTATAATTGGCCAAGAGACAATAGCATATCAAATATGTGTGAATGTTTGATTTTATGAACCTTTTTGTATAAAAGGACAATGTATGTGTTTTTCGTTATTAATAAAAAATGGATAAGTTTTGCATAACTATTGAAAGGGGTTTTCTAGACCATGGATGCTATGAGAGAGATGGTGAGGGGAGCCAGAAATAGTTGAGATTCTCCCCACCAAACTAGTACCTTACTTGATTTAATGACTCAGAATAGTCCTCTGACCCAAACATGAATTACCAGTCAGAGTGGTAGTGGGAAGAGTCCTCCTCAAGAGTTAATGAGGAGATGGGGTAGAGTACCCATCTATAAGACTTCCAAACCTGACCACAAGATGGAGATTCAGACCCACACAATATTGTTGAGGAAGGAAAGAAAATAGGTAATTTGTGGGCAGAGGAAAGAGAGCGCGAGAGAGAAAGTAGACCTACGAAGAGAGTAGAGTCGAAAGAGAAATATCAAGAAGAGAAAAAGAGTGGTTACAACTCTCCGATTCAAGAAAGAATTGAAAAATAAGCTCATTATGAGCCCAAGAAGTGACTAGCAGGGTTTTCGTTACAAGCTGATAAACGAGGCTAATGAGTGACTGTGGAAGTACTTGTGTAGACCTCCTTGCTTGGTATAGAGAAAAATCGTTTCCAAGGTCCCGTGGGAGGAGGAGAGTATCCTCCGTCCCTGATTGTCGTTGTGTAAGAATAAAAATTCTCTCTCATAGAATCATGTTCTAGCTTGGGGGTGGCCAGGGGTAAATCCATTAGGAGTGGTTGTGCCTATGCTTGGGTGGAAACAAGCACCCCTTTCAGGAGTCACTTCATGAAATCTGGTTTTATGATTAGTATAT
>ML794568.1:432895-445973 GCA_009831015.1 Picea engelmannii
GGGAAAACCTTTCTTATATTCATTATATTGAATTTCACCATTCACCATACAATATATACAATGTTTTTAGGTATTTTGTAGATACCAAAACCCTAATCCCTTAATCCGGGATTAATTTACAAATCCGCTAAAAATAGCAAAAACCACCCAAAAAAAAAAATTGGGGTGCTGCCCCGGGCTACCGCCTGTTGTCGAACGCTGCACATAACCAGGGGGGGCATACCTACCCCCCCCTAGGACCCCCCTAGGAAAGCGCTCAGTGCACACAACATAGCACTAGTGAGAGGGATTGTCAGACGCAATTGTCGTATTTGACGAGCCCACACACACACATGCAAAGAATATAACACATACCCAACAAATATGTTATATGAATTGTCAAATGACTCCACAAGATATTCAATTGAGCATGATGGTCAATAGAGTTAAAATAATAGTGAAAATCTTTGAATCCATAAACTATTATTAGGTTTCAATACTACACAATTCCTTTACATATGTGAAAGCAAACAAAGTGGTTAATAAAAAAAATGGGAATGGTAAGGATAAATGAGGCGGATCCATTCCAAACCCACTTCCCATGACATATTTTTGTTAAGTTCAACATTAAGGAAGTTCTCTCATTCAATGGACAAGTGACACTTATCAAGGAGGCAAGTAAATGTGTATTAAAGTCTCCTCATCACCACGTACTTCCACACATTCATCGCATGTGGTTTCATTTATCAATTCTATGAGGATAGGATGGATGAATTCATATGATATTATGAGTCGTTTAGTCTAGAATTTTATTTCAGTCTCAAGCTTTTACTCCTCTTTTCATTATGAGTTCCAAGTGCAAGAGAGTTTAGAGGTGTAGAGTCCTAGCTCAAACTCTGGTTTGGAATCTATTTTGTGTGATATCTTTGGAATTTGGCTAAATTTTTTATCTTAAGCTAGAATTAATGGTCAACATTCTTTCTAAATGATGTGCATTTTGTGAGAACTCTAACTTGCATAGAGGAATGAGAAGATGTAAGACGCATGGGAGTGAAGTCTAGGACTATTTATCACTCTATGTTTGAAAATGAGAGGGATGGAGGAAAGATTGAGAAAGAAGATATTCAACGGAGGTTCAAGTAATGAACAAGTGTATTACAAGTTCAAATATGCAAGTAGAATCTCTAAAAAATAAGCAAACATAGTTGAAATTTTTCATGGAAAATTATAGTCAAAGATTTGAATAAATGGAAGAGAAAGTGGGTAAGCTACAAGAAAGAATTGTCGAGCTAGAAAATGAAAAGAGATCTACTATTGGCGTTCTCTAGTCTATGGTTCCTCCTCCTAATCTTTATGTTGGCTCATTAGGTTTGATCAAGTGATGGTAAAAGAAAAAGATATTGTGGAATATGAACCAAGTCTAGCAAAGAAGAAGGCATCAGTCATCCAAGATCAATAGCAATCATGAATCCCTTAGTGGCCATGATATTTTTTAAAATCTGGATACTCTAATGTTTTGTAAAGTTGCATTTTTGTTAAATTGATTTGTTTGGTAGTATACTAGTCAAATAGATAGTAGCAGTCTCAAAACCTTAAGGCTATCACACCCAATAGACAATAGTTTTGAAACTTTGAAAATGATTGTGGTGCTTAAGATAGACCATTATTATAAATTTTGTATTATTTTATTGGACAGTTCAGTTGTTACCAGGTTTTACTACAAAAATATGTGTTTCTTTAAAAATAATATCATCATCATCACGATCATAATCAATATTGTTTTAATGTTTCAATACTATATTTGTGGAGTTGTAAAGGTAGATTTTAGCTAAGAAGTTGTGGGTATTTATTTTATTAAAGCCATAAAAAAAAATGTATATAGTTATATCCACATGAAATAACTATTTGTGGAAGTAAATCAACTCATGGAAGTAAATCAACTCATGAAATAATTAATGATAGATATATTATTATTCAATTAATATATCATATTTGTTTGTATATATTATTATTCAATCAATGAATCATCTTTGTATTGTAAGATATGTGATACATGTATTATTATTTAATGATAGATATATTATTTTTTTTTTGAGTAAAAAAGGGGGAGAATCCTTCTATTCAATCCATGAAAAAGTGCAAAGTGATACATTGATTTGCTGATGGGAGAAGACCCCTCAGAAAGAGAACAGGGGATCATTTGAAACTAGTCTATGCTAAAAGAGATCCCCATAGAGCGCGTGGGCAAAGCAAGATGAAACATTACAATATAAGGAGAAAGGACCGGATCATTGTGTTGGCCGGTGAGGATCCTTTCTACCTTTTTTTTTACGAACATAAATCCAACCAGAGGAGATGCTAGGCTCAGCAGCTTTTACCACCAAAGCCAGATGGTCTGAGGAAGTGCCATAATCTTGAGCTGCTGAATTTAGGGGTGCTTCTTTGTCACTGTCTGAGTTGTCTGATTCATGAGGTCGCTTCTGAGTCCCTGGGAGCGACGTTGTGATCATGATTGTGTCAATTGTTTCCCCCTTTTCATGAGGTGGGTGCAAGGACTTAATTGTGGGCGTTGGAATCATGATTTCTGAATCTTCAGGATTTTGTGCCGAGGCTGCAGGCTAGTGTTTTGGGTCGACAATTGGCTGCTGAGCAAAAGTTGGGGCCTACGAAGGCATCGAGGAAGGCGAAAGAGTTGGAGCATCTTTGTGATGTTGCTTGTTGTCGGAGGAAGGGTTCGGGCGGCTTTTGTGAGATTTTGGTCCTTTCCAACCATTGGCTCTTTTCCATGCTCTAGAAGTTGAGGGAGGGATGGGGGAAAGAGGAAAAGTTGCCTGGAGGTGCCCTATTTGCTGACAGGAGTGACAGCTAAAGGTGGTGTTCTCATAATCGACCATCTGTATGAAAGGATCTCCCTCATCACAGTCTATAAGAATCCTATGTAGAAGCCCTTGACTGAGGTCAATTTCAACGCATATGCGGGCGAAAGTGACGAATCCTTTCGCTATTCTGTCTGTGTCTATCATGATAAATCTACCCAATGCATTGCCCAGGGTGGGTAAAAAAGATGAAGAATAGAAATGCAGGGGTATATTGGTTAGTCTTACCCAAACCGATGTAGTCATGGTTGTCATGGTCAGTGGATTGAATTCCGGGAACCATCACTGCATGGAGAGACCAGATCTGCCCTAGAACCAAGGACCTTGCTCTAGCACACGTTGACATTCGGCTTCTGTGGAGAAGTTGACGATGAAGAACCCCTTGGAGCAGAAGAACAAATCATGACCCTCTGACCAGGTCTTGTTAACCGATTCCTTTAGCGCAGGGGCCGAGGGCCAAAGTCCGTTGAAGCGGCAAATGAGGGCTTTGGCCTGGTAGATAAAGGCATAGCCATAGACTTGGGGATCTTCGACTTCTGTTGTTGGAGGTTCTGCGCACTGCTCCATAATGAAGGCAGATCCAAAGGGCTCCTTTACTTTTGAAGCTTCAACCTTGAACCCCGTAGGAGCGGAAGTCCCTGATTTCACGGCCTACTTGTAAGAGCTTGGATGAGTGACTGAAGATGCTCCTCCACGCAACCGAGAAGTGAGAGAAATGGTTGTGTTTTTTAGATTTCCATAGTCCTGTAGCAGAGAGCCATATCCAAGCTGTCGTCCTTCGAAGATTAGTCATTGGAATCCAGGTGGAGTACCTGTAGCTTGGTGGATTTGGGTTTTGAGCTAAAAAATGGAGTCTGAGTCTTGAGCCTGCAAGTAGAGAGAAGATCTGGCAATGGTCTTTATAAAAAGGGGGAAGCTTGTCGTAATCTCAGAGCTAGTGTTTCCACGATATTCAGAATGAAACCTCGCTCTTGCATTACTCTTAACTAGATTTCCGCACCAGAGTGAAGGCGAAGAATCCCCCAAGAGCCGAAGATCCCTGAGGTCTCTGCTATTTGAATGGCGTCCAATCTTTAGGACAAGGCGGTAGCGGCGGCTAGGGTTTAGTACTTGCCACACCCTCCGCCTATTCTCAGCATTGATCTGGTTCCAAATTGTTGGTTCTCTCTCGCCAGAGAATGAGTTGGAGCCGCCCTCCTCGGTTTCCTCTAAGCCGGATGCTAATATTCTCGACGAAATGAACCATTTCTTCCATCCTGGTGCTGGAAGCACTACAGAGACTTCATCTATGGGGACTAGTTGCGTTTTCATTTTGGGATCCTTCTCCATGGGCGGTTGTTGGTCCACCTCGGCCCTGCAAAGGACCGTCGCTTCCTTCTCCTTGTTAGGGTTCCATTCCATTTTCATATCCCTCACGCCACCGCTCAGCGAGCTCTTGGGATCTGGCACGACTAGAAGCTTGCTCAACTCTTCGTCATTTCTCACTGCTAACTGAATGTGGCGAGGAATAATCCTTTTCTTCTTATTGTCCCTTGCAGAATTTCCAGCCAACTCAAGCACCTCGGCGGCAAGATATTCAAGAACAACAGCAAGGTAAACGAGCGCTCCTTCGCCAACCCGCTCGGCATACTTTTAGGCCTTGAGAAACCTGGCAATACATCCAACCGGGAACTGAAGACCAGCCAACGAGCTCCACGAAACTGACATCTTACCATCGGTTGATTTCCCCCTTCTTACCATTGCTTGTCTCCTAAACTAATTCCAATGATAGATATATTATTATTCAATCAATAAATCATATTTGTTTGTATGGTAAGATATGTGATAGATATATTATTATTTAATTATTGAATCATTTTTATAAGATATGTTAGTGTGGCAATGGTTTCAAACTTACCAAACTGAATCATATTTATAAGATATAATTAAATCATATTTATAAGATATATTAGTCCTAAGAACTTATAAAGCCTCTTAAATGTTTTTGTATAATGAAATCATTGAATCGTTTTTGTAAGATATATTAGTGGGTGGGCAAGGGTTTCAAACTTACAACATTGAATCGTATTGATAAGATATGTTAGTCTTTGGAACCTACAAAGCCTTGTTTTATGATATTTTTATGATCAACTTGAACAAATTGAGCTAATATGGCATGGCTCTAGACTTTCCAAGCCTATATTTAAAGTTTTTGGTATAAATATTGTTTGGTTACAAAATTACTAATACCAAGTCTACAACGTATGGCATGGCTCCAGACTTTCCAAGCCTACACTTAAATTTTTTGGTATAAAGATTGTTTGGTTACAAAATTACTAATACCAAGCCTACAACATGTTGATCATGTTTTTCAATTAAGTTTTCTTATCCACTCACGAGGTTCATCTCCCATTGATTTTAAATCAAGGTATTTTGATTTAGAAATTATGTGAAACCTTTGCACTATAGGCATTTTATGTATTGTTGTTGAAACCATGTCTTATTTTGTTTCCAATATTAATCTTGTCTCTCGATTCACTAGAATTGCCTTCTTCATACCGTTTTTTAAAGGATTAACTTTGAGATCTATTATTAGGTGATGAAAGATGTTATTAGTCCCTACTGAAGGTTTACGACTATAACAATCATTTTTGTGTTGACTACAATTTTGTTTTTGTATTGACCAAAAATTTCACGCTTTTCAAAAAGTTTAACCTTATTGTGAGTAATTTAATTTTTTTCCCTGTGTTCTGATTGGTTCTTCAAAACAACATCTTATTGTCAGGGCGACAATGATAATTTAATAGGCAATTTAATTACGCGTGTTTAGCAAATGGTTGGAACGGGTGCAGAACGAGTGCATGTACGTGTATCAAAGTTTCAATACCATCTCGGTTTCTGAAGCTTTCTACTATGTCAGTTGGTAATTGAGGACATTTAAAGTTGTGGGCCGGACTATTTGTACGATTCACAAATTTTGAAGAGATTTTTGTGCATTGTATCACATGATTTTGTGCGAGATATTTTATGGATTACAACTAGTTTTAATTGAATTCTTTGCTCTAATTAATTGTGGTGGGTGGATTTAGATTTGAGAAGCAAAGTTTTGGGAGTGTAGTTTTATTGTTTGAGATACCATTGAAATAACATGACTGCAACAATGAATGGAATAAATTGGACTCTGATTCGGTAGCTGGTATGTGGTGATGTTAAATTGAACATCCTTCTTTTTACGTTTGATCATGATATAGTCTACTATAAACCACATACTATTTTTAATTGAATTCTTTGCTCAAATTAATTGTGGTGGGTGGATTTAGATTTGAGAGTCAATTTTTTGGGAGCGTAGTTTTATTGTTTGAGATATCATTGAAATAACATGATTGCAACAATGAATGGAATAAATTGGACTCTAATTTTGTAGCTGGTATGTGGCGATGTTAAATTGAACATCCTTCTTTTTACGTTTGATCATGATATAGTCTTCTATAAGCCAAAAAGACGAGGTTCTTCTCAACTTCTTTGTTAAAATGAATAGTTTTAATTGCTTGTTTATTTTTTTAAGAGTAGATAAATTTACTTGTAACTTGTGTTTGCAAAGTGTCTGCAATACTTGTTGAACAAGTTGATGGTGTTGATCTAGTATCTTGCTTTTAACCAGTGGTGTGCCATATTAGTTTATGTATTTCACAGACATGTGCAATTTGTTCCTATGTTTCTTGCTTCATAGTGTATGCATCATGCATAATGTAGCTATTGTATTTTATTGAAGTTTGTTGCTTCAAAGTGTATGCCTCATGCATAATGCAACTATTTTGTTTTATTGAAGTTTGTTGTGGTATTGGTGTAATGTTTGATCAAAGCACTTCGCTCAAAGTTCTCTTATTTGTATGAACAAGATAGACAAGTCTTGCAACTTTTCAGTGTAAAAATGGTATATAATATGGACTTTTAGTTTCATCCTTTCTCTACTTCCTTTATGCAATACCAAGTATGTTCAGTAATTTAAACAAAATTACCAATAGTGGGTGCTTTTGGAAGATTTTGATATATACGATAATTTATACAAAATTAATGATAACATGATTTTTAAGAAGATTCCAATTTGGTTTTAGCTTTAACAGTACATTTTAGTAACAAGTCTATTCAGTAATTTATAGAAAAATAATGATAATGGGTATTTTTAGAAGATTTTGGTTTGGCTTTGGTTTCGGGGTTACATTTTAATTGTGCATATTCTAGAAAATTAATGATAATAGGTAGTTTTAAAAGATTTTGGTTTGGATTTGATTTTAAGATATAATAGATTATTGTGTGTGATAATAAATGTAAACTGTAATTATATCAACTAAACTCTAGATATATTCATATACAATTTGTAAATATGGACTTTTAGTTTCATCCTTTCTCTGCTTCCTTTATATAGTAGCAAGTTCGTTCACTAATTTATACAAAATTATTGATGGTGGGTATTTTAAGAAGATTTTGGTCTATTCAATAATTTATATATTTCAAAGACAAGTGAAATTAGTTTCTCTGCTTATTGTTTCATAGTGTATGCCTCATGCATAATGAAACTACTTTTTTTATTGAAGTTTGATGGGGTATTAGTGTAATGTTTGATCAAAGTACTTTGCTCAAAGTTATATGATTTGTATGAACAAGATAGACAAGTATTGCAACTGGATGGAGAAGGATGGAAACAACCCAAAAAAAGAAAAGAAATCATGAAGCCGAAAGAGAAGAGGAATGCAGGCCCTACCACAACCCCTCAAGCCACCTACGAATCCCAAGAAACTCAGACAGAAAACATGTCTGCATGCAACAGATTTGAGGCATTGGAAGAGCAGAAGAATGAGCCAAAGGAGAAAGGGAAAGGGGAATCAAGTGTCGATCCAGAAGCCCCTGAAGGATAAGCCAAAGAAAAAGAGACGGAAGAAGAACACATCAGTCTAGCCTCAGAATCTGAAGAAGATTCAGATGAAGAAGACTCGGGCACAAGCAGCTCCCAAATCACACCGAAAAAAACCACCAGAGGAAGGAAATCTAGGAAAAACGAAAGAGAAGAGAAAACTTATTTGGATGTCCTGCAAGGGGCCCAAAAAACTCTCAAAGGAATGGTAAACACTCGCAACACCAAAAATCAAGGTTGGGCTCTAAAGGGAGCCAACACCTCTCAGTCGAGTAAATAATGAAGTACATCTCCTAGAATTGCAGAGGGTTAGGCAGTAAACTAAAAGAAGAAGCCTTGAAAGATATCATTTGTATGACGATGCATGAGATCCTTCTAATCCAGGAGACAAAACTGGAGGAACCCGATCTCCTCCAAGCAAGTAAAACCTTTTGGAAAAAAGGCCAGGGGAAAGCAGTAAGTACTAGAGGTGCATCCGGGGGAATCAACACCTTCTGCGACAGCTCAAAACTGGATCTGATTGAAGAAGATGAAAATACCCACTGGATCTATACTAAACTCCTCCACAAAGAATCATGCCATCTCATTAGCCTCTTCAATATTTATGTCCCAGTACAATTTTCAGAGAAACGATTCTGATGGAAATCCTTAAAGTCCTTCTTGAACCTACAAAATCCAAAGAATATAATAATAACAGGCAACCTCAACATCACACTCACTTCTTCAGATAAAAAAGGGGGCTCTCTGGTCAGAGATCCAGCCAAAGAGTGGGTTTCATACCTCATCATGGATTGGGACTTGGAAGATATCAAGCCAGCCAAAGGGAAGTACATCTGGACAAATAAAAGAATGGGCCTAGGGCACATTGTTTCACGTCTTGATAGATTCCTTATCCAATCCTCATTCCTGACCCTCGGTTTAGTGGATTCTTCCAAAATTATTCCCAACTACACTTCAGACCACAAGCCTATCCTCCCATCCCCTTCTGGTTCAGCCCGATATGGATCCATCAAGAGGGATTCCAGGAACTCGTTTCCAGTGCCTAGAGCACCCATGTCCAAGGCTCCATGTTCTACGTTTGGGAAGAAAAATTGTGAATTCTCAAGAAAGCTTTAAAAAGTTGGGCCAGAACCCTCATGTGTCCAACTTCCAATAGAAAAGGAGTCAAAGAAGCTCTCGAGAGCCACCAACTAAGACTAGAAGACAAAATTCTAACCCGGGAGCTTCTAAACCAAGAAGTCGATCTCCAAAAAGTGCTCCATCGTGCATGCAGAGAGGAGGAAGAATATTGGCACCAAAAATCCAGAAGTCTCTGGCTCAAAGCCAGAGACAAGAACACGAGCTATTTCCACAAGCATGCAGAAGTTCAGAAGCAATTTAAAATGGTTAAAGAAATCCACTCCTAGGGGAAAGAGATTAACAACTTCAAAGGTATAAAACAGGTTGTTCACAATTTCTACAAAGACCTTTACTCAGCCCCTCACAAGGCTCTTGTAGACCCCACCTCCTATCCCTTGACGCTAGTCCGCCCTCAAGTGAAGGACGAGGATAATCTAAGGCTAACGACCCCCATAAATCTTCAAGATCTCAAGAAATCACTGGATCATATGGAAGCCAATAAGGCCCCTGGGCCTGACGGCTTTACAACCCGCTTCTACAAATCATGTTGGCTAATCATCAAAGAAGATCTGCTAAGAATGATCCGGAAATCCCAAAATTGCTTCAAAATTGGGGGAAGCACAAACTCAACATTCTTAGCGCTGATACCGAAAAAAAAAGGGGCGAGCAACTTCAGTAGATTCCAGCCAATATACCTCTACAACACAAGCTACAAACTAGTCACAAAAATCATTGCGACCAGGCTCAAAGAAATCCTGCTAGGCATCATCCCAAAAAATCAAGGTGGCTTCATCAAAGGGCGCCAAATTCTAGACAACATAGTGTTAGTCCAAGAAGAAATACACTCTAGCAGTCAATGTAAAGAGAAAGGTATGATCATTAAGCTATACTTAGCCAATTCTTTCGATAGAGTAAGACACGATTTCCTCTTCCAAGTAATGAGAAAAATGGGATTTGCTGGAAAATTTATAAACTGGAGAAAAGCTTGTATAGCCGCTCCGTGGATCTCCCCGCTAGTGAATGGTCGATTAACACATTACTTCCAAGCCTCTAGGGGACTTAGACAAGGTTGTACCCTGTCTCCACTATTGTACGTTGTCCAATATTCAGTTCTAAGCTTCCATCTAGAACATTGTCAGCAGACCTGCTCCCTCCCCAACCTCAGAATGGTGAAAAACATCAAAGACATAAACCACGCATAGTTTGCATATGACACCCTCCTCCTTGGTGGAGTTAGCGTCCTATCAACTAGAAAATTCAAGCAGGAGCTCGACCGACAAAAATAATTCTCAGGCAGCAAAACCAACGGTCAAAAGTGTAAAGTCTACGGCTGGAATTGCTCACCGAGAGAGATGTTGGAAATCACCAGAGTTTTAGAAATGGAAGGATCAACTACATGGGATTCTTTCAAATACTTGGGAATACCAATTTTCAAAGAAACTCCCAAGCTGGTTCATTGGCTTCCACTCCTAGACAAAATGAATCTCTGCATTCAAGCCCGGGGGGAAACATGGTTAAATCTGATAGGGAAAGTGGTCCTACTGAAATTCGTTCTGACAAGTCTCCCAATATACCAAAATTCAATACTTCTTGTGCCAAAAACCATTGTCAACAAGATAGATACCCTGCTGAGAATATTTTTGTGGGAAGGCGGAAATCATTCTGAGAGGAAATTCCATCTAGTAAGCTGGGAAAAAATTTAAAAGCCGATTCTAGAAGGTGGCCTCCAAATCAGAGACGTTGCTACCCAAAATCTAGCGATGGGGTCCAAAATTCTATGGAATTTAGTCTCCAGCAAATCCTCTTGGAGCAAGGAAGTCATGTGGAAAAAATACTTCCCAAGGAAACGCATCAGATGCTTGGAACGCCCATCGAAGGTCCTTAAATGTTCGCCAATTCTCATACTCTGTCTCAGGTCCTTAGATCACTTCAAGTCCAAGCTCACCTAGATCCCTGGCAATGGGAAATGCATAAATATCTGGGAGGACTCGATACTAGGGGAGCCGTCGTTAGACCACCAGGGAGGCTTGTCCAATATAAAATCCTGGCTTCACTCCATCAACCATCTCACACTATGGGACATATCTAAATGGGAATAAAACAAGGTCAGGAATTGGAAAGAATGGGACTTGGGGAACTACCCAGAAATACATGAAACTGAAGCCAAAACTCTGTTGGAGAAGCTGCAAGGGAAAGCCCCTCTGAAAGCCTCAACCAAGGATAAAATAGGCTGGGGCACAGCCACCGGAACTTACTTAGCAGTCGCAGGTTACAAGGATCTTCAAGCAATCCCTCACGTTCCCCCAGATCCAACGTTGTGGAAGACTATCTGGTCCCACAAGTTGATCCCCAAAATAGACATGTTCACTTGGACAATAGCACACAAAATCATTTTGACAATTGAGAACCTAAGAAAAAGAGCCTGGAAAGGCCCCTCAAGATGCTCGCTCTGCATATCTGAAGAGGAAATTACTGACCACCTGCTACTCACTTGCCCCAATGCAAAAGAGGTCTGGGAGAATGTAGCAATGTTGGGTCCTAACAAATTAACACTACCCTCCCCGACTTCGTATCTTCTAAGAACTTGGGTGAATCGCTCCCCCTTCTCCATGAGGAAAAAGGATCTACTCAAAGAAATTTGGATGTGGATTCCCAAGTTTGTAATGTGGATTATTTGGTTGGAAAGAAACAACATGCTTTTCACTGAGAAAAGATGCAATCCAATCCAAGTGGCAATGAAAACCAAAGAACTTTTGAGTGATGCACTAGACGCCCAGACCAAGCTTCAGAACACAGATAATCTGGAATCGGAAGAAGAACAATGGCTAAAAGATCTTGTTCCAAACCATCATCACCAAATAGCCACCAAATCAGTCTCGAGAGCAAGCTAGGAAGTCTGCTCTAGGAATGGAGCATAGAAAGGGAACCTAGGGGCATTCGGTGGGAGAGGGATCCTCCTAGGCCCTTCGGGCATGCCAAAGGTCTCCTACTCTTGGGGGCTGGGCATTGAAACCAACAACATGGCAGAGGCACTTGCGCTCTGGCAGGGCCTTAGACTAGTTGTTACCAAAAACATCCAAAACCTGGTGGTCTTCGGAGACTCTAGAGTAATCATTCAGGCCTTGAAGACCAAAAGGAGTCCAAACAACCTCAAACTAAGCCAAATGCTTAGGAAACTAACCCTATTGTTGCTTAAATTCAAGGAGGTCAAGTTCTACCATATATTGTGAGGGCTAAACACTCAAGCTGACTTTGAAGCAAATAGAGGAGCGACCATGGGCAAGGCCACACTATTAGTGAACGTCGTTGAAATTTTTTCACCGATTCCATAGAAGAAGAGACTCCAAAAGGTACAAATAACTCACTCAGATGACCCAATTGGACGTTGGTTGTTTGTCTGGAAAGCACTCATTCCTTTGTAAGCAGATAACTGACTTCATGGGAGATTTGCAAATCCCAATGACTGGCATTGGTCAGCACTCCTTTCGGCCAAAGGAGGTGGAGGCCATACCGAATGACATAGACTCATGTGAATCATGGGAGCATAGAGACTATTTCTGCGATCGAGAATTCAAGAGAAGTAGAAGCATTCAAACGAGTCCAATATGGGGAAGCACTCCAAGCATTGAGAAGGTAAAGATATTTCATTTTTCATTAATGGCTTCCATCTCCAAGCCTAGGCCATCACTGGAAGAAAGGTTAGGAAAGATGCAAATGGAGCTCATCAAAGTGAAGGTTGTGGTCAGAGAGCAAGCAAGAAACATGTTGAACAATGACTTCGTCAGAGAACAAAGATACGACCTTCTCGTTCAAGATCTCAAAAATCTGTGTGAGGATCTCACAGCCGATTCAGATGCCCAATTCAAGGGCGTAGCAAATGTGCATGAAGATTTTGGGAAGTGCCTAAGCAATATTGAAACCAAAATAGATAAATTGTGTGAAGAATGGGCCAAAAAGAAGTCAACACAAGTGAAGGAAAATGAGGAGGGAAAAAGCAACTAAGTCCACCTCCAGAAGCGACAACAGTAAGACCCTGGTCAACAAGGCTCCTTTACACTGGAATTTTGGCTCACCCGAGATTGATGAACCAAGAGCTCCAACTGTTAGTCTTAGTGGATTAGTTCAGTTGTAAAGCACCCGACAATTGGTTTGTCGGCCCTTAATACAATTTAGTTGTTATTGTCAAAAATATATATATATATATATATATATA
>ML794568.1:446078-460739 GCA_009831015.1 Picea engelmannii
AAAAATTATTAATAGTGGTTATTTTTGTTTTTTATAATAAACATTGTTACTTAAAATAAATTCAACTAAGTATGGAGAGTTAGTGGTGGAAACTTAGCAAATCATTGTTCCATAAATTACTTGTTATAGTGCAAATTACATCGTTTCCCAGAATATGTGTTGTGGAACTATTTGAAGTGCATGGTTGTGGAAGTGCAAGAGTGCGAGAGGATGAGTGATATGAATTCTTCACACAGAGGTCCAAAATAGACCAACTTAAACATATGCATACAGGCATTTTGTTCACTTTATATACTTATTTTTTATAATAAACATTGTTGCATAAAATAAATTCAACTAAATATGGAGAGTTAGTGGTGAAATCTTAGCAAATCAATTTGTCATAAATGACTCAGTTATCATGCAAATTACATCACTTGTCAAAATAATGATAATTTGTTTTTTTTTTAAGATTTTGTTTTGGTTTTGGCTTTAACAATACATTTTAGTGTTGGATGTGCGGGGGATATACCTATGTAGAGTGCATAGGTGCAGAAGATATATATTGGTTTGGAGTGCATAGATATGGTCATAGCAAAAGACTCTGCACAACGTGAAAAATGGCTAAGCAAAATATTAAAATTAAAATTATGACCATTAATCAACGATATTTTTTTAAGTTAAACATATGCATAAACAAATTGTGTTCACTTTATATACTTATGATTTAATATACATATATACATAAAAGCATTGAGATATCTGAAAAGTTAAAAGAATTTGGTGTTAATGTTTGTTGATTATCAACAAAATAAAGTTGTTTTATGTAACTATTTTATGTGTGAAAAATAAATATTAATATTTAGGTACAATTAGTTCCTTTGGTTCTTGTTTCATAGTGTATGCCCCATGCATAATGAAACTATTGTGTTTTATTGAAGTTTGTTGCTTCATAGTGTATGCCTCGTGCACAATGCAACTATTGTGTTTTATTGAAGTTTGTTGTGGTATTGGTGTAATGTTTGATCAAAGCACTTCGTTCAAAGTTCTCTTATTTGTATGAATAAGATGGACAAGTCTTGCAACTTTCTAATGTAAACAATTGTATATGATATGGACTTTTAGTTTCACCCTTTCTGTGTTTCCTTTATGCAATAACAAGCATATTCAGTAATTTATAAAAAAAAAAATGTAACCTAGAAATTTATATTACCTTCATAAAACTGACTTCCATACACATAGCATTTGACCTGGTGCCTGGACTGCCAAAAATGAAAACCAACTCTAGCACTAGGTTCTATATGTCTTCCCTGGGGGGGGAAATTAACATATCTAATTATGTTATAATGTCTACAGAGCAAGCCTAGATTCAAAGAAAACTTGAAGACTGTGTAACAAAGATAAAAAGATAGATAAAATTCATAGTTGATATTCATAATCAAACTCTTGATTGACCATTGTTGTCATCACTTCGAGGAGGAACTGGCCAAGTTGGAGCAAAGGCACACCGATGACGATACTCTAGACAATTTTGGCATGGAAGTTGGCCTAAGAGAGAGTCATAGAGCTATGATAGCTTTTGGTCCATCGTCTCTTGACATAATTACTATTCCACTATGTCCCTCCGAATTTCAACAATTAATTGAAGTTGTTCAACTGAAAAATATACAGGGAGGGTCCTCTTCTTTTATCCCACGGTAGTCTTCCTCTTGATCCTAAGACCTGTTGCCCATATTGTTTCTCTGTGCCAAAGGAGTGGGTTCCTCTGGTTGATTTCTTCTCGTGGAAGGCGAAGCTGAGACATCCTCATTGTCCTGGTTTTGGACTGATGGTATTTCCTCTTCCACAATTGCATATCCCCAAGCCTCCTCTTCCTGACAACTTGTTGTTGAATCTCTATTATTTTCCAATGGGGGTAAGGTCTAGTGAGAAGAATCAGAAACACTGGAGGAAGGAGAGGGAGATCGACATTGGTTGATGAAGCTATGGAAAGTTCCTGACCCCCTATAAACTTTTTGTCTTTCACGAGGCATGATGTAGAGAAGGAACAAAATAAACAGGAGGAAGAGCTATAAGAAACTTTGGGTAGAAATTCTGCAAATGGTAACAAAGTGATACCCTGCAATTCTGTCAAAAGTGAGTGTTAAGGGTGCAACAGAATCCCAAGATATCATGAATGAGACCATTTTGAGGCCCAGAATCATTAAGACCACCATTACTAAGTCATAAATACCATTCACATCCATTGTACCAAAACTTGTAGAGCCAGTCGACGACAAGACTCGAGTCATTAAGGTTGGCATGAGAGAGTAGACACATAGGTATTAGCCCGTGTTAATAATCAACCTCGAGTGAAGAGACAAATATTTGGAGGTTACACGGTAGTCCATATGGCCTAATTGCATGTTGGGCGAGGTGGCCACCCATATGGGGAGTGATTTAAACAAAATTACTAATAGTGGTTATTTTTTTTATATAATAAACATTGTTACTTAAAATAAATTCAACTAAGTGTGGAGAGTTAGGGGTGGAATCTTAGCAAATCAATGTGCCATAAAAGACTCATTATGGTTCAAATTACATCGTTTGTCAGAATCTGTGTTGAGGAACTATTTGAAGTGCCGAGCTACAAATGTGCGGGAGTGTGAGAGGATGAGTGATGTGAATTCTTCGGAGAAGGGTTTAAAATAGACAACCATAAACATATGCATAAACACATTTTGTTCACTTTATATACTTATTTTTTATAATAAACATTATTACTTAAAATAAGTTCAAAAGTATGGAGAGTTACTAGTGGAATCTTAGCAAATCAACGTGTCATAAATGATTTGATTATCGTGCAAATTACATCGATTGTCAAAACAATGATAATCAGTTTTTTAAGAAGATTTTGGTTTGGTTTTGGCTTTAATAGTACATTTTAGTGTTGGTTTTGCGGGGGATATACTTATGCAGAGTGTGTAGATATGGTCATAGAAAAAGGCTTTGCACAACGCGAAAATGGCTAAGCAAAATATTGAAATTAAAATTATGACCATTAATCAACAATATTTTTTTAATTTAAACATATATATAAAAGCATTTTGTTCACTTTATATACTTATTTTTTAATATGTGTATATACATAAAAACATTGAAATATCTAAAAAGTTTAAAAACTTTGTTGTTAATGTTTGTTGATTATCAACAAAAGAAAGTTGTTTATGTAACTATTTTAGTGTGTAAAATAAATATTAATATTTAAAATAATTTTTATATTAATTTATTTTTTAAGTAAGAAAAAATTGCATATTTATGCATATGAATATAATTTTTATTAATATATAATCTTAAAATCTTAACATATAATTCTATTATTGATAACATTTTATCTTAAGACACTCTCAGTGAAGAATTATGCATATGCATAACATTATTCTATTAATGATAACATTGATAACTATTTGAAGTGCAGAGTTGCGGGATGATGAGTGATATGAATTCTTCGCACAAGGGTCCAAAATAGACCAACTTAAACATATGCACGAAAGCATTTTGTTCACTTTATACACTTATTTTTTATAATAAACATTGTTACTTAAAATAAATTCAAATTAACAATATTTTTTTAAGTTAAACATATGCATAAAAACATTTTGTTCACTTAATATACTTATTTTTTTATAATAAACATTGGTACTTAGAATAAATTCAACTAAGTATGGAGAGTTAGTGGTGGAATATTAGCAAATGAACGTGTCATAAATGACTTGGTTATCATGCAAATTACATCGATTGTCAAAATCCATGTTGTGGAACTAGTAGAAGTGCGGAGTTACAAAGTGCGGGAGTGGAGGAGGATGAGTGATATGAATTCTTTGCACAAGATTTCAAATTAGACTAAGTGTTAGTTGTGTAGGGGATATACATGTGTGGAGGTGTGGAAGATATATCAATGTGGTTGATATGTCTGTGCCAAAGGAATATCTGTCCCGAATATATGTGTGTGTGTGTGTTTAACAATATTTTTTAAGTTTTTTTTTTTTGTTAATGTGGCTAAACCTATTGGCATCAGGATTAACCTATGGCTTGAGAAACTGCGACTCAGGGGCATCTAAGCCATCGAAATCAACCAGGGATCGCACCCGGCCTGAGCCACACCAACCCTTAACATGGTTGGATTTTTTGTCCCCGCAGGTTTCGAACCGGTGACTTTTCAACACAGAGTGGCTTAACAACACACTCTATCACCGACTGTCCTACACCTCGGGGACACAATATTTGTTATGTTAAACATATGCATAAAAACATTTTTTTCACTTTATATACTTATTTTTTTTATATATGTAATAAGTAAAAGCATTGAGATATCTAAAAAGCGAAATACTTTGGTGTTAATGTTTGTTGATTATCAACTTTTATAGGTTGTTAGGGCGACATTCGATATTAATGTGTTTGATGTGTGGGGGATATACCTGTGCAGAGAGTGGAGGTGCAGAAGATATATATTTGTGCGGAGTGCATAGATATGGTCATAGCAAAAGGCTCTGCACAATGTGAAAAATGATTAAGCAAAATATTGAGATTAAAATTATGACCATTAATCAACAATATTTTTTAATTTAAACATATGCATAAAAGAATTTTGTTCACTTTATATACTTATTTTTTAATATATGTATATACGTAAAAGCATTGAGATATCTAAAAAGTTAAAAGACTTTGTTGTTTTTGTTTGATAATTATCAACAAAAGAAAATTGTTTTATGTAACTAATTTATATGTGTAAAATAAATATTAATATTTAAAACATTTTTTTATATTAATTTATTTTTGAAGTAAGAAGAAATTGCATATTTATGCATATAAATATATTTTTTATTAATATAATTTTAAAATATTAACATATAATTCTATTATTCATGACATTTTCCCCTAAGACACTCTCATCCAAGATTGTATGCTTGTGTATAACAATATTCTATTATTTATTTAACATTGATAACTATTTGAAGTGTGGAGTTGCGGAAGTGCGGGAGTGCGAGAGGAAGAGTGATATGAATTCTTCGCACAAGGGTCCAAAATAAACCAACTTAAACATATGCATAAAAGCATTTTGTTCACTTTATATACTTATTTTTTATAATAAACATTGTTACTTAAAAAATCCAACTGAGTATGGAGAGTTGGTGGTGGAATATCAGTAAATGAATGTACCATAAATGACTCGATTATCATGAAAATTACATCGCTTGTCGGAATCCATGATGTGGAACTATTGAAAGTGTGGAGTTGTGAAGTGCAAGAGTGTGGGAGGATGAGTGATATGAATTCTCCACACAAGGGTTCAAATTAGACTAAGTGTTGGTTGTGTGGGGGATATACCTATGCAGAGGTGCAAAACATATATATGTGCAGACTATATGTGTGTGTCAAATATATGTGTGTGTGTGTGTGTGTGTGTGTGTGTGTGTGTGTGTGTGAAATATATATATGTTTAACAATATTTTTTAAGTTAAGAATATGCATAAAAGAATTTTTTTCATTTTATATACTTATTTTTTAATAAATGTATATAGTTAAAAGCATTGAGATATCTACAAAATTAAAAGACTTTTGTGTTAATGTTTGTTGATTATCAACTTTTATAAGTTGTTGGGTTGACATTCAATTTCAGCATCAAGGTTATCTTACCTTTTTTCATTTAGTTATATTAAGTTTCAGTATTCATCTCTTGTGCCAAGAACTCTACTCACTTTGCTTCCCACAATTTTAATGTGTGGACACTTTGCATTGGTTCCTTCCCATCATTACCTTCAAACATTTTACATTGCTTCCTACATATGCTAACCTCCTCATTGAACACTTCACTTATTTAAATTGCTTACCACATATTCTAACCTCCCCATTGAACACTTCACTTATTTACTAAGTTTTTTTTTAATTATTTGGGTTGGTTGGCATTGATGTCAACCCTTGAAGAAAGTCCGGTAGCACAAAGGTTTGGATAATGGACCCAAGTTTGTTTGATGTATAATGGTATGAGTTTTAATATATTTGAAGGTAATACTATTCTAGATGGATAGTACATGTCATGTCATTTCCGGTGGTATGTCGAACGTCACATAACTCCTCACGGTTAGAGATTTATGGCCATATGAAGTTGGAGAACCCTCATGAGTCATCTAGAAGCCAGAAAAGGTCAAAGTAGTCAAAGTGGTTGCAAAGAATAAATTATTTAAATAATAAAGTGAAGTGATGAGTGGACTATAAATCAAAGTGTATGAAAAATAAATTATTTAAATAATAAATTTAATGGATAAATTATTGAGTGGACAAGTGGTTAGAAGAGGGTTAGGCCTAAAATAAGGAAAGTGGTTTAAGATGGTTAGAAGGTAACCCCTTAAGGAACCTACATAAAAGTATAAATAAGAGGAAATGGTCTCTCATTTAAACACACTTGAACATAATGAATATCTACAAGTGAAGGAGGTAACCAAAGGATATGTAAGGTGAATTTCAGAGGGAAGGTGAAGTAAAGAAGGTTGAAATTCGAGGGAGGATAAATTATTTTGATAATGCTTTCTAAGGTATATTATTTATAGGTCATCTCACCATTTTCACAATAAAAAATTTTATAGAATGATTCGGACCGCAAAATATGGAGGTCGTTGAGGAAACATATCCAAGTAGTTGTGATAAAAATTTCATCTTATGGATCATTGTATTTTGGAGTTACACTATGTGGACAATAGGGTTTGTGGCTAGTCCTGAAACTAGTCTAAAATAGGTGTTTCAGGTAAAAATGTCATAAATTCTTCATAACAGATCCAAATTTAGTAAAACCAAATGTATTGGTTAGAGTACAGTCTATATTATTTTTTGTACCATTTTCAAATCCATACAACAAATATTTCGTGTGGGGTATGCTCTACAAGTTCGCTCGCTAGAATAATCCAGAATTCAACAAGGTATGCCATTTTTTATATAACTCCTTTTCTAAGAGGTTCCAAGTAGTAACACCTGGAGAAATTGCATAAAATACATTGAAGAACATTGTGTATTATTTTCATATCTTTATTCATTACAGGTACATAGTTATGATTATTTCAAGTTAGGGTTGTTGACTAATCCAAAATTAGTCATATGATCCTAAAGTAAAGTTTGATGAAAATGCTAGTCTCTTGTTGTTAAAATTAAAAAAGGTTTGCAAGTATGTGATCATATACACCACGTCTATTATAGAGTTACAAATCAGATTTGTATGATGAAATTGATGAGGGATTTTGGTTGAGGTACATGTTGGTTACATGGTTGAGACAAGTAGTTGATGAGTTGGCACATACATGAGGTGTATAGTTGATGATGTTGGTACATCTTGATGAGTCATAGTTTATGTGTAATTGATGCATGATTGGTACATATTTGGTGCATGGTTGATGCACGCGTTGATGGTATAGGTTGAGGTACAGGTTGGTGCATGATTGATGAACTTGTTTATGGTATAGGTTGATTACAGGTTGTTTGGTATAGGTTGTTACAGGTTGTTTGGTGCAGGTTGATTGGTACAAGTTTACAACAGTATATCTCATAGTTATAGTGTGACAGTGGTTCCATCATTATAATTCTATGACAAGGTGGTTGGAAGAGGCAAGGAGAGGTGGTTGTAGCCACCTTCCGGTTGTAGCTGGAGAACATAGGGGGTTGTAGCCTCCTTTTGGTTGTAGCCAGAGAATTGGGGAGTTGGAGCTTCCCTTGGGTTGTAGCCTGAAAAAATAGGGGGTTGGATCCTCCCAGTTGCAGCTGGAAAACAAAGGAATTTAGTTCTTCTAATGAATGTAATTCTTAAACACATATAAGGAAAATCATTTCGTGGTTTTCTCCGGCTTTGGGTTTCCACGCAAAAACATTGGTGTACCGTGTATGTGTATGATTGTTCATTTGATCATTGTTTATTTACTCTGCAACTATTGTATGATAATGATACATTGATATAACACTTTCATTTTATGGTTAAAAAATATTTTATTTCTCTATTACTGATTCACCCCCCCTCTTAGTAATCCAAAAATTGGTATCAGAGCGGGTTCCTTCAGAAATTAGTTTAACCACTGGAAGGAGATCATGGATTATTCTGAGAATGGAATACCATTGTTTAATGGTCAGAATGGGTTAATGTATGAGATATGGAGCAACGACATGAAAGTATTTTTACAGGCATAGGGGAATTATATTTGGCTATTAGTCATTACAGGATATGATAGTTCAAAAAGGGAAAAGATTGTAGCCAAGAAGAAATTGAAGAAGAATAACAAAATAGAAATGGATTTCCTCTGGGAAGGAATACCTAATCCTATAAGAGAAAAGTTGATAAATGTTCATCGTCCAAAGAACGTTGGGATAAGTTACATGACATATATTCTTCACCCATCACACATTTAGAAAATGCCAAAGAAGATGCAAGTACATATCAAGAAGAAATATGTTCACCATGTCAAACAGATTCATAAGATGAAGAGTACATAATCAATAGAGGTATGTTGTTTTGCTTTAATTGTGAAAAACGCGAACATCTTGAAATAGAATGCCATGAAAGAAATGAGATAGAAAAAACTAATTGAAAAAGAAGACAATTATGAAGCAGAATTGATTAGTGCTTTAAATGAACTAAGAAAAAAAAGAGAAGAAAACAAGTCACTCAAAAAAGAATTGATGAAACAAAAGGAAATTGTTCACATTTTTTAAGAATCCCAACAGGTCATCGAGAACTTAAGAACGCAGATAGAAGAAGATAGAAATATCGAAGAAAATCTTGAATATCAAAAGCAGTAGTTGGAAGCCAACATAGCAGCACAGAAGGAAGAAGCAGAAATGAGAGAGAATATATTGATAGATCATCTTAAGGAAAGAACTAAAGATCTAAACCAGCTTGAGGTAGAGTTTGGTCAAGAAGATAAAGGACTTGAAGAAGAAATAATAACATTAAAATCCCAACTTGAAGAAGAGAAAAGAACAGAAGAAGTCACGAAGTCTCATATAATGAAGAAAGAAGAAGAGGTTGAGAAGCTTGAAGAAGAAGTTGTCACATTGAAAAGTAAAATCGTCAAGCTCAACAAGAACGTTGAAGAGACAGAAACATCCACATCAGTTATTTGGAATGAAGAGAAGCACTCTAGGTTGCTAGAAAAGAATAATGAAGAAAATAAAAAGAGTTATGCAGAAGTACTCAAAGGAAGGAATCATGGTCAACCAGAATCTAAGAAAACTATTAAAGATACATCTTCAATAAGACCATCCATGTTCAAGCCACGAAGAAGCTTCAATCATGATCATGATCAGTCAAGGAAAAAATTCAGAAGGACTACACCACAAGAAGATCATTCACTCCCAGGTATGCAAATTTTGTTTATGGTCATTGTTTTTATTGTACTAATTTTGGACATAAGGTTGCAGATTGCATGGATTATAAAATAAATTTTCAAGCAAGAAATGCCTATGTGGCCCCACATAACATTGAATGTTACAAATGTCATAACTATTGACATATAGTTAGTGATTGTAGAAGCATGATCGATACTTCAATGAAAGAGAACACTGATATCAGATATAGGAAAGTATGGATAAGAAAACACGAAGAACAGGTGAACAAATACCAGGTCCCAGAGATTGCAAGATTGGCAATAAAACGAGATGAAGAAAATTCTATAGAGAAAAAGAAAGATGTCAAATACAAAAAGGTTTGGAAAATAACTAAAAGAAAAGAAGGATAAGTAAATAAGGAATAGGTTCAAGAAATTGTACTTTCAGGCATTGTAGTGAAAGATGAATTCATGGACAGAAAGAAAGAAATCAGAGCTCAGAGAGATGATGAATCCTCCAATGAAGATGATGATGAATACACATCAGAGCAGGAATTGTTTTGATCCATCCAGCTTAGAGACTCCCAGGTAATATGAATATTAGACAGGTGGAGTCTATGCGATAGTTGTGATAGACCAAAGAACCATCCTTCGAGCAACTTGTAAAGTTTGAGTAGATAGATCCAGAGCAGTCAGTTAGCAGAAGTACAGTTTGATAGATTAATCAGTTATAGTAGTGAAGACTTCATGATAGTGCAGTGATAAATGTATCAACATTATGGATAGTTGTGAAGTAGAGTCTTGGATAGTATGTACAAAGATGGATATGTAAGAACACTTAGCATTTTTGGACAGATATATGACAGTGGATGAGAGCATGGATTCATAGATTGGTTTAGAGAGTGGTTCAAAAACAAAGGAACATTATCATAATGGATGATAATTACACAGGAAATGGATCGAACAATGATAATGGATTCCAAATTGACAGATATTTTTTTTGGACACATGCAGTGCATACAACAATTCACATTCAAAACAGAGTAATGCTCAAAAAAAAAAACTAACAAAACTCCCTACAAGATATGGAAAGGAAGACTAGCAAATGTGAAGCACTTTGGAGTATTTGGAAGCAAATGCTACATCAGAATATAAGATGGAAGAATGGGAAAGTTTGACTGTCGTGTGGAAAAAGGAGTACTTGTTGGTTACTCAAGTACACGTAAAACATACAAGTGTTACAATCTGAGGTTGAACAAAGTTGTGGAAAACATCAATGTAACAATTGATGAAATAGGTGGACGATAATTAAAGGAAGAAGAAAATGAATCAATGGAACCGCTTTACAAAGAAGAAGCAGAAGATGAAGTAGAAGTAGAAAGGTAAGATGAAGAAGATCAGACAGAAGTAGAAGAGAAAGTTCAACAAGTGCCTCCAAATTCACCTAGTAAATGAGTATAGAAGAATCATCCTTCAGATCAAATTATCGGAAACAAGGATGCAGGAGTTGAAACTAGAACAAGAATCTGTTCACCAGAACAAATGCACCTAGCACTCTTATCTACGATTGAACCAAATAGTTTTGAAGATGCCAACACAGATGAATTTTGGAATAAGGCCATGGATGAAGAATTGGATCAAATAGAGAAGAATGACACTTGGGAATTGGTTCTAAAACCAAAGAATAAGAATGTTATTGGCATAAAATGGGTTTTCAAAAATAAATTGAATGAATATGGACATGTTACAAGGAACAAATCTAGATTGGTATGTAAAGGATACGCACAGGTTGAAGGAATCAACTTTGAAGAGACATTTTCCACAGTTGCTAGAATGGAAGCAATCTGATTTCTCTTAGCTTATGCATGCTCCAAGAATATTAAAGTGTATCAAATGGACGTGAAATCAACTTTTCTGAATGGGGAACTTGAAGAAGAAGTCTACATCAAAAAACCAAAAGGATTTCAGTTATCAGAGAATGCAGATTATGTGTGTAAATTGAAGAAGGCCTTGTATGGTCTAAAATAGGCTCCTAGAGCATGGTACTCTAGAATGGATAAATATATACAACATAAAGGGTTCAAAAAAGGAAGTGAAGAAAACAACCTCTAAATCAATATACGTCAAAGAAACCAAGGAATTTGTATTTCTCAAACTAAGTATATCAGAGAATTGCTAAAGAAGTTCAGAATGGAAGATTGCAAACTATTTACCACTCCTATGCAAACCAGTTGCAAGTTGAGAAAAGATGATGGTTCAAAGTCTATAGACCAGAGGCAATATAGGTCGATGATTGGTAGCTATAATATGTGACAACATCCAAACCAAATGTAATGCATGCAATTGGATAGGTGGCACGATATCAAGCAACACCAAAGGAATCACATGTATTAGCAGTGGAGAGGATTTCCAGATATCTCAAAGGAACATAAGAGTTTGGATTATGTTATCCAAAAGGAAAGGATCTATCACTTATTGCCTACACATATGAAGATTGGGCAGGTTGCATTGTTGACCGACGAAGCACTAGTGGAGCAACATTCTACTTGGGTGAGCTTTTAGTATCTTGGCTAAGCAAGAAACAATCATCAATATCTTTATCTACAACCGAAGCAGAGTATATTTCAACAACATGATGTTGTACTCAAGTTCTATGGATGAAATAAACTTTGACAGATATACAGGTTGAGTATGATGAGCCCATTCCAATCTATTGTGATAATACAAGCACCATCAATATCTCAAAGAACCTGGTGATGCACTCCAATACGAAGCACATTCCAATAAAGTATCACTTTCTACAAGAACAAGTTGCA
This sequence comes from Picea engelmannii, assembly GCA_009831015.1. Taxonomy (NCBI): domain Eukaryota; kingdom Viridiplantae; phylum Streptophyta; class Pinopsida; order Pinales; family Pinaceae; genus Picea; species Picea engelmannii. The sequence goes on from ML794568.1 coordinate 458,215, forward strand.
AAGAATAACATCAGAGTTGAATATGTGGGCACAAAAGAACAAGTGAAAGACATCTTTACAAAAGTTATTCCAAGCAAATCCTTTGAGTATCTTCACCAGAGACTCAGAGTAATTTCTACTCCAAAATGAATGCTTTTGAATGCTTATCTTATATGTCTTATATTTACACGAGGAAGCACCAAAAAGAGGACAGTTCAGGTTGGGGGATCAGTTTTAGGAAGAGTTCAGTCTGGGGGAGTATCCCCAAGGACAGTTCAGTTAGGGAGAGCAACTCCGGATGGAAAGATACATTTTCCATTGATGACAAAGGGGGAGAGATTTATCAGATGCAGGATAGAAATGCTTGGAGAAAGATCACAGAGGCATGGTTCTAGGGGGAGCGATGGTCACAGGGGGAGCATGAGTGATATGACTTTAATATTGCATCAGAGTGTTGCCATCAATGCCAAAGGGGGATATTGTTGATTATTTGGGTTGGTTGTCATTGATTTCAACCCTTGAAGAAAGTCTGATAGCACAAAGGTTTGGGTAATGAACCCAAGTTTGTTTGATGTATAATGGTATGAGTTTTAATATATTTGAAAGTAAGTCTATTCTAGATGGATAGTACATGTCATTCATTTCTGGTGGTATGTGGAACGTCACATAAATGCTCACGGTTAGAGATTTATGTCCATGTGAAGTTGGAGAACCCTCATGAGTCATCTAGAAGCCCCAAAAGGTAAAAGTAGTCAAAGTGGTTGCAAAGAAGAAATTATTTAAATAATAAAGTGAAGTGATGAGTGTACTATAAGTCAAAGTGGATACAAAAGAAATTATTTAAATAATAAATTTAATGGATAAATTACTAAGTGGACAAGTGGTTAGAAGCGGGTTAGCCCTAAAATAAGGAAAGTGGTTTAAGATGGTTAGAAGGTAACCCCTTGAGGAAGCTACATAAAAGTATAAATAAGAGGCAAAGGTCTCTCATTTAAACACACTTGAGAATATTGAATATCTACAAGTGACTAAGGTAACCAAAGGATATCTAAGGAAAATTTCAGAGGGAAGTTGAAGTAAAGAAGGCCGAAATTCAAGGGAGGATAAATTATTTTGATGATGCTTTCTAAGGTATGTTATTTACAGGTCATCTCACCATTTTCGCAATAAATTTTTTTCTAGAATGATTCAAATCAAGAAATATGGAGATCGTTGAGGAAACATATCCAAGTAGTTGTGATAAACATTTCAGCATGTGGTTCATTGTATTTTTGGAGTTACACTGCGTGGAAAATAGGGTTTGTGGATAGTACTGAAACTAGTCTAAAACAGGTGTTTCGGGTAAAAACGACATAACTTATTCATAACAGATCCAAATTCAGTAAGACCAAATGTATTGGTTAGAGTACAGTATGTAGTATTATGTGTAACATTTTCAGATCCATACAACAAAGATTTTGTGTGGGGCATTCTCTACAAGTTCTCTCTCTAGAATAAGACATAATTCAACAAGGTATGCCATTTTTTTTATAACTTTTTTTCCAAGAGGTTCCAAGTAGTGAAACCTGGAGGAATTGCATAAAAAACATTGAAGAACATTTTGTACTATTTTCATATCTTTATTCATTACATGTACATAGTTATGATTATTTCAAGTTAGGGTTGTTGACTAATCCAAAATTAGTCATGTGAGACTAAAGTAAAGTTTGATGAAAATGCTAGTCTCTTGTTGTTAAAATTAAGGAAGGTTTGCAGGTATGTGATCATATACACTAGGTCTATTACAAAGTTACAAATCAGATTTGGATGATGAAATTGATGAGGTATTTTGGTTGAGGTACATGTTAGGTACATGGTTGAGACAAGTAGTTGATGAGTTGGCACATACATGAGGTGTATAGTTTATGATGTTGGTACATCTTGATGAGTCATAGTTTATGTGTATTTGATGCATGATTGGTACATATTTGGTGCATGGTTGATGCACTCGTTGATGGTACAGGTTGAGGTACAGGTTGATGCACTTGTTTATGGTACAGGTTGTTTGGTACAGGTTTACAGCTAAATATCTCATAGTGATAGTGTGACATTGGTTCCATCATTCTACTTCTACGATAGGGCGGTTGGATAGGGCAAGGAGAGGTGGTTGTAGCCACCTTCCGGTTGTAGTCGGAGAACATAGGGGGTTGTAGCCTCCTTTTCATTATAGCCAAAGAATTGGGGAGTTGGAGCTTCCCTCAGGTTGTAGCCTAAGAAAATAGGGGGTTGGAGCCTCCTTCCAGTTGCAACTGGAAAACAAAGGAAGTTGGTGCTTCCAATGAATGTAATTCTTAAAGACATATAATAAAAAGCATTATGTGGTTTTCTCTCGCTTTGGGTTTCCACGTAAAAACGTTGGTGTACTATGTGTGTGTATGATTTCTCATTTTTTCATTGTTTATTTACTCTGCAACTATTGGATGATAATACTACATTGATATAACACTTTTATTGTATGGTTAAAAAGGATTTTATTGCTCTATTACTAATTCACACCCCCCCCCCCC
>ML794568.1:460756-476836 GCA_009831015.1 Picea engelmannii
GAGTAATCCAACATTTTACTCCACATTGAACACTTTAACTTTTTACTTATTTTTACAAAGTTTTATGTTAAATGTTTTTACTCCAAAACCTTTACATTGCTTCATGCATATGATAACCTCCCCCTTGAACATTTCACTTATTTACTAACTTTACTTTTTTTCTTGTTTTTTACAAAGTTTTATGCTAGATGTTTTTACTTTATTCTTATCATTGTCTTCTTTGCATAAACAATATTGTTATTTTTATTTATTATATGAATTATCTTTTGACAAAGACTACTCATTACTTGTGCATTTAGTTATATTAAGTTTCATTGTTCAACATATATTTCTCAATTAACTTGGCATGGACTTTGTTGCCATGCATCCCTTGTTCATATGTTGATGTGTTGTCTCTATTGAGTCCATTAAATTAATTTGTTCTTAACATAGATAATTGATTTCCAATTGTATTTCTACTCAAAATTTGTTAATAGAAACTTGATATTATGAGTCATATTTCTTGTTTTTTTTTCCCCATGGCAACTTTATAACACTTAGTTATCTCGACCATGTTGTTTTTCATCAAGATACATGGGGGTAACCCCTTATATTCCTTGGAGTGACCCTTGATCTTACTTGGTGTTGTCCCTTCATCCTCTAAAGTCTAGGACCATGAACTCTGATATGATTTGATGAGCCCATTAACACCAAATTAATAGAAAAATACTCAAAATAATGCAATAATGAGAGTAGTATGTAGGATAAATGTAAATAAACCCTTATTTCTTATTATACCTTGACAAGATTTAGTAGCGGATTTATTCAAAAATATTTCATATAACAACTAGAAAAAATAGAATTAAAATATTACATTTTATTGATATTGTCGTAAAGATGATTACATTCAAACTTGTGTAACAAATTGTTTTCTTAAAAATATACATGTTACACCTTGTATTCCATAAAAAATTAGAATGTTTGTTCTCTGTTGAGAAGAAGGAATGAGAAATAACCAAAATACACAATTTGTCACAACCACACAGGATGCTTGTATGTATCCTGCAATCCTACACCTCTTGACGGTGTGCGGCATCGTGACGGTTCTCACTTGGATGCTTCGCAACACCAAGGATACTGTAACACTCTCATCGTTATGACTACAAGCAACGCAAGCAAGTGCAATTTTTTTTTGTTTGAAGCATGAAGGCAACAATGACAACAGTTAAACACCACAACTTGACAACGAACACAATGCACACAGATTGGGAAATAGACAACAATGACTCAACACACTATCACATCATGCAACTGGACAAAACATGCGATAAACAATAGACAAATAAAAACGACTACCCGCCCGACACAAGCAAGACAACTGCTACAAGATAAAGGACAACATCAACAACCCGACACAGTGGCTTTGAAGACCAGGAACTAGAAACCTCTATGTCATGCAAAACCCAACGCCTTAAGGCGTTAGAAAACCAAGTACTAACATCCATTACAATGAACAATACATCCACATTGGGAAACACAAGACTCCGGCCAGGTTATCATTCACATTTATCCATCAGGGCGTGCAATGATCCCCTCATCAGGAATCATGTCGTCACAAGGCGATAGGAATGACAGTAACCATGGTGCAACATAACATTTCTATACCCTTAACCCCAGCTAAATCCCTCACACTAGGAGATCAAATTAATTGTCAAAAACATGACTATTAAACCCAAGCACCCCAAACAACAAGTCGACAAGACACGAGGGAAATCTGACTATTATAACAATCATACATCACCTTAAATTCCAAAGCAATCCTACATCAACATGGTTAATGGCACCTAGGAATCTAATATTTAACCAATCATACCTCACATTAATTTATGATTCCACATGCGTCATACATTCCTTAAACTAATCTTTCTTTACCATTTATGGAATAACTACTTGTTTTTTTTTTGCATTAAAATGTGGACTACTATGCACTTAACATTATCAATATACGTTGTCAACAAATAAACATTGTATATTAATATAAGTGAACTACTTAACATTAAAAAGTGAACTACGATGTCTATTAAATATTCGACATTGTTGTCTAAATTATTGTTGTCTAAAAACATGATATTTTTGTCTAATATATCATTATATTATTACTGTCTATATTAACTAGTCTGTGGATAATTCGATTGATAAACTATTAATAATTATAATGATATCACTGGGTAAATAACCATAACTATTTGATAAATATTATCGTTGTGTAATAACATTTTTTTTTCAACAATATTTAAAACGCTATCCATGATATTAAATCGTTATCCATGATACTATCAATCATTACAAACACAACATACAACACAATCGTTGTCATACACAACATACAACACTTATAACAAATTGTTGTCATTACAACACAGCATACAACAAAATAGTTGTCAATAAATATATCTTGGACACACATTTATATACAAACGTTTTCAATAAAAATCTAACTATCAATAAAAAAATGGGATTCGCTGCCATTTAGAACGTTGTCTATAAAGGGATTCGTTGCCAAAAACATTGTCTAAAAAGGGATTTGGTGCCATTAAAAACGTTGTCTAAAAAATTCGCTGTCAGACAAACAATATTGTTTCCTATTAATAAATCCATGTCTAACATATTATCTTGTTATTCATTACTAACATCCTTCCAGAATTAAAATCGTTGTCAACAAGTAAATGATACTATAATTATTTTAAAAATCGTTGCCAAGTTGTCTATATTGTTGTTTAAGAATTGGTAAATAGTTGTGTAACTCGCTGTGTGAAAAGGCTATGTAAATTCACTAATGAATGGCTATACAATTCTTTGTGTGTAAACACTGTGTGAAGTCAAAATGGATAATTAAAATCGTTGGTGAATGGCTATGCAATTCATTGTGTGTAAACACTGTGTGAAATCGAACTGGCTAATTAAAATCGTTGGTGAATGGCTATACAATTCGCTATGTGTAAACACTGTGTGAAATCGAAATGGATAAGTAAAATCACTATGTAAAGTGATATTGCAGTGTATCAACACCAAGAAAAATCGTTGTGTAATAACCATAAGGATCCAAAACTAAGGAACAGTAAACTCCAACCAGAATGTTGTGTAAAAATGCCAAGAAAAACATGGTTGAATGTTGTGTAAAGGCTGGGCAAATCGCCCAAAAAATAGTGGTGTGAAGGTTGAGTAAAAACTCCAAGAAAACTCTGAGGCAATCAATCATAAGAAAACGCAGAAGTAATCAATCACCAGAAAACGCAGATGTAATCAATCACAAGAAGCACAAAGACGAAGCATTTGACAATGAATCAATCAAACACAAAGATAAGTACGGGATAGATAGTTAGGCGAAATTTATCCTTCACTTATTATCCATGCACAGGAAAGCAATGCATTTGAATCTATAAGTATTTAAACACCATAGTGATGACCGTCGATTCAACTCTAGGCCGAATGCTCAAGCACAGACTAATAACTTAAGGATAAGGGACAGAAGATAAAAACACAATCTGCATCCAGATCTTCTCCGTGGAGAAGAAAATAATGAAATAAAAGCGCAATCAAGGAATAAAGAAAATGCAGGTAGGAGATAAAAGAACACAAGCAAGGTTTTGAGTCTGAGGCTCATTTTGGCCATGCACAAAGAGATGGTAACTCATAAATAAAGGATGCAATGGATAGAAAGGGTCTTTACTGAATAAGTCAATGACAAGGGGATTACAAGTACCATAGAAATGCATGTACAAGAAAGCTCATGGAAATGACATCTTCAACCAAATACAAAAAAATAAACATTTGTAAATTAAATTTCATTGCAAGTAACAACTTTAACAGGCATACCTTAGCCAAATGTGAATGCTCCGAGGTCATTGTCTCGCGCACGTTTCGTCCATCTCCCGCTTGCCAACTGATGTGACCTCACTAGTACCTCCCAGCCAATGCTAGGGGTACTCTTCTTCCCCCTGAGCCCCTCGAGCCGCAAAGGGGCCACGCACACAATACCAGAGAATGATAGCACCTAGCTCGCCTTGCAAGGTCGAGGTACCACTCTTTACCCGAGCTAGATATCCCAACTCCCACAAGAGAAATTTCAGTCGAGATAAAATTTCAGCAACGTAACGTTACGCATAAAGATGAGATCTATACTCCTCCTCCTCCATCCTTTTTATAGAGTTTTCAAGTAAATGGTTTCCCAAATTCTCATTAAATTCATTTTTCATTTAATTAATTTCGAAAAAAACTCACCCATACACATGTCACTGGATTCCCTAGTTGCAACAGAAAATCAATTTTATTAATTAATTAAATATTCATATTTTCCTCACCCACCTAAAGCATTCCTAAAAACGCTCCTAGGTGTCCCAATATTCTCTTACAAAACTTAAATGACTTACGCCTTACTTAATTCCTAGTTGAGTTCATAATTAGAAAGTTCCAAAGGCTAGATTCCTTACTAAGTTAGACATTCAGCTTTTTCTTTTCATTTCCCCTTTTCTTTAAGTTTCCCTTTTCCTTTAAGTTTCCCCCTTTTTCTTTTTTAACAAAAAAAATCAATTTAGCAAGTGTAGACAAAACAACCATTTACCCTTTTTCCTTTTTAATTAAAAATTAATTTAGCAAGTGTAGATAAAAACAACCATTTACTCTCTTTTCTTTTTAACTAAAAATTTAATTTAGAAAAAGTAGATAAAAACAATCATTACCCCCTTTTTAAAAATTAATCCTCCATTATAGTTTTGAATTTAATAAATAAGTTTGAATTTCTTACCCCCCTTCTTGTTACATGTTTATTTATTATTATTATTTTACCACAAGTTCTGCTTAGTCCTAGGTTTTAATTTCACTAGGCTCGGCAACATTTTTATTAGGAAAATTGTTTTTAAATCTTACTTATCACATCATTCATTTTAAGGCCGACTAGTTGTATTCACTTACAAGTTAAAATCAAGACGTGCTCTTCATGACGCACTAGGTGCTCCAAGGGTGCCACTCGCTTCTTTCGTTTTCCTTGCGCGACATGCCCTTCAAGACGCACTACGTGCTCCAAGGGAGCCACTCGCCTCTTTTCGTTTTCCTTGCACTATGTGCCCTTCAGGATGCACTATGTGCTCCAAGGGTGCCACTTGCCTCTTGACTGAATTTGGTAAACTTCAAACCCCTGGATTCAATACTCCACCAGGTGATCTTGTGGGAGACTAAGGGCCTCTAAGGAATAAGCCCCCTGCCTTCTTGCATGCCCCTTAGAATCATCGTGAGTGATTGTCACAGTCTTCCCTCACGACCTCGTGAGTCTTCTCGAACTAGGTAATCGTTACCCTACAGTTCGAGCCATGGAGGGAGTGCTATTAGGTTGTGGCAAGGCTACTACCACACCTCTCCCTCAATGTCTCTAGTTGTCCTGCATGACCCCTCTACTCCATATATGAGTCTGTTCGGCAAGCTATCATCAGCCTGCATCCATCATCAAATCATTTCAGAAATAATAATCAATCATCATAACATCTAATCATATGTACATATGTCATATCAACAAAATTCAAACCCAACAGTCCACTCCCTGACTTGATCTAGAGTCCAAGGGGTTTCATCGATGCCTCTGCATCCTCGAGGTCCAAAGTCCTGCACACTCAGGAGAACCCAGTCAATATCACATGTCTATGTAAATACAACAAAATAACATATCATCAAATCCATAATATCTCATAATCATAATCAAAACGACCAATAGTTTAATAACTCGGATCACTTGCAAGCAAGTATCCTTAAAGAATAAGTTTGCTCAGTGCGCGCAAGAGCAAGATGTTACATACACTCCCTCTTGTTTTAAACTTTGTCCCAAAGTTTCACAGTATATAAGTGTCGAAATAAAGTGTATCGCAGTATCATAAGTCTATCTATCAAACAAAAATGGAAACTGTTGGCACATATCATATGCATCCTCTCAAGTCGTCGGGTGTAGACTATAGTTGTCCCACTGGGCCTTGACCTGATCTACTGTTTGACGTCGTAGCTGTCGAATGAGATGATACAGAATGTGGATTGGCTCTGCCGTGAGCACACCCTCATCAGATACCTACAAGGAACTCATGTCAATAAAATGTGTAGGATCACTAATATAATGTCTCAAAACAGATACATGAAAAACATCATGCATACGCCTCAAAGAATTAGGCAAGGCTAGTCGATAGGCCATGGTCCCCTTATTTTCCACAATCTTGAAAGGTCCCATAAACCTAGGAGAGTTTATCACCCTTTCCAAACTTGATCGAACTCTTATGTGGTTTCACCTGCAAGAAGACTCGATCGCCAACTTCATAACTACAGTCGACACGATGCACATCGACATAACTCTTTTGTCGATCCCGCGCTTCCTTGATCCTTTGCCTTATATTTTTCATTTGATCTTCCATTTCTTGGATCACTTCCGATCCCACCACAATCCTATCCTCAATATGATCCCAACTCAAAGGCATTCAACACAGTCGCTCGTAAAGAAACTCGAAATGCACCATCTTAATGGTGCTTTGACAACTATTGTTATATGTGAATTCTACCAATGGTAAGAATTCTTCCCAACACTTATGTTGGTCCATCACGTACATGCACAACATATGCTCCAAGATTTGGTTTTTTCGTTCGGTCTTCCCGTGTGTCTCTGGGTGATACACGGTGCTAAAGTTAAGTTGGGTTCCCAAGGCCTCTTGGAAACTAGTCCAAAATCGTCCAGTAAACACCGATCCTCGATCGGATATAATCCTCTTAGGCACGTCATGCAGCCTCAAAATATCACTGATGAAAACTCTAGCTATGTCAGGTGCCCAATACATCGTACACACGGGAATAAAATGAGCACTCTTTGTCAGAGTGTCGACTACTATAAAAATTGAGTCGTGTCTCCTTGCCGTCAATGACAATCCGATGATGAAATCCATCGAAATGACCTCCCATTTCGATTCTAGAATAGCATGTGGTTGTAGTAATCATGTTGGATGTCTATGTTCAGCCTTCACCTACTGACATTCTAGACATCTTGCCACATATTTTACTATGTCTGCCTTCATTCCTTTCCAGAAGAATAAGGGTTTAAGGTCTGCCCTCATCTTCGTGACTCTAGGATGATCCATGTACACTGCTCCATGAGCCTCATTTAGGATCAAACTCCTTAACTCGTCATTGGGAGGTACGTAAATTCAAATTTTAAATCTCAATAATCAGTCGTTGTCCAAAGTAAATCCTTCAAATCTTGGTACCATCATTTTGTTTTGTCTGATAAAATCCTTGACCTCTTTGTACCAGTTATTGTCGCGTTGTAAAGTTCAAATATTTTCACATAGATTTGTTTGAAGAGGCATCATCGAAAATATGCGTGGTCTTCGACTCAGTGCATCCACCACTTTTTTCATTGTTCCTTTTATGTAATTAATCTCAAAATCATAGTCGCTAAGCAATTCTGATCAATGTCGTTGTCGCGCGTTCAAGTTGTTTTGCGTAAAGATGTGTTGTAGTCCACATTGGTCCATTTTTAGTTCAAATTTTCATCCAATAAGGTAGTGTCTCCAAACTCTCAAGGAATAAACAATGGCTACTAACTCCAAATCATGTGTCGCATAGTTCTCCCAATGCCTTCTCAACTTTCTTGAGATGTAAGCGATCACTTGACCGTCTTGCATCAAGACTCCGCCTAAGCCTTCCCTGGATGTGTCAGTGCATACCAAGAAGTCCACATCCATGTCATGGACCTTTAGTATTGGTGTTGTTGTCAACAACTCCTTGAGCTTCTGAAATGCTTCTGTGCATTTCTCGGTCCAAACAAACTTCTTGTTCTTCTTCTACAATTTTGTAATAGGATTTGCTATCTTCGAAAAACCCTCGACGAACCGTCAATAATATCCCACTAAACCCATGAAGCTACGCACTTCTGGGACATTTGTCGGTGCAGGCCATTCCGTAATAGCCTCGACCTTTGCTAGATCCATAATGATACATTCGTTGAAGATGACATGCCCTAAGTAGTGAATATTTAATTGATAAAATGAACATTATACAATTTCCCATACAATTTGTTCTCTCGCAGACACTGTAGTACCAAGCACAAGTTCTCATCATGATCCTCCATCATCCGAGATTAAATCAAAATATCGTCAATGAATACTTGGATGAACTTGTCCAAGTACTCACAGAACACCTCATTCATCAAACTCATAAATACCCCAAGGGCATTTGTCAGTCCAAAAGGTAAAACAGTAAACTAGTAATGTCCAAACCTCATCTTAAATGCGGTATTAGGCACGTCGTCCTCCTTGATCCATAACTGGTGATACCCTAATCTCAATTTGATATTTGAAAACTTCGTCTCACCCTTCATCTGATCAAACATATCATCAATCCTTGGAAACATATATTGATTCTTAATCGTTTCCTTGTTCAATTGACAGTTGTCAATGCAGAGTCTCCACGACCCATCTTTCTTTCATATGAAAATAACAGGTGCACCCCATGGTGACACACTTGGACGTATAAGTCCTAGGTCTAGCAACTCCTTCAGTTTCATTCTCAACTTTTGTAACTCCAGGGTCGACATCTGATAAGGTGTTCTTGCTATCGGTTCAACCTCCAGTTTTAGGTCTATGGTAAATTCCAATTCCCTCTCTAGCAGAATCCCAGGTAACTCCTCGGGGAAGATGTTCGCAAACTCTCTCACCATGTGAAGGTGTTATAGACCTTCTACTACTCCCTTCTCATTGAATGCAAGGATCTCATAAAGCTTACATCCCTTACCCATGCTCTTCCATAGTTGCAAAGAAGAGATGAACCTCAGGGAAACTCCTTGGTTCCGACCTACAATCACGTGTCTCTGTCCCTCATCATCGACCAAGCTCAACCATTTCGTCTTAAAGTTGAGTATCGCCTCATGCGATTCCAACCAGTCCATATTGATCACGACGTCATAATATCCTAATATCGTGACGTACAGGTTGGTCCTGGTGAAAAACTCTCCCAGGTTAAGGCTACAACCCGTAACCTTCCCTCCAACCTTTTTTTTGTCTCCAGAAGCCATTTCTACAAAGATAAACTCATCTTGTTTGACTGCCTTTACCTTAATTATTTATAGCGTTGCACCAGAAATGAAACTCTCAGTAGCATAGGGATCTATCAAAATACTAAGGGTCTGGTCAGCGACGGTACCTGACATCTCAAGCACAGTTGATTGGTGCTCTGCCTGGCAGTTATTCACCATTGCATGAATATGATGGGCCTTGCCCAAATCTCCCACAGTAGTGGATCCGGATGATCCAGATTATCTGGTCCTCTCCATTGGGTAGTCACGCTAGTAATGTGGTTCCCCACATGTCCAACACCCTTTCTTCAGTCCAATACTTCTGGTACCTGAAGTAGAAGTTGACGGTCCACTAGCTTGGGACCCTAGTTTGTTCTTCTAAACATGCCTAAACTATTGTTGCTGTGGTCGACGTTGTTGTGGGGCTCTGTAAGGAGTTTTTTGTTGACGCGTTGGTCATCGAGGTGTAGTGAAATTGTATCCTCTCTGGAATCCATGATATCCTAGCGAATGTCTAGCTGGTGTCTAATGTTGTTGCGCACCAGATGACACATGCTCTACTGGTCTCACTGGAGTCCTTCTCTAAACCTCACTGATAAGATCCTCCTCTACTATGAGGGCCTTCTGGATGACATCATGCAAGGTTTGAGACATCATAATCCTAACCTTTGAATGAATACTGACATTAAGGCCAAACAAGAACTTGTTGACCTTAAGTTTCTCGGTATTCAGGTGCGAAGCATACCGAAGTAACTCCATAAAACGGGCCTCATACTCGAGCACCATAAAACCGCCCTATCACAAGGTGTTGAACTCGTTGACCTATCACTCAATGAATTCCTCCAATAGATACCTCTCTCGGAACCATTCCTCGAACAGTTCCCATGACACGTCTTCGACGACCATGTTCAATTGTGGCAGGAGTGTCATCCACCATAGAATAGTGCTCCCCTTCAATTGAAAGACCGCCATGCGGACCTTCATGTTGGAGGTATAGTCATGAAGTGCAAAGCACATCACCATATTCTCCAACCATGCCTCGATGGCTCTGTCATCCGGGGCACCAAATAACTCGGGAAATTTGACCTTCTCGAGTTCGCGGTGAATGCTACCAGTACCGATTGGAATGATCGATGGAACCTCAGGGGGTGTCGGAGCCCTGGCCTCATCTCTATCCAAAAGGCTGATTAGTGCCTCAGACATCTACTGAAAGGACCTCATCATCCCAACCACATTACCCACAACTATCTATTCCTGCCCAACAACTTATTCGTCTCCCTAGGGGTTAGACTCCTCGGGCGTGGATGCTACTGGAGGTGTTACGCCTCCTCCCCTAGCACCTCATCGTCTGCCTCCGTGGCATCCTCTAACCATGATTACCTGCACGAATACAAGTCAACTTAATTAGCAACATTATAATCAAATATCAAATGAACGGGAGCCATAGTGATCCCAGGTCGTGGGTCGAACTAGCTCTGATACCATATTTAATGCTCCCATCGTTACAACTACAAGCGACGCAAGCAAGTTCAATTTTTTTTTTAAGCAGGAAGGCAACAATGAAAACAGTTAAACAACATAACTTGATGATGAACACAATGCACGCAAATCAGGCAACAGACAACAACGACTTAGCACACTAGCACATCATGCCACTAGATGAAACATGCGATAAACAATAGATAGATTAAAACGACTACCCTCCCGATACAAGAAAGACAATGCCTACAAGCTAAAGAACAACATCAACAACCCGACACAGTGGCTTTGACGACTAGGAACTAGAAACCTCTACATCACGCAAAACCCAATGCCTTGAGGCGTTACAAAACCAAGTACCAACATCCATTACAAAAAATAATACATCCACAACGGGAAACACAAGACTCTGGCCAGGTTATCATTCGCATCTATCCATCAGGGCATGCAATGATCCCCTCATCAGGAATCATGTCGTCACAAGGCAGTAGGCGTTCCAGTAACCATGGCGCAACATAAAATTTCTAGAACCTTAACCTCAGCTAAATCCCTCGCGCTAGGAGACCGGATTAAGTAGGGATGATTTTAAGGATGGAAATTTATTTTAAAATGTAGAAAGCTTGGCGAATCTTACTAATCCTTCAAATTCCAATTATAAAATGTTTGGGGATATTTTTGTAAAAATATTCAAATTTCTAAGGATTTTATATAGTTTGTATAAAATTTTGGCGATTTTTAAGGTAAAATAATTTTATCCTATAGAATTTAGGCGAATCATTTTTAGAATAGCGAATATTTTTTTGGGAAAAAACTTGCAAAATTAACCCATGAGCGAAATTTAGCCCCTAAAATCATCCCTGGAATTAACTGTTGTTGGCACAAGGGCAGACCCAGGGTTCAACGTTTCAACAATGCACCAACAAAACCCTAACTACCGACCCTTTTGGAAACACCTGCGAAGCAGATGAAGTCTCACATGAGGTAGAGGTAGGGGGGGTTGCAGGACTCAAGTGTCTACAACCTAGCTGGGACATAGATCTATGATTACAACACCTTAACATAGCACTTAGCCAACAATGTGCATTAAGTTCTGATTCTTATTCACATCACAGATTAACCCTAAGTGTAGATCAGTGCAGTAGTAATCAAGATTAAGCGTATCTAAGCATTTAGCACATAACATCATAGCAGATCTAGAATTTATTCATATATCAGGCACTAAGCATCAATGGATCTACCTATCACACATCAAGAACAGTGCACTAAGAAAATATAACATAAACATCATGAACGCATTGCACAAAGCACAATAACACAAGATATATGTGGTTTATCCCAGTGTGGGGCTATGTCCACCAACTCTTCTTCTTATTTATTATTCTCTTCCAATCTTCTTACATGCACGAAGCCACAGAGCCAACTCTGCAAAGGATAGGATATTTGCGCGCACCTCGCCAGATCCTCCTTCCCCGAATTGGATCAAAGCACAAAGCCTTACACAGTTTGTCTGCACCAAGCACTTACAAAAACGATTACACTTAGCTCTACAAGACTTAACTCATTTGTGCACAAAGCCAACTAGCCATGCACTAATCTGAACAATGGCTAGTAATTTTCCACTTGCACTAAGTCGATTCTAGTAACTGTAGCTACTTCTTACATCACCTAGATACTTATATATAAATTACAAAAAGGGGCATAATCATGGGTAAACCCATGGTCCGACATCCCATACCTGTTACATAAACCCTAAAAGCCCAAAAATCCCTCAAAATGGGAGATATCCCGTGATCTCCGATTCTCCTGGGCACTCCATCTTTGACCAGCCTATCAAAGTCCCAAAAATGGTCAAACATGACCAACGTTTCCTCAAAACTTGGTCAAGGGCCAACAACTGTCAAAAACATGAAGACTAAACCCAAGCACCCCAAACAACAAGTCGACAAGATGCAAGGGAAATTTGACTACTATAACAATCATACATCACCTTAAATTCCAAAGAAATCCTACATCAACACAATTAATGGTGCCTAGGAATCTAATCTTTAACCAATCATACCTCATATTAATTTTTGATTCCACATGCATCATACATTCCTTAAATTGATCTTTCTTTACCATTTATGGAATAACTACTTGTTTTTTTTTGCATTAAAAAGTGAACTACTATGCACTTAACATGATCAATATATGATGTCAACAAATAAACGTTGTCTATTAATATAAGTGAACTACTTAACATTAAAAATTTAACTACGATGTCTATTAAATATTCAACATTGTTGTCTATATTATTGTTGTCTAAATTATTGATGTCTAAATACACGATATTGTTGTCTAATATATCATTATATTATTATTGTCTATATTAACAAGTCTCTGGATAATTCTATTGATAAACTATTAATAATTATAATGATATCGTTGGATAAATAACCATAACTATTTGATAAATATTATCGTTGTGTAATAACATTTTGTTGTCAACAATATTTAAAACGCTATCCATGATGATGTTATCCATGATATTAAATCGCTATCCATGATACTATCAATCATCACAAACACAACATACAACTCAATCACTGTAATACACAACATACAACGCTTACAACAAATCGATGTCATTACAACAAAATCATTGTCATACACAGAGTACAACAAAATCATTGTCAATAAATATATCTCTGACACACATTCATATACAAACGTTGTCAATAAAACGTTGACTATCAATCAAAAAGGGGATTCCCTGCCATTGAAAATGTTGTCTATAAAGGGATTCGCTGCCAAAAACGTTGTCTAAAAAGGGATTCGGTGCCATTAAAAACGTTGTATAAAAATTTTGTTGTCAAACAAACAATATTGTTGCCTATTAATAAATCCATGTCTAACATATTATATTTCTATTCATTACTAATGTCCATCCAGAATTAAAATCGTTGTCAACAAGTAAATGATATTATAATTATTTTAAAAATCGTTGCCAAGTCGTACGTATTGTTGTTTAAGAATTGGTAAATAGTTTTGTAACTTGATGTGTGAAAAGGCTATATAAATTCGTTGGTGAATGGCTATACAATTCGTTGTGTGTAAACACTATGTGAAATCGAAATGGCTAATTAAAATCATTGGTGAATGGCTATACAATTCGTTGTGTGTAAACATTGTGTGAAATTGAAATGGCTAATTAAAATCGTTGGTAAATGGCTATACAATTCGTTGTGTGTAAACATTGTGTGAAATCGAAATCGCTAATTAAAATCATTGTGTAAAGTGATATTGCAATGTATCAACGCCAAGAAAAATCATTGTGTAATAACCATAAGGATCCAAAACTAAGGAACAGTAAAATCCAACCAGAATGTTGTGTAAAAATGCCAAGAAAAACATGGTTGAATGTTGTGTAAAGGCTGGGTAAATTGCCCAGAAATTAGTGGTGTGAAGGCTGAGTAAAGACTACAAGAAAACTCTAAGATAATCAATCACAAGAAAACGCAAAAGTAATCAATCACCAGAAAACACAGATGTAATCAATCACAAGAAGTGCAAAGACGAAGCATTAGGCAATGAATCAATCAAATGCAGAGATAAGTAAGGGATATATAGTTGGGCGAAATTTATCCTTCACTTATTATCCATGCATAGGAAAGCAGGGCATTTGAATCTGAAAGTGTTTAAACACCGGAGTGACGATCGTCGACTCGAATCCTAGCCGACTACTCAGGAACAGAATAATTACTTAAGGATAAGGGACGAAAGATAAAAACACTATATGCATCCAGATCTTCTCCGTGGAGAAGAAAATAATGAAATAAAAGTGCAATCAAGGAATAAATAAAACGCAGGCAGGAGATACAAGAATGCAGGCAAGGTTTTGAGCCTGGGGCTCATTTTGGTCATGCACAAAGAGACAATAACTCATAAATAAAGGATACAGTGGATAGCAAGTGGATAGCAAGGGGATTACAAGTACCGTAAGAATGCATGTACAAGAAAGCTCATGGAAATGAAATCTTCAACCGAATACAGAAAAATAAACATGTGTAAATTAAATTTCATTGCACGTAACAAATTTAAAAGGCATACCTTAGCCAAATGTGAATTCTCTGAGGTCGTTGTCCCGTGCACGTTCCATCCAGCTCCCACTTGCCAACCGATGTGACCTCATCGGTACCTCCTAGCCAACGCTAGGGGTACTCTTCTTCCCCCTGAGCCCCCCGAGCCGCGAAGGGTCCACACACACAATACCAAAGAATGCTAGCACTCATCTCACCTCGTAAGGTTGAGCTACCACTCGTTACCCAAGTTGGTATCCCAACTCCCACAAGAGAAAGTTCAGTCAAGATAAAATTTCAGCAGCGTAACGTTACGCATAAAGATGAGATCTATATTCCTCCTCCTCCATCCTTTTGATAGAGTTTTCAAGTAAATAGTTTCCCAAATTCTCATTAAATTCCTTTTTCATTTAATTAATTTCAAAAAAACCTCGCATGTACACATGTCGCCCAATCCCCTAGTTGCACCAGAAAATCAATTTTATTAATTAATTAAATATTCCTATTTCCCTCACCCAACTAAAGCATTCCTAAAAACACTCCTAGGTGTCCTAATATTCTCTTACAAAACTTAAATGACTTACGCCTTACTTAATTCATAGTTGAATTCATAATTAGAAAGTCCCAAAGGCTAGATTCCTTACTATAACACCTTGTTTCCCCCAGTCTGTAAAAATAACTATACTGGCCAAGAACTATGGCAGACTCAAAGATGTGAATGTGTGATTTTGAATGGACCATAGTATAAAAGGTCGACGAATGTAAATAATGTTATGAATATATGTTACAGGACTGCTGGGAGGGGGATGTGCTGAAAAGAGACCACGATGGCTGATGAAAGGTGGTGGAAGGCACCTGGAATGGTGGTGTTAACTTCCACCAATATCGTATTTGGTCTTCACTGGCCCGAAGATCAAGAGCGGCTCGCTGGCCCCGAAATGAATTACTTGCCAGGTTGGTAGGTGAAGAGGCTCCTCATGAGTTAATGAGGGATGGGGGTGAACCACCCATCCGTAGAAGCCTCATACCTGACCACCACGGGGAAGTTCGTGCCACATGCAACCTCGCTGGAAAAGAAAAGGTAGGAAAGAGGTGTGGAAGGGGGCAGTCACGACAGAGATTGCAAGAGGGAATAAATTGGAAGGACTCTGGAAAAATACACAGAGTGATTGATAAGCGGAGAAGAAGGGGAGTAACCTTCGTTCTCGAATTCTAACGAATAGAGACTCAGTCTCACAACATCGTGGTCTAATCTTGGGGGTGGCTAGTGGTAAATCCATTCGGAATCGCTGAGCCTATGGTTGGGTGGAAACGAGCACCCCTCTCAGCAGTTGCATCAAACCTGGTGTTTTTTCTGATAAGTGTTATATCTCGTATCTTGAAATTAATATTATGACATGTATGTTCATGGTTTGTGAAATTATGAATGGTTACAGTATAAGACTATCTATATGGTGTTTTGATAAAAAA
>ML794568.1:504420-527571 GCA_009831015.1 Picea engelmannii
CGTACTGTCTCCAAAAGAGTGATTTTGAGAGATTGACAAGTGTAACTTTCTTCATGAAAATGATCTTAAAGAAGAGCTAGATCTTCTATCACCATGTCATTATCATGTCATCATCTTGATAACCAAAAATGAGGATAACACGCCTGACCATTATCTGTACTCTCAAAGAAAATTTGGTCATGGCTCAAAACCGCATGAAGCAACAAGAAGATCAAGGTCGTTCTGAACGTCAATTTGTTGAAGGGGACCAAGTGTTTCTTCATCTACAATTGTACAAGCATACTTCACTCAAATCTCAGCAGTGTTCTAAACTAGCCCCCAAATTTTATGGTCCTTATACTATTCTCAAACGTGTGGGACCGTTGGCCTATTAGTTATTTTTTCCCAATAACTCCAAGCTACATTTTGTTTTTAATGTCTCCTTCCTTAAGAAAGTGATTGGAACCAAGTGTTGTGCTCATACCAGCCTACTAGAGTTGGATGAAGAAGGTTCCATTTGGTTGCAACCATAAGTCGTCTTGGACCAGTGAGAGTGTTGTCTCCATCAGTGAACCATCTAGGAAGTGTTAGTTTAATGGAAGGATAGTCCACCAAAATATGTTAAGCCCTAATATTGGCTCATTACCCCTTAATTGGGGCATATTATATTAGTAATGTTATTTTATTTATGTCGGATTTAGGCCATTAGTTGTAATTATACCTCCTAGTCTCCTATATATACCAAGGAGACATTTTCATTTTNAATCATCTTGTACTTGAACATTTAAGTGGGGTAAAAGGAGGTTGCCCCCTCGAAGAGGCTTATTATCTGAAATTATCTCTTTTTCAAGGCGTTGATTACTTTTTCTGAGGTTTTTCTATGCTATATTGATATTTGGTTCTTAACATATGGCATCAGAGCGCAAGGTCTTGGGGTTTCGCTGTTACATCTGAGACACCTTGGAATTTTCACTATAATTTTTTTTCTACAAATTTTTAGAAGGAACGACTTGGAGGATATTTAGTAGACATATCAAGGTATGTTGGGTTCAAAATTCATCTCCTGAGACCTTATACTTTCGTAGATACAGACTGTACAGGATAGGGTTCCAGAATCATCCTAAACTAAGTCATTGCAGAATTTTCGCTATAAAAAATTTTCTATAACGTTTTAGACCCTAAAATTTGGAGGATATTTACAGAAATTAGTAAGGTATTTGTGGTAAAAATTGAAGCTTCTGGTTCATCTTAAATTTGTAGATACACCATGTGTAAGATAGGGTATTTGACTAGTCTCAAGAAGGTGTTCTAGGTAAAACAATCATAACTTATTCCTAGAGTATCCAAATTGAGTGGGACTGGTTTAATTGGATTGTGGACAGTATGTAGTATTTTTGGTGTGATTTTCAGAATTTTATATCAATCATTTTTTGCGGGGCACGTTATACAAGTGAGATCTCCTGGAAAGGCCAAAAATCGGCAAGTTGTGGGGAAGTTACCATAAATTCCACTTGGCACATCCAATTTTGATCAGACCTATGGCATTGTAGAGAAGAAATATCAGAGAACTACATAAAATAAAGTTTCATACCCAAAAGGGACGAAACTTGGGAGATAAAATAGAATAAATATTGTCTAGCAGAACCACCACAAAATCAAGGTTCAAAATTGATACTTGGCCAACGTGCCACCCAAAAAGGGAACTTCTACACCAAATAAGCCTCCAGGCAATCCTACTTGGACTCTTGATAAAGGTGAAGAAATGTGTAGGGACATAAATGATTTACAAAAGAAGATAGTAACAAAAGATGAACTACAAGAGATGATGGAGGGTTTAAAAGGGGAGATCATGGAAGTATTGAAAAATTTTGTAATAGAGAAGACACCTGAAAATGAAAATGCATCCCATGAAATTCATGATGAGGACATAAGGAAGGTGGATCAAGAATGGAGAAACTCCAACTTTGGTTTGAAGACCAACCACGTTCCTAAGATTGATATAAGGAAGTTTGATGGCAAGGACCCAATCACATGGATACTTCAGATGGAGCAATTCTTTGATCTCCATAATGTGCCACATACACAAAAGGTATGAATTGCTTCTTTATATTTAGAACCTAATCAATTTGTATGGTATCGATGGCTTTGTTATCGCAAATCACTCGTCACTTGGGCAATTTTCATAGAAGAAATGATAGCACATTATGAGGATACAAGGAGAAATACCTTCTTTAGCCAATTGATAAATCTCAAGAAAAAGGGTTCAGTTACCGAGCACATTGAGAACTTCCAAAGATTGAATATAAAGGTAACTGATATTCCACATGAGCACTTGATTGATGTATTCATAGGAACTTTAAAGGATAACATTCAACATGAGGTTTGCCTTTGGGAACCCACATCATTGGAGAATGCATTTAAGGTGGCAAGAAATGTTGAAAGTAAAAATATGGCTATGGATACTAGAAGGACCAATCCTAACATCTATAGAGAGAACATTGTTTCTTCTTCTAAAACACCTCAACCTACAAGGTTGACACCTCAACAATTGGAGGAAAGAAAAACAAAAGGTTTATGCTTTAATTGTGACAGCAAGTACAGTAAGGGACATAAGTGTGGCGAGAAGAAATTATTCTACATAGATTGTGAATAGGAAGAAGAACAATAACAAGAACCATCTCAAGATGAAAACGTAGAAGCAATTTCATCTGAAGAGTTGACTCCCACGATATCATGTAATGCATTGGCTAGAATTAGCACTCCTCAAACCCTCAAGATCGAAGGATACATCAAAAATAAAAAGGTAATAGTCCTAATTGATTCTGGCAGTAATCATAATTTCATTCACTATAAATTAGCCAAAGCTCTCAATTTCTTTGTAAATCCAGTGCCAGAGTTTCAAGTAATGATTGCAGATGGAGGAACTATCAATTTCTCAGGAAAATGCAATAAGATCAATCTTACTATGGGGGAATATTTAATGAATAGTCCAATGATTGTTATACCCATGGGTGGTGCAGATGTTGTACTAGGAATCCAATGGTTACAATCATTAGGAACAGTGGCTTTTAATTTTCAAGAACTTTTCATGAAATTTTCATTGGAAGGAAAAGAAATTGAGTTAAGAGGTATCACAGGGAAACCTGGTAATGTGATAAGCTCTAATGGCATGACAAAATTATTGAAAAATGGGGCATCAAGGCGTTATTGCGCAACTATGCTCACTAGATGTTCAAACATCTAAGCCATCTATTCCTCAAGAATATATGTTATATGTAATTTGTTCAATAAAGGTCGACATTAGTTAATAATACCTATTTAATAAATATGAACAAGTCAATGTAAGAAGACCTAATAGAAGCTTCCGCATCTAGAAATATCTTCATCCAAAATGTTCTTTAGAATATAGAATCAGTATAAATAAAAGTAGGAGGCATGAGAAAGATTTTTCTTTTGAATTATTGTAATAGAGCATTGCTTTGTTGGAGGTTTCCCCCTCGAAGAGGCAAGTGAACATTTCTCCCATTTCAATAAAGATATCATTTTTGTGTGTTATTCTCTACATTTTGTTGTTATGTTGGTAATTCTCGTTATATTCTTGCTTCTACTTAATATCACATAACCAGGTGCATAACAAACTTCATGCAATTTATTATTGAAAGTGGAATCCTTGCACTAAGTTGCTTCATTTCAAAATCTAGTTGTTGAATTTTAGAAAGAAATCCTAGCTCAAAGGAATAGTTCCATTAAGAAAGTTATTTTTTGAGGTCCAAAAACCCCATCCAAAAACAATTTCAAAAGGATTTGGGAACTTTTTCTAAAAATTTGTTCCCATGCAGCCTTTCAAAGCCTTTGAAATGAATGATATCAACTTATTCTTACTTAGCAATGAAGGTTTTAAGTGCATTATAATATCCAACTGTTGAATTATAATATACATGATTTTGTAAATTGAAAAGAGTACCTTGGTAGCTAGTGATTCATAAACAATACGCATTCCTCATGTCATTTGTCAAAAAATATTATGTTGGCTCAACTCCTTACTTTGTTTCCTACATATTGTATACACCATGACAAAGCATATATATAATTAAAGGTTTCTTGTTGTTCCATTAGTTATAAAATAAGGGAAGTAAAACAACATAGCTACTTACAAATTGTTCAATTAACCCCCTAAACTCCAACATATAATCACAACCCATACTTAATCTAATGTCATTTAAATGTTCAAAAGACTCTTTTTTGTACATTATCGCCTTTTAGAAAACATCCATGGATGATTGTAAATGAATTAAAATATAAACATCACAACACATATGAAATGTTAAGTAAGAAAAAGAAACGTACTCACAAATTTTATGGAGTCAATCCCTTTTTTATTTGTCATCCCATCTTATGTGTTGAATGGGTTCCATTTTTTTTCTTTTTATGCAACAACAAAACAATTGAAAAATAGAATATCAAGTGATAATTAAACTCTTTGATTACACATAAAAATTTAATTAATGACTACATATGTTTGATGTAAATTGTTGTTCGGATAGCTCCTTCTATGATTCAATTATTCTCATTTATCAACCACCCCATTGATGGATCATATATGTGTGCTAATGGCTCACCACATAGTGGTCCTATACAAGCTTGGGAGATCTTGTAGGACCCTCATATTTCACAAATATCGGTGAGCCTTCCCCATGCTATGACATTATTGATGCATCATGTTGTAGGTTCCCTCAACCTACTCGACATATTAAGGGATAGTTAGTCTTTTTCTTCAAATTTGTCTATTGAGGATAGTACTCCTCTATCTCCTTATCCTCCTCCAACTCCACTATGTCATCTAACAACAAATCGAATGCCATCTCCTTCTCTAGCACTAGACCAACCATCATCTCCTTCTCCAACACTAGAAAAACCACCATCCCCTTTAGCAAGCCAACTACCATATCCTCCTCTAGTAGTAGACTAACCTAATTATCACCATATCCTCTACCAATTTGACCACCATCTCCCCATTTAGCAGTCGATTGATCGCGATCTACCATCTCATCTAGTACTAGACCAAGCACCAACCAAGAAGGCCAAGATCCAATTGTTGAAATTATTTGCTAGTTGGATGCTAATTATAGAATTTTAACACTCCCTTTACAACTAATATCCAACTAATTAAGCTCCTTCATAACAAAAAAATTTATCAATACATGTAAATATCAATAAATTCACCAACATTACCAACATCTCCAACTCTTATACTAAAATTACATGTATTGGATTTATAACCTAATGATAACACCCCAAAACTAGAATGCATAAATCATGATTATCCAAATTCGTTATCTAATGAGTGACCATGATTATGAAGCTCCCCTAAACAATAAATTAACTTTTATATATAACAAAGTAGGTCAAATGAATTTTACAATGGTAACTTTCTTCTTAAGATCTTGAAACATATTACAAGAGATTTGCAAAAAAAACGTAAGACACTTATTCTAACCAAATGTTGTGTCACGGGACAGAACAAACACAACAAAAGACATGGGAGTTCCTAAAGAACATTAGTAAATGATGTAAGGTTGTTTAGTGGTAGAATTTATTGATGTACTCAATGTCATGGTGATGGATGTTGTAGTATTTAAAGTCATTATTTGTATAACATATATGTAATGATGCATTATTAGACTTATTGGGGTCCTTTAATGGATATTTTATGTGGATCATTGTTACTTGATATAGGTGGTCAAGTGACATGGTATATGTGATTTTTATCACCCTACATTTATCATGTAAAGCTATATTCTTATAGTGGATGTTTTCCCTATATATTGTAGAGGTTTTTACCATGTTAAACCTTGGTGCTCTTATTTATTGTTTTCTTTTCTTGATTTTGAGAAGTAATTTTCCTCATCTTCCCACACTTAAAGAGTTTATAAAGTTTATAGTGAAAAATTCAAACCAAAACAACCCTTCAAACTAGTAATTATGTTATTGGTACCTCTAGAGCTACTACACTCGACCCCCTTTCCAACATCTTATGGATTTCCCTCTTCTTTCTTGGTTTTTCAGGTGGAGAACAATATTAACCACCACATGTAATCGTTGCTAGTAACCTCATAGAACTTGGAAAAACTAGATCACAAACAATGCGGTAGAGGTTGTATTTGTGTTCCAAGGATTATCCATCTTATCGTGAAAAAGAGATTGCAAAATCATAGTTATTGGTGATTCAATGATCATAATAAGGGCACTTCATCATTAGAAACTTCCCTCAAAATTGAATCTCTCTTGACTCTATCGACAAGTGCTTACAATGGGAAAATATTATGCCTCCATATCATTTTTCCCACATCCTTCACGATCTAAACATTGAGGTGGACCTATAAGAAAATATTGGATCCTGATTAGGTGTTACTTTGGTGTGCAAAACGTAGGGGAGGGCTGGGGGGGTCACACCTCCACATGCCCCCCACCTGTGACAGAATTAAATCATAAAGGAATGAAAAACACCACACATCATACTACGTAAATTCAAGAGAGAAGGAAATCAACTCACCACCACCCTAAAAACCCAAGTGAATCACGAGGCGAATTCCCAATCCAGATATAATTAATATTTCTTGGTTTTATGTAGATTCATTGTTGTTTTGTAGATTAGTTAGGATATTTTATTTAATAGTATTCATGTGGCTTATTCCCTAGGTGTTTTTGGAACAATTGTCAAGTTTTTAAATTTCATGGACTAATGGTATTGGAAGAGTAGGTGGTATGGCTTATTGACCCGCCCTCTTTTTGTAGTCCATTCATTTGTATAGTTCAATCACAACATATTTTAATAGAAATCTCTACCAACATTACTATGAAAAAAATGAAAATATAAAAGTGAAAGTAAAGAAAATAATAAGACAACTTCCATAACCAAATATGAGTTACACATGTACAAATTTAAATAATAATAAAAAAAATCGTAAAATTGTATTGATAAAATGAAAAAAAACAAATCAAACCCTAACTTACAACTTAAACTATTAATAAAAATAAAAAATTGTTTATAAATATTGAAATAAAATATTATAAAAATACAAATTATAATATCATTACATAATTTTAAATAAATATAAAAGAATATAAAACATAATATTTAATAAAAAAATTCTAAATAAATATTTAATATCATCATCATATATAAAACATAATATTTAATAAAAAAATTCTAAATAAATATTTAATATCATCATCAAACTTATATATCTATGTCCCCATCATATAAAAACTTATATATCTATGTCTCCATCATATAAAAAAACTTATATATCTATGTCCCCATCGTTTATTGTGTTCAATATATAAATCTTTGTCCTCACTCTAATTTCTCTCAACTGCTCCCTTAACTTATTTGCAAATTGCTCACCATAAAATTGATGGTCTTATCTCTTAAACACAAATCATGCTCTTTGAATTTACACTTTGAAAAAGGAGGAATGACATGAGTGAGATACATTTTTTTTTCACTACATGGGTGTAGTGAAAAAAAAATGTATGGTTGTTTTTAATAGTGAAATTGTTGGTAGTTATTGAGATAATTTTGCATTATTTCATAATTTTCTAATTTGAAAATTTAATGGATTATGGTTAATTTTTGTGTTATTGATACAAGTTATTAAAGATTTATTTATTAATAGTTAAAATTTTCTGGAAAATATTGTGTGGGAGTTTATGAAATCTTCGATGTTTTGTGGGGACACTCCACATATCCTCAGGGAAACCCATCATCAACACCAACACTCTCTTCACCACTATTAGAGATTTATGTGTCCTTGAGGACAAGTGGAGTGTCCACTCGAAAATCAAATGTTTCATAAACTTCCAGACAATTTTTTCCCAAAATTTTTAACTATTATTGTGACTAAGTGTGGAAACCTTCACACTCATATTTATTTATTATCAATATTAAGAATTTTGTATTTAAAAAAAATATATTTTAAGTAATGACATGTATCATTTTGATAATTAAAGATATAATAAATAAATAAACAATTATAAGAAACATTTCAAGAAATAATTTAAACATGTGATATATAGTTATGTTTTTTTTTATTATATATTTAGTTATCGAATGATACAACTCAATATGTTAAATTAATTTTTTTAATGACTATATATATGATGAAAAAAATTAAATGGTCTTTGAATGGACGAATGACATAGTCATTTTTAATAGTGTTAAAGAATAAACATCGATCATGGAAACATAACCATGGTTATGGGGCAACGAGATTATCTATCTCTGCAACCCTAATATGAGTGACACGTGAAATATTCGTTGGAAACCTTCTTGCTAAATTTTTGAAATTGACTTTAGCCAATTTGATAAGGGAATCGTCATCTCTATCAAAATATGTCTAGAAGTCTAGTAGACTGAAGCTATACTCATTCCTATCATCGTAGAATGTGGATGTTATTGATGGTCATGGTCTTATATTATGACAACATGAGTTTTCGATGTGAGATTTGTCAACAAATAAGTCATTTAAACAATTCATGCCCAATAATATGAGTCCCTCAATGGAAAAAATTTAAAGCAATAACCCTAGAGGATGACTATCAATAGAGAAGAAACACCTAGAGGTAACTCCAAAAATCTTGTAGAGCGATTGAGACTTCTAACATTGGACAAGGTTCCCAATGCTCCCCCTGAAGTGATCTGGATATGGACTCAGTGTTTTCCCCTTATTTTTAGGTGGTCATAGTTGAAAATCCCTCAAGGGAGATAAAGAGGAACAATGTATCAAATCATCCAAAGCCGCAAAGAGAATTGATGTCCATCCCATTTAGAATATGAAAGTTGTTTGGAGTCAACAGAACCTTCATTTGGTGTAGATTGATTTGTTGAATAGAACAAAAAAGAGAAAAGGAAGGTTTGTTTTTTCTTAATCCACAATCAATCAACTTAGAAGCACAATGCATATTTTTAAAAATTGTAAAAATAGCTATATGAAGCACTAGCTTTGGCCAAATAAAATCTATAATTGAAAACTTAGAGTGAAACAAATATCAAATACCAATTCCAAAGAAATATAAATCAAATTCAAATTATTCATATATAGTTTGGAGTACTGCAACAAGCCAATAATTTTCCCTTTTTGCTGGTCATATCTTCATGTGAAGTCAGATTAGAGATTTTTTACAAGAATCGAGGAAGTTCTATTTTTGTTTGATGACTTGCAAATTTTAAGTGTATCTATTGCATAATCAAGATGGAGTAAAGGGTTTCAAGGCTTTTGAATCTATCTATGTGATAAGAGTAGAGAATATGGGAAAATGGAGAGCATAATAAGATTACGCATGTGGAATATTTATTAGCATAAAGGAATATAGTAGTTATGCATTTATTACCTTAAACACTAGTTAGTTGTTTAAGTTATCAATATGGTTATTTAGCATTCATTATTTTGATAGTAGTTGATATTGTCAATTTTGATATCTAATTGTAATAACTATTTATAGGAGCTTAGACAAATGAAGACTGTGTGAGTATTTTTCCACCAAGCTGCGGGTTATTATTTATGTTCAATTTTGGTTTGTTTCCCACCTCCTTCTTTGTGGCATGTATCGATCGATATTAGAGCATAAAAGTTCCTCAAGGTGATTTTTTCCTTTTCTTTTTTCATTACTCCCAGACTTCAACTTTGTATTCAGATCTACATCTTTTGCAAGCCCTACTCCTCAATAGATTAATTTTTGTTAAGATGTTTTCTTTCTTTGAGTTCCATTCCTCCACATGAGGGGTTTTTGTTTTCAACTCTAGGTTCCTTTTGAGGTTCTCACCTCCACCTTGAAGTCACAATGAGGCTTGCTCATCGGTAGGTTAGATCACTATAATTCTTCACACTCAATCTACACCTATCAAAAGGATTGCTCCTTGGTAGATGATCATTGTTGTCTCTTTCCTTCATGCCCAATAAAATCCCTAATTGCTCTCGATATATGCACACTTTGATAACCACATGAAAGAAATCATGCAAGCCATATATGATACTACACCCACTCAACCTTCTCTTCATGAATGGGGCATCAACAAAATTATATTTGGCCTCAATATCAAGTAGATAGTGATGAACATGGTTAACATCTCACCCTCTAACTCACAATCTGTCATAGTATGAGGCCAACTTCTAAGGAGTTCTCCGGATTTTACCACTAACACAAGCATATGAGATCTAATCACTTCCAACTCATCAGATTTTCCTAGCTCTTCAACTCCTCATTTTGTGGATGCATATTTTAGTTGTGATTGTTAGAATATAATGGATGTGCTCGTTTTACCATTGACAATATCACTATTGTCACCCAACCATAGGCCGAAGCCACCCTCCGAGCACCTTAACCTTGGTAGAGAATCATTCTGGAAGCAAACCCTAGGCTAGATAGCCAAACAAAGGGTAGCACACCTTTCCCCAAGGATAGCGCATCAACAAGAGTTGTTCAGATAGTCCAAACCCTAACCAAGAGATAGTCCAAGCCAAATGTGATCTGCTAGCTGCAGCAGCTGCAATGGCAACTCTCCTCAAACCTGCGCACAAGACTGGGCATTGCAGTGCGCACAAGTTGTTGCTCTGCAATTCTGAGACTGCCTGCCAGAATGAAGGCTAACCTCCTGTATTTATAGTAATTCTAGCAAACTGTCTGGGCCGACTTCTCATTCTGGGTATCTGTTTGTTCAGTATATATTATTTCTTCTGGCCGACTTCTTCTCTTGGAGGCTAATAACCTAATACAAGTTATCTTCTTGAGCCAACATGTCTTATAGGGTTATTAGCCAACTCATTAGGGTTTCTTCTTGCTTCCGGAGTATTCTATTCTCGTCAAGTTTACACGTGGAGTTAAATACCTCCCGCAACTACCATAATATCAACAATGATTTAACTATTTTATTATATATTCATACTTTTGGCTATCAAATCTTTGAATTCATTTATGAAAATTTAATCAAGATTATACAACA
Source organism: Picea engelmannii (assembly GCA_009831015.1). Classification (NCBI taxonomy): domain Eukaryota; kingdom Viridiplantae; phylum Streptophyta; class Pinopsida; order Pinales; family Pinaceae; genus Picea; species Picea engelmannii. The sequence goes on from ML794568.1 coordinate 515,402, forward strand.
TGGCAGGATGCATGGGGTTACGTCCAAATGGCATAGATTTTTAAAAATGGTTTAAATTGAATTATTTTAAAATTAAATTATATAAGAATAAGTATTTATTAACAAAAATTCCACCATTAATTTTTTACGAAAAAAAAATTCGCACATTATTATTTATTTATGAAAATACAAATTTTATAAAAAATATAAGAGATTATAACTCAAAATATTGGTAGCAAAAACTAATGTAAATGGCTTATGTACATTTAAAAAGTATTAATTTAAAAAGTATTTATCCAAAATGTATGAAACAATATGGGTTTATTATGTGCACATTATATGATATTTTTTATTTATGAAAATCTAAATTTGATAAATAAAATAACATATTATAATTCAAAATATTGGTTAACAAAAACCAATGTAAATATTTGATATACATGTTTTTACAAAAACAGTAGTTTAAAAAGTATTTATTGAAAAATTATGAAAAAATAGGGGTTTGTTCGTGAACATTTAGGGAACATGGTTTAAAGTTTTAAATTCAACCATATGTTTGGATGGAGTAAATAATTGGATTTATAGCATGCTATTTCCGAACATCATTTCTTCCCGTTAAACACAATAAATGTGTTCCACATAATATTTAATGAAAATAATGAATTTAGATCATCTATATACACTTTCGAAAACGTTTTTCCATGTAGAATGTTTTTAAAGACAATGTGGTCAATTTTTGAAGGGATTGAGAGTAGATCAAGAAATCAATGCTAAAAAAAACACACCCTAAATATTTGTTTTGGTAAATTTTGCTTTCCAAATTAACAATGAAATAATAAATGAAATAGTTCTAGGTTAACTTGCAAACACCCTAAAGTGGATTTTTTTTCTAAATGCTCTCAGGGACATTTTTGTGGACATTTCTATAAATGCATTTCATCACATTTATGGATATTATAAATGTTGTAAATGTTGATATTTGTATGGAGGCAAGGGAAATTCATGGACATTTCAATGGTATCACAGGGACGTTTTTATGGTTGCAAATAGAAATTCCAACTTATAACCTAAATTATCACTTAGATTGTCACCCAAATGAAAATAAGTACAAAAAATGAGAATTTGAAAATGAACTATTCTATTAGCAACCTAGATCGTAATTTCAGTAGTATCTTATCTAAAAACTCATATTGTTAAATTAAATTGTCCACTCTGTGAGTTTCTTTATTCCACCTCTAATCTTACTTAACTTTATGAATCATTCTTCAACGACATTTTAGAATTGTGGAAATTCTTGACTTCACAGTCTCTCATGCCTAAGATGTGTCACTGCATCTTGCACCATACCAAGATTTGAGTATTTCTTCTTGCATAATTTCTAAGGTAGTTTTCAATCTTTCATTTCTGACATTCTTAAACCTACTTCTTTGACACTATTCTACTTATGAAACTTTGTCTTTAGACTCGGGTCGACATACAATTGGCAACAAAACCATTATAAAACAAGTATTCAATTAGGAAACAAGTAAAGTAAAATACAATCATGTCGGTTATATATCACTTACATACATCCATTGTAATCACAATAAATAAATGATGCAAAGAAGGAAGAAACAAAAGAAAATGTAGAAATAGGAAACAAGTAAAGTGAAATGCATTCATGTCGGTTATATATCACTTACATACATCCATTGTAATCACAATAAATAAATGATGCAATGAAGGAGTAAACAAAAGAAAATGTAGATATAGAGGAACTACAAGTTTGTCTTCTTATTTCTCTATATATTATGGTATTTACCTCAATTATTTGTATGAGCTAAGAAGGGAGGTGATTATAATTTTGTAATTGTCTCTCGGTTCTGTTAGCATGGGAAGTCGCCTTCAGATTGTAGTAAAGGCAATCCCAGTACCCATCAGAGTTAGGTGGATGTTGGTTTTATATGGATGGAGGTCAATGGACAAAACTCAGAATCTTAATGATATTCAACACAAAACTGGACAAGAAATGTACAAGGAAGTGAGGGCCACATTAACTTCAGTCAAGAAATTTGAGTTAAAGCGAGAGCAAAGGGAAGACTTAGTGAGAGAGGTGAACGAGACTGTTATGGGCATCCGACCTTCCAGCAGCTTAGAGAAAAGAAACCCAAACTCAAGAGCATTCTTGAGCTCAAGCTCAGACACTGAAATATGCCCAAAGGCATAGTTACAGCTATACAATGATCAAACTATTAATATTATGGTAGCTGCAGGAGGTATTTACCTCTACATGTGAACCTGACGAGAATAGAAGACTCCGGGAGGCAAGAGAAACCCTAATGAGTTGGCTAATAACCTCACAGTCTCAGCTAGGTCTGGAGGGGTTCCTATTGCTCTTCTTTCATTAGACTCCTCGTCTCTGTTGTGGGAGCCTTCTCCCACCTCTTGGTGAGTCACCATACTCTGCGTTTGTAGATTCCCGCGGTTGATCGTCCGCTTGAGTGAAAAGACAAACGTTGCTTATTAGTCAGGATTTAGATACATTTTTATAATTTGCGCATAAATTCATAACTCTTTCACATGCATACACAGTCGGGTTCTCATTTTCCACATTTTTAATCCTGGACAAGAGAGTTAAGTCAGGGGGTTACTCCTCATAGGAGTGCTTCGAACGGAGTTTATGTGTGACTCGTGCATGAGCCCAATCAGGCCGATTATTGTAACCATGCTTTGATACCACTTTGTAACATACCCACTACCTAAAATCAAAGTTTTTTGTTGAATTCTCAATAATGAGAATCCCTGAAGCTTGCAGCAGCAAAATGCCAATCCCTGATCCACAGGTCTTTCATGCACCTACCCGGCTTTCTGCTCATAACCATGGTCTTTCTTGATGACAATTTTGGGGTTTTCGGGGTTTCGTCCTTTCTGATGTCAAGAGTTCCTATGCTCTCGATTCCCCAATCTCTGATGAGCTCTCTTCCAGCCTTAGCCCCTTCTGGCTATGCCCTCCGGTTCATATGATTGTTCTCATAAGACTGCAGCTTTATATCCTCCTATCGAGGTTTCGGACTTTCAAGTGCCAAAATGCACTTGTCCTCAGGATTCGCGATCCCTTGAATCTCAATGCGCTCTTTACGCACTAGCTCCCCTGGCTAGGCTCCTGGCCCATATGACCGCTATCCCCGTGACCGCAGTCTTACCTCCTTCTGGGGTTTTGGGTTTCAAATTTCCGATGAGCTCTAATTTCCATTAGCCCTTCATATTAGACTCTTGGTCCACGTGACCTCCTCTATATGACCGCAGTCATATTACCTATCGGGGCTTCGAGGTTTCCAATGCCAAGGTGCAATTTTCCTCAGGATTCGCGATCCCTCGAATCCCGACTCCCCGCTATGATGACAACTAGCAACTTCTGCCCGCCTTTAGCTTAATCAACGGCCATGATCATCTACCAGATCAACGGTCCTTGATCTCCATCGGGGTTCGGGGTTTCAAACGTCGAAAAACATTTGCGGCTTGCCTACGGGACTGTCAATCCCTCAAACCCCGATCCTCCGCCATGTTGATAGATGGCCCACACAATGGCGCTTCGTTCCTTGTCTGCTATGATGACAGCTGGCTCCCACTCATCGGGGTTTCGGACTTCACGATTCCATCCTGCATAAACACTTTCTCACTAGGATCCTCGATATCCCGATGACCCAAACGTCGATCAACAACTTCTTGTCGAGACTTTCCCCGATGGCGCCGATTGTTGCCACGCGTCCTCCTCTGATGGATGGTTCTGATTTCTCTGGGATTTCGAGACTTGTGATGTCCCAATTCTTTCGACGTCAAGAACTCCAATTTCCCGATGCCGAATATCCTGACCCTCTTCAAATTTCTGACACCTGTCTTCCCAAACTGGCGGCTCAGATTTGTGTCGGGGTTTTCACTATGGACTTCCCTGATCCCTTGTCCACGGGAATGCCGATATCCCGATGACCCCGAGATTTTACCTACGCCTATGATATTTTAACTCCCACGCGACTTCTGATAGATCTGATGACTGTTGGGTATTTGGACCCAGATCTGACGGTCGAGATCTCTTGTTCTGCGCACACTCCAGAGAATAAACTCCAGGCATGTTCTCCCGATCCAATGGCTGATGGGTATCTGCTCAAGATCTGACAGCTCAGATCTGTCTCACCACGCGCACTCTTCCACTACTTCGTGGATGTGGAAATAGCAATGGTCAAAATGTTCTCATGGACCTTGGGATCTACGATCCCGATTTCCTCGTTGTTCATGAAGATAGAGGGGAAAAGGGTCGAGGTATGTAACGCCCTTGTTACTCTCATCAATCTAATGGTCGCAAATGACTATGGGTCATCCAACGAGATCTCATTCATCGATTTGTTTCTTATCCCTATGCTGCTACCTCGAAACCTTAAGAGGGTCATTCCCCCTCGTACAGGGTTATTAAGACTTGCCCATTCAAGTCCTTTTTCCAGGTTCTTGGAAAACCTTTCCCAGGAGGGAATCTCTGTAAGAGATCTATTCCGAGGCTTTCCTGGAGATGGATAAGGGGAAGCAACTTCCTGAGAACGGGCTGGAAGTCTAACTTAGTTCAATCTAGGCATAATTAGATTTATTTATCAACGTAAGTTGTGCATGGTTTCCTCTGTGATAAGCATATATCAATTCATTCATATCAAACACTGCGCAGACATTCTTACACTAAAATCGTTCACAATTTCACAGTTCTATGAGCATATATATATATATATATATATATATATATATATATATATATATATAAACTTCAAGATGCAATATGTAAGATACTTATCAGAAATACCACCAAAAATGGGTGCAACTACTGAGAGAGGTGCTCGTTTCCACCCAACCGTAGGCTCAGCGACTCCCAACGTATTTACCACTAGCCACCCCCGCGCTGAGACCATGATGTTGTTGAGACTGCGTCTCTCTGTCTGCCAATGACCAGGAGCAAAGGTTGCAATCCTTCCTCTCTGCTTTCACTCACTCTATGTAATGCCAGAGTTCCCCTCGCGTCTGCCCCTCCCAATCGCTTCTACCATACGCCTTATCCTCTTGTCAGGTTGTGTGTGGCACGATTACCCTCGCCCCGATCAGGCCTGACGGCTCTATGGATGGGCAGTTCACCATCCCATCCCTCATCAAGTCATCCGCCTACTAGCCTGGGAGACATTAAATTTGGGGCCAGCGAGCCACTTTTGGTTCTCTGGGCCAGTGGAGTCCAAATACGGTATTAATTATCGATGGAAGTTAACGCCACCTTTTCAGGTGCCTTCCACCGCCATCGTGGTCTCTTTTCTGCACATCCCCTCTCAGTAGTCCTACAATAAATTAAAAACGTTATTCATATTCATTGACCTTTTCCTCAAGGTCCATTTACATCACATATTCATATTTATGAGTTTTCCATAGTTCTTGGCCAGTCCAGTTATATTTAAAAGCTGGGGGAAACAAGGTGTTACAATTCCCTCCCCCTTAAAAGGAACATCGTGCTCGTTGTTCTTAGCTACTAACATGATTTGCATGTACAGAAGTAAAAAAAATCGGATATGTCTGTCTCATGGCATCCTCCATTTCCCATGTAGCCTCATCTGGACCAAAATGTTTCCATTGCACCTTGACCTGTGCAATGGTTTTGTTCCGGAGTGGGGTTTCCTTTCTGTCCAGTATGCATTGGGGTTCTGGTAGAAATTCTCCCTCTGGTTCCACCTGGATCACAGACCAGTCAATTATATGATTAGCATCATGTACATATTTCTTCAATAATGAAACATGGAAAACATTATGTGCTTTTACTGTGGGAGGAAGTGCTAGCCGACAGGCTACAGGTCCAACTCTATCTAGAACCTCAAAGGGTCCACAATACCGGGGTGCCAATTTGGCACAAGCTCCCATTTTGAGGGAACTCCTTCTGGGCTTAATTTTGAGATATACATGCTCTCCCATTTTGAACTCTCTTGGAGTTCTCTTTTGATCAGCATAACTTTTCTGTCAGTTCTGAGCAACCTTCAGATTTTGTTTTATCTGAGTCACTTGTTGTTCCATTTCTTTCAACATATCGGGTCCAATAGAAATCATGTTTACAGGGTTACTCCAGCTGACTGGATCATTACACTGACTACCATAGAGGACCTCGAAGGGACTCATCTTTAAGGATGCTTGGTAGCCGTTGTTGTAGGCAAATTCTACCAATGGCAGGTAGTCTTCCCATTTTCTGGGTTGATGCATTACATGCATCCTTAACATATCCTCTAATATTTGATTCACTCTTTCTGTCTGTCCGTCAGTTTGAGGGTGATAGGCGGTGCTAAAAAGAAATTTAGTCTCTAATCCCGCCATCAGTGATTTCCAGAAATTGGAAGTAAATTTGGTGTCTCTGTCAGATATTATCTCCCTCAGCATGTCGTGCAGTCGGAACACCTCTTTCATGAATACCTGTGCGATATCTATCGCCTTGCAGGTCGATTTGACGGGGATGAAATGAGCAGACTTGCTCAGTTTATCCACCACTACCATAATGGCATCATTTTGTTTGGTTGAAGTTGGAATCCGGTGATAAAATCCATGGAGATGGTTTCCCATTTCCATTCTGGGATGGGTAAAGGGTGTAGTAGTCCGGTTGGGTGTTGATGTTCCGCTTTAACCTGTTGGCATTCTATGCATTGGGCCAAATATTTGGCTATGTCCCTCTTCAAGCCCGGCCAATAAAATTGTTTCCGGGTGACAGTAATCATTTTCTGGTATCCTGGGTGACCAGTATAGGGTCTTTTATGTAGTTCATCCATGATGAACCTCTTCAAGTCGTCACAATTGGGAATGTACAGTCTATCTCTGTAAGTGAGCAGGCCTCCTTTGGTCATCTGATAGCCTTCATATTTTTCTCCAACGGGTTCTCGATGTAGGTACAGGGTCACATTTTGGACGAAGGGATATGTTTCTTGTGCCTCTTTGACTTTGTTCTTGACATCTATCTCGCAGGTACTCACCGCTGCCAGGTGAATTGTTCTCATGCTTCTGCTAAGGGTATCGGCCACCCTATTCTCTTTCCCTTTAATGTGTTTGATTTCAAAATCAAATTCGCTAAGGAGATCCATCCATCTAGCTTGTCTAGCATTGAGCTTGGGTTGATCAAACAAATACCGCAATCCACAGTGATCCATCATAAGTACAAACTTCCTTCCCAGGAGGTAATGCCTCCACATTTTTAAGGCGTGCACTATGGCAGCCAGTTCCAGATCATGAGTCACATAATTGACCTCGTGTTCATTCAATTTTCGGGATTCATAACAGATCACCTTTCCTTCCTACATAAGGACTCCTCCGAGCCCTTCCTTACAGGCATCCATGCACACAAGGAAGTCAGCTTCTGGGTCAGCAATTTTCAACACAGGTGCATGGGTTAGTAGATGTTTCAAGGTTTGAAATTTTTCTTCACATTGCTGTGTCCACAGAAATTTTGTTCCCTTCTTCTGGAGGGCAGTGATTGGACAACCAATCTTGGAGAAATCTTTTATAAATCTTCTATAGTATCCCACCAATCCCATAAAGTATCTAATGTTTGAGACATCCTTTGGGGTAGGCCATTCCATGATAGACCTGATCTTGTCAGGATCTACTGCTACCCCTTCCTCGGACAGAACATGTCCCAAGTAATGTATTTTCTTCTGAAAGAAGTCACATTTGCTGAATTTAGCATAGATTTGATGCTCTCTTAGCACTTGCAGCACAAGTCTAAGATGCTCTTCATGTTCCTCTCTATTCTTAGAGTAGATTAATATGTTATCAATGAAAACTAGTACAAATTTATCTAAAAAATTATTGAGTACATTGTTCATTAAGCACATGAAAGTGGCAGGGGCATTGGTTAACCCAAATGGCACTACCACAAACTCATAGTGACCATACCATGTCCGGAAAGCGGTCTTATGGATGTCTTCACCCTTGATTTAGAATTGATGGTATCCTGACCTCAAGTCGATCTTTGAGAAAATAGTCGCTCCTCCTAACTGATCGAATAGATCATCGATCCTGGGCAAGGGGTACTTGTTCTTGATGGTTACTTTATTGAGTTGTCTATAATCGATACACAGTCTAAGGGTGCCATCCTTCTTTTTCACAAATAGGACTAGAGCTCCCCACGAGAACACGCTGGGTCGAATATAACCCTTATCCATCATTTCTTTCAATTTCAATTTGAGTTCAACTAACTCAGGTGTGAGCTCTAGTCCAATTTGGCTTTATGGGCAGCCAACCAGTCCATATCAATCAACATATTGTACGATCCTAGGGGTAATACATTAAGAATTTCTTGGGTGGGGAATTCACCCATCATAAATTGACAAGATGGTATGACCTCTACTACCTTTCTTTTGGTGCCAGTGGCTAACTGTACCAACCATGGTTTAGTTTACTTATGTGGCTGTAGTTTACACTTATCAACAGCTCTAGGGGATATATAACTCAAATTTGAACCAGGGTCAATCAAAACAGACACCAGATGGTTGAAAAACATACCTTATATTTCCACCACTGAAGCTTGGTGGTCAGCTTGGTTATTATCAAAGGCTGCATAAATCTGTGGCACACTCCTTGCCACATCATTGACTATGGGAGCTTCCTGCATGTTATAAATTTTTCGACTGTTCTATTGTCGGTGTGGACAGTCTCTCCAGAGATGCTCTCCTCCGTAATCCCAACATTTCAGAGGTTCTTTCTTTGGGTTGTTAGTCTTCACTGGTATAGGTCCAGAAGTTTTATTTCCGTCCCCCGAGGGAAAGTTCTGCTAGAGTACACTCCAGGTTGGGAAGTTCATTCTGGGGTTCTTTTTGTAGTTTTTAAATCCTAAGGATTTGCTCCCCTTTTTCTGAAATCTCCAACCATTCTTATGTTTCCAATATCCACGAGACTCTATTCGATGTCCATATTGTTCATGACAATATGTTTCCTTTCGTATAGTGTCTTCTAAGGTCTTTGGTTCGTCAAATTCAATTCAGTTATGGTACTCCTTGGGTAACCCACTAATGAAGCGTTGTGCCTTCACCTTCTCTACTTTGATGTAGGGTACATATCTCAGTAAGTCAAGGAATTTTTTGACATACTCCACCATAGTAAGTTGTCCCAGTTTGAGTTCATAAAACTCTTTAACCTTCTCGTTGAAATACCTTTCCGACAAATACTTCTTTCGGAAGTACTTCTCAAACCGCTTCCAAGACAGGTCCTCCTCACAGACCCCTTTCATATTCTTAAGGTCTTCCCACCAGATGGAAGTCTTTCCATTCAGATTGAAAGTGGCCACTCGGGCCTTCAAGTTATCTGAAAAATCATGGACTCTGAAATATTTTTTCAGTCCAAGTAGCCAGGCCTCAGCTTCCTCTCCCTTCTTTATCTCACCGTCGAAGGAGGGAGGTTTGGCCTTCCAGAATTCCTCAAATTTATGACTCTTGGAAGTCTTTTTCTTCTTCCATCTTCTACGAGAATAGGAACCGGTCCTGCTACTGGAAGAGCCTTATGAATCACCAGCTTCCTTCTCAGTGGAGTCGTCTGACACTGGTCCTTTACCTCTGGGGTGGACCTTTCTGGATGTGTTTCTCTCATTATGGCCACTGACATGACCATGATTCTGCATCTCAGGTTCATGCTGCATTTGTCATTGTAGGTCGGATAAGCTCTGTAGTAGAACTGCATTAATTTCGGTTTTCTTTTCTTGTTCTTTCATCATCCTTTCATTATCGGTCTTGCAGATTTACAATTCGACCATGAGACTCCTCACAGTCTCAGCTAGGTCTAGAGGGGTTCCTATTGCTCTTATTTCGTTAGACTCCTCATCTCTATTGTGGGAGCCTTCTCCCACCTCTTGGTGAGTCACCATACTCTGCATCTGTAGATTCCCGCGGTTGATCGTCCGCTTGAGTGAAAAAACAAACGTTGGTTATTATTCAGGAGTTAGATACATGTTTATAATTTGTGCATAAATTCATAACTCTTTCACATGCATACACAGTCGAGTTCTCATTTTCCACGTTTTTAATCCTGGACAAGAGAGTTAATTCAGGGGGTTACTCCTCATAGGAGTGCTTTGAACGGAGTTTATGCGCGACTCGTGCATGAGCCCAATCAGGCCGAGTGTTGTAACCATGCTCTGATACCACTTTGTAACATACCCACTACCTAAAATAAAAAAAATTCGTTGAATTCTCAATAATGAGAATCCCCGAAGCTTGCAGCAGCAAAATGCCAATCCTTGATCCATAGGTCTTTCATGCACCTACCCATCTTTCTGCTCATAACCATGGTCTTTCCTGATGACAATTTCGGGGTTTTCAGGGTTTCGTCCTTTCTGATGTCGAGAGTTCCTATGCTCTCGATTCCCCGATCTCCGATGAGCTCTCTTTCGGCCTTAGCCCCTCCTGGCTATGCCCTCTGGTTCATATGACCTCTCTCATAAGACCGCAACTTTATATCCTCCTATCGGGGTTTCGGACTTTCAAGTACCAAAATGCACTTATCCTCAGGATTCGTGATCCCTCGAATCCCGACACGCTGTTTACGCACTAGCTCCCCTGGCTAGGCTCCTGGCCCATATGACCGCTATCCCCGTGACCGCAGTCTTACCTCCTTCCGGGGTTTTGGGTTGCAAATTCCCGATGAGCTCTAATTTCCATTAGCCCTTCATATTAGACTCTTGGTCCACGTGACCTCCTCTATATGACCGCAGTCATATTACCTATCGGGGCTTTGGGGTTTCCAATGCCAAGGTGCAATCGTCCTCAGGATTCGCGATCCCTCGAATCCCAACTCCCTGCTATGCTGACAGCTAGCAACTCCTGCCCGCCTTTAGCTTAATCAACGGTCGTGATCGTCTACCGGATCAACGGTCCCTGATCTCCCTCGGGGTTCGAGGTTTCAAACGTTGAAAAACATTTGCCTACGGGACTGTTGATCCCTCAAACCTCGATTCTCCACCATGTTGATAGCTGGCCCACACAATGGCGCTTCCTTCCTTGTCTGTTGTGCTGACAGCTGGCTCCCACTCATCGGGGTTTCAGACTTCATGATTCCATCTTGCATAAACACTTTGTCACCAGGATCCCCGATATCTCGATGACCCAAACGTCGATCAACAACTTCCTGTCGGGACTTTCCTCGATGGCGTCGATTGTTGCCACGCATCCTCCTCTGATGGACGGTCTTGATTTCTTTGGGATTTCGAGACTTGTGATGTCCCAATTATTTCGACCTCGGGAACTCCAATTTCTCGATGCCGAATATCCTGAGTCTCTTCAGATTTCTACACCTGTCTCCCCAAACTGACGGCTTGGATTTGTGTCAGGGTTTTCACTATGGACTTCCCCGATCCCTTGTCCACGGGAATGTCGATATCCCGATGACCCCGGGATTTTACCTACGGCTATGAGAGTTTAACTCCCACGCGACTCCTGATAGATCTGATGACTATCGGGTATTTGGACCCAGATCCGACGGTCCAGATCTCTTCTTCTACACACACTCCAGAGACTAAACTCCGAGCATCTTCTCCCGATCCAACGACTGATGGGTATCTGCTCAAGATCTAACGGCTCAGATCTATCCCACCACACGCATTCTTCCACTACTTCATGAATGTGGAAAGAGAAACAGTCCAAATGTTCTCATGGACCTTGGGATCTATGATCCCGATTTCCTCGTTGTTCACGAAGATAGAGGGAAAAAGGGTCGAGGTATGTAACGCCCTTGTTACTCTCATCAATCTAATGGTCGCGAATGACTATGGGTCATCCGACGAGATCTCATTCGTCGATTTGTTGCTTATCCCTACGCTGCTACCTCGGAACCTTAAGAGGGTCATTCCTCCTCGTACAGGGTTATTAAGACTTGCCCATTCAAGTCCTTTTTCCAGGTTCTTGGAAAACCTTTCCCAGGAGGGAATCTCTGCAAGAGATCTATTCCGGGGCTTTCCTGGAGACGGATAAGGGGAAACAACTTCCCAAGAACGGGTTGGAAGTCTAACTTAGTTCAATCTAGGCATAATTAGATTTATTTATCAACTTAAGTCGTGCATGGTTTCCTCTATGATAAACATATATCAATTCATTCATATCAAACATTGCGCAAACATTCTTACACTAAAATCAGTCACAATTTCACATTTCTATGAGCATAATATATATATA